>OY776673.1:202033409-202058898 GCA_963675555.1 Leptura quadrifasciata | reverse complement strand
ATCATGTGTGTAAAAGCAATTTTGTAAAAGAATATTCTTAATCTTATGTTTAAATTTATTTGTGCTCATTTCCGGATTTTTAAGGCGTCAGGTAACACATTAAAAAATCTATAAGACAAATATAAGTAGGTATGCTGCGATGTTGATAACCTAAACTTGGGTAGTCTTAATTTTGTTTTACTCCTATTGTCATGGCAGTGTATGTCCCCCTGTTTAGTCACTTTGTTCTGATCAGTTAGTTTTTTTATATAGGATAAACATTCATAAATAAAATTAAAAAAATTGATTTGCAATGGTCATCATATTTAGCTTGTGCCATAATTCTAACAGCTTTTTTTTGTAATTTAAAATTTTTTATAGTATAACTTGATCCACCCCATAGAATTACTCCATATGTCATTATGCTGTGAAAAATAGCAAAGTAAGCAATTCTTAAGCAGTTCAATGTAGTTTTGTGACTAAGTTGTCTTATTATATATATGCCGGTCGATAGTCGTTTAGATAGCTGCTCAATGTGTGGCTGAAAATTTAAAGTAGCGTCCAAGTACACTCCAAGTAGTTTTACTGGTTCGTTGTTGGTAATACTTTTTTTTGTTGAAAAATTTAAAGTGTTAGTCTTATCCTCATTTATGGTGAGATAATTACTTTCCGACCAGTCTACTATCAAATTATTCGATTCTGTGATGTTTTGGTGTAGATTTTGTGATAATTCGTTGCTAAGTAGAAATGTGGCATCATCAGCATACAGTATTGGAACCACTTCGGAAGCTAAGTTGAAAGACATATCGTTAATATAAATAATAAATAACACCGGGCCAAGGACAGATCCCTGTGGCACCCCATAATCGACTTTAGAGAATTGTGATACGTTACCATTGAACTTGACACATTGTTGACGGCCACCAAGGTAAGATTTTAATAAATTTAAGGCGTTTCCTCTTATACCATAGTATTCTAATTTTTGCACAAGTACCTCGTGGTTCACAGTATCAAAAGCCTTAGACATGTCATAAAATTTAGCAGTGCAAAATTTGCATTCTTCAAAAGCTTCTACAACAATTTCATACATTTCACAGATCGCATCAATAGTAGACCTTGCCGGTCTGTACCCAAATTGGGCATCAGTTAGTAATTTGTTCTTCTCAAAAAATTCCAAGAGTCTGTTTTTTAGAATAATTTCAAATATCTTAGAGATAATAGGAATAATTGATATAAGCCTATAGCTATCAGTATTATTAAAGTTACCTTTTTTAAATACAGGAGTAACTTGTGATTTTTTAAAAATATCAGGATAAATTCCACATTCAATACATAAGTTTATTAAGTGAGCAATAGGCTTAGCAAGAACATCACTAACTAATTTCAGAACTTCACTATTGAGATTAAATACATCTTTAGCTTTGCTATTCTTTAGTTCAGATCCTCGCTTAAGGTTGTATAGCTTCCGCGCATACACTGATATACAAGCCGCTGGAAGATGTGTGAGACGAGGACGCGGTCTTCGTTGGAACGGTCACACATCCAACTACTAACCGCGCCTTACGTTGCCTTACATCGCATATCGTAGTATGTATATAGTAAAGACGCACCCACGCTCGTCCCTACGTTAAGGAGTTGCTAGAAGGCAAAGGCTACAAAGTTTTGATGCCAGCACTCAAAGGAAAGCGGAAACAGTTAACCACGGTAAATATGTCCCGTTTTATCACAAAAGTACCTTGACTAATAGAACCTATACACGGTATTTTAAAGGAGAAATATCAACTTCTACAAGGAGTCCTGAATAATAAGCTGTTGCCCAAAGTCCGGCTTTATTTTAAAATCGCTGCATTTCTACGTAATAAGTTTGGAAGCGTCTAAGTTCTGACAAAGAAATTGCAGGCGACATTGTTAGCCGAATGCTATCTTAGAAAGACGTAACTGAAAATACATTGTTAGCTGAAGTCGAAGAAAAGGGCCGATTGCGTAAGCAATCGCCTTTTGTAGACATTTCCAGCAACAATATATTGAATTCTCGTGAAATGATGGAAAAAAAATTAAAACTGTTTTATACCGGATCATATCAATGTAAACAAGCGATTTCATACACCGCCGAAGTCATAAATAAAGACGGAACACTTAATCTTCAGTACGTGAAGAAGCAGTCCAATGTACTCAAAATGCAAGTTCGTTCACATTACATCAAAAGGAGGGTTTACCGATGTTTCATCGATTATATTCCTCACGGTATTGGAAGTTCCAGCGTTAGAAGACATTTATGTGAATGTGACAATGAGAATCGAACTGTTGGATTTTACTGCCATGTAGCTACTATCGTTTATTATTTTTTGTATGGACGATGTCTATCCAGCATGCCTAAAGCGGCAGAAGTTCTCTCCCAATTGTTCCAGAAGGATAGCATGAGTGCAGTGAATGCAGATGACAGTGAGGAAGATTAACATCCATGTGCTTCTCAGGTTAGTAATGCTACGATCTAGTGTCAGCGTTGCAGCCTTATGTTGGTCTCTTTTACATCGTTCACCATCTCCATAATCACTATACACTACTCAGTTGTCCACATTTATTTTGCAGTGTGGTAGTTTTCTTGCAAGATGTTAATTGTCCACAAAATATGCATATGGCACTGCGCTCATCGGCATTTTTCTTAAGTATGACGTAATCTTCGGACACGCCTATCCACAGACATGCTACAGAAAAAGTTCAGGCTGGTCCCCCTCTCGGACTAATATTTTGTGAAATTGCTACTTTCCAAGATTGCTTGCTACTGCACAAATATTAGCGCCAGATGCTTAGAGGCAGTTACACCATGCTTACCTGGCTATGCCCTTTACAGTATTCATTATTTTTAGAAAATATGTATAGTACTTTTAAGTTAGTATACTGTTATCACAATTAAAATTGTGATATAATAAAGTTTACTGTATTAATTAATCATCCGAAATAGCCATTTGCCTTCCAAATCTGAACTGATTGGCATCTATACGAACTTTGCTATTGTGAGATCCTCAAGTAATTATAGTTATTACATTCATAATCCATATTTCTTTGTGTTTGAAGACCATAATGGCAAATTTTATTTATTAATTATTTCAATTTCAATCATTTTCAATTATTTTATTAACGTGCTTTCACTTTTTAAATAAATTAATCTTAATTTCTTTTATTTTATGTAACTAAAATTCTACATGTGACCACATATAAATTATTTCTTTTTTATTTATTTTGGCAATTTAGTTCGCAATCAGCGTTTTGCAATTATCTACAATTTTGCAATATTCAAGCATTTTTTGTAATCAACCATCTTCATAATTACTTAATAATATTAAATCTATTATTTAATCAAACCATTAATTAGTTTTGATAACTTATTTTATTTATGTTAATATGCCTTTAATTTTTTATTAATTTTTGTTAATTAATATCTGGTTATTGAAATAACCAAGAATCAATAATACCGCATTAGAAGTTATTCTACATTCCTTAAAATCCACCAAAGCCTTGCCTTGGAACTATATACTGTGAGTGGTAGAACTAAATTACACAACATCGTTTAGATTTCCTGTGAGACAATTGGAGTCGGGTATGCTGTGCCAGGACGTATACAACTTCCCATACATCCAGTTATAATAGTAGGACAACATTGGTAATTTTTTTGTATTAATTTCTTTTTTGTACAATTTTTTCTGATTACATGTCAAAATTATATTTCTTATAAATTTATAGTGGAGCAGAGGAAGGAAACCAGACTCGAATAAGGATACATCCGTTTGTGATTTTCTCTTTTGTCAATAAATAAAGTTGGGTCCCTCAACATTCCAATACATTTGTGCTGAGGAAGTCAAATGGGGGAGGGGGAAATGACATGTTAAATGTATGGGAAAATAATTTTTCTAAAATAACTCGGCGGCTTTTGATCTGACGAAAAAATTTTCAGACCAAAAAAATCGGCAGCTACTGGAAGCGGCTGGAACCTCCCCACTCGGTGGACCTTTGAAGCCGAAAAGAACATTAAATTGTGTGACAAAACGGCACTAAACGTAATCTGATCTCATCCAAAACCTTTTCAGATCTTCTGGGGCACTAAAAAAAACCTCAACTTAATGAATTTACAATCATCTATGCGAGTTATTACCTACAATATCGCTAGTTGAATAATATACTATTAGGATATTAACAACTTTAACATCACTTGAACGACTAAGAAAGTCTAGTTATCCTAAATACTACAGATTTGTAAAGCAACAAACTGAAAATTGGTAAAGTGATAATCTATAATAAATAAACCAACGAAGGTACAGAAAGCGTATGATATTGATATTGTTACCTCTACCTTTATAGTTTGTGACAATCCACTAAAAGTTACAAATATGCCGAAATATTATTAACATGACATGACACCAACGTTATCGGATGACAAACGATGACAATGACAATCGTCAAAATTTGCTCATTGCAATCCGATCGCTCGCGGCTGTCTTTGTTAAATGAAACATTAGCATTTCAGTAATTTTACTAGATTTTAGAGGAATATTTGTAGTGTAATTCTTCGATTTGTCTGTATATATATTTAAAAACGGCACTAAACGTAATCCGCTCTACTTTTAGAGCAGCGAAGAAACCCTCACACGTGAATTGACACGTGATGTGATGAGTTTCACGACGTAACGGCTACGCGCATCGATCATGTCATGCGAAATGCTATCTATGCCATATTTGCCTTGTTTTTAATTTTTTTCACGGAAACCAAATCGAAAGGGTGGAAGTGTGATATATCGTTGAAATCAGAATTTTAACTGCTTTTCAATGGTTTCATTGCAAATTGAAAGTAATTATAAAATAAACAACTTGTTGCGTCAAAACGGCACTAAACGTAATGCGATCTCAACCAAACCCTTTTCAGATCTTCTAGGATACTAAAGAAACGCACACGCAAAGTTTCATTCAAATTCGTTCAGTAGTTTCGGCGCTATCGTGCTAACACACATACACACATACACACATACACACAGACATTTTTCAAAAACCACTTTTTTGGGTTCCTAGGACCTCAAAACGTAAAGATTTGATGTTATCTCAATTTTCGTTTTTGAACCAATTTTAGTAACCTCTCACAATTTTATTGTGGAGAGGTTAAAATGAAGAATTCTTGAAAATAAGCAAATTTTGTTCTCAACCTCATCAACGTCAGACCACTGATTCGCGAGATATTTGGATATCTGGAATCCAAGGTGCAAAAATTAATAAATTTAAATTCATTTTTTATCATGAAGGAGTGGAGCTGGGTATCCAATTTTTATTTAATAGAAGGGTATTAGCGGATATTCTGTTGGGCCGGAGGCTGTTGGCGCATGAAAAGCGTGCTTCACGTAAAAATGCCGTTGGAAGGGGTTTTTATATATAAATTCACATGTTCGCTCCATGGAGCGTTTTTTATGCCATAATCTTGGAAACTCATCAAGGAGTGTAATTTTAGAAAGTATACTAAATGTCGCTGCACTAGGACGTAATGTCGCCCCGACCATAAAATTTATAAAGTATAACGAAATTTTGAAAATAAAAACCCTTTTACGAATCCACGTTGTGCAGCACTGCAACTCATGCGTTGTGTTAAATATGAGGACAAGTTATCCAGTCTCTAGTCAAAGTATTTCGAAAGTTTTATTGAAAATAGCGCTTAGCGTCGAGGGTGCCCTATAAATTTCTAGCATTCGATTTTGACTGGAAAATGATGGGTTTTAACCGTATTTGCCCTAAACCGGTTCCTCCGTGATTCGGTGTCAGAAAAGTATAGTTACCATGTACTCAGAACGTGTATGGGACCGCCTTGCCTGAACATATGAATCTATAATTGCAGAATATAATTCAAAGTCGTTGCGATTCAAGTATTTTTAAGCTCCGAGGAGCGATCAAAATTGATATTAAACTGAAAATGCGTCAATAGACAGGCAGGCAAAAGCCCACCAAAATTATAAACATTGAACTTGTCACTGAATCTTTTTGTGTAATCCTTAGCTATAAACCGCGCATTGGATGATAGTTGGTTGCATTATGAGTCGTTCCGTTCCTCACTATGTGTTGTACACGGGTCAGACTATTGTTTGTCAAAACATATTTACAAGTTGTTGTAAAACATAAATTTTTGAAGAGATTTAATATATATTTTTGAACTTTATATTGTCTTTTTCTTGTGTTTTCAAAATTCCTTTTCAAGTTTAAATTTAAGAAAGTATTAGTATTTACTGTGTTAGATTTATAGTGTTACGACGTCCAATTGGTACATCAGTGAAGCAGTTAAGCAAAAACGAAACAATAAGTATAGATTTTGTATTATTCTTCGCCTGAAACAGTCGTTTTGAACCCTTATTTGTGAACGCTTAATATCCATTTTGGAAAGTATAATAAAAGTCCTTCAGACGTGTAAAGATGGATCGTTCATAATACCACTCACACAAAAGGGTAAGTTTCACCTCTCTTGTAAGTTCTCTAAACCTACGACCATTTGCTTCGACTTAAACCAGCTAGTCATTCGCATTTGTTGCTTTGTTTATTGGTTATATCAGCAAAAAGGGAAGTAAGTAGATAATACTCCATCTCACGGAGTAAATAAAATTTCAGCTACTTTTGCGTAGCTTCCGGTATTTCGGCACAAAATCTAGTATCACTTACCACATATAAGTTGAAAATTTAACGTGGTTATTTTATTTTATCAATTCCTTAATGAAGAACTGATTATACGTTGACAGTAAGGCGAAAGTCATGTTGAAAATGCAGAAAACTATTTCAGTTTTTGTAAATTTTCTAGATTTTACCGGTCCCTCATAATATTCTTTTTTTTTTCATTAATCTAAATATATATTAAATCTACTGCAAGCGGGAACACTTCGCGATTACATCGGATAAATCTATTGAAATGAAACAAATGTAGAGGCAGATCTACGTGCAGAAAATTTCATATAATCACGTTTTAATTCAGTAAATTCCCACAATTGTAACAATAGTTGTGTTAAAATTTAGATGTTTAATATTTAGAATCAAAATACTACTTCTATTTCTACAAACGAAGTAAAACATTTGTTCAAAATAAATTTACTGGGGATTGGCGAAATTTATAGTTCGGATTGTACATAATTTAGTTTATTTAGGTATTACTCAGTAGTTAAAACATCAGGCATGAGATAAATGTGCATAAATGTTTGTAGAAAGAAAGTTGTTTTATTATATCATAGCACAATACAACACTCACGGATGCCATTCTAGGTCCAAATAACTATGAACGTTTTTTACCGAATATATGTTCCCATTCAGAACACAACCTGGCAAATAAATTTTATGAGGAAAGATTGTTAGTTTTCGGACGATATAATTTCATGGCTGTTACGCTAAGCGTGCCATTTTAATTCGCCTGTTTCTGACAGGAAGTGGTAACATGGAGCGGACACGCTCACAAATTTACTGACATGGACAGAGGAAGGAAAAATTGCACATTTAACATATTGCATAATTTAGACTTTATTATTAAACCGTCGGCCTTTTTGCCATTTGCCGGCGTATTGTGTCGGCTCTGATAAATGGCCTGACCGTAATAGGATTAAACACTTATGTAAGGAATTTAATTTTGTTAGAACACAAATAGACAATCTCTTCTATGCACATTGTGCATCCCTTAAATTCTACATGATTTTATATCGATGAACAGTTTGAAAAAGTGTATTATTATTATTTAATTTTTATAATACATTTACAACTTTTGTATAGCTACTTGTAGTCTCAACTTTTTTCTTCTCCCAAGTTCGTAGATTTTCTCTTTCTTACATTAAGTTTGAAGCGATGAAGTATCTAATAGTGTACTCTATTTTAAAACTTGCACTTCCAAAACAATGGCATATAAACATTCACGTCAAAATCTTTGAAACACTATCTCAACACCCCCAAATAATTTTGTATTCGAGTTCTACGATAGCTAGAAATTTTTAAAAAAATTGCAAGTAAAGTAGACTGTAGATTGTTTTACAGGGTCGTTTGGCTTCGAACAGCCTTACTTCACTTCGAACTAAAAGATCTTTTGTGATTTACCCTACATCTAGTGGTTACCCAGGATTCCCAGACTTTTTGCAAAGCTTCTGATTTTCCTGCCAGATAATTTCCCTATGTCTTCAGGCGTGAATTTCGCCTATTCTAGGAACTTTAACCTAGTGCGGACTAACACCTTGCATCCGCAAAGTATGTGTTCCGCAGTTTCAATTGCAGTATCGCAATATCTTCATTTATTGTCTACCGCCTTGCCCATGTTCTTGAGATGATATCTCAAGGGGCAGTGGCCAGTTAGAAGGCTTGTAATTAGCCTTCATTCGGACTTTTCAAGTTCGAGAAGCCTTGTGGCATTCTTTGCCGAATAAGTTATAAACTTTTTCGCTTGTCTCTGGCCTGGAGTATTCCTCCAGTAGGACTTCTTGTCCTTTTCCCATTTTTGGATCTCCACCGCTATATGTCCTTTTGCTAGGCCACAAAACGATTCGGGTCCAATGAAATCTAGATAAAAGAGTGTATAACTGGAAATTATTTTCTAATATACAGGGCGGGCCAAGACGAAATTACAGGACCAAGTGCCTTTTTTTTAAATGGCATGCTATGTATATCAGTACATTTTTTGAAGTCTCTCCTTAGGCTCTATACATTCCTATATTAGCATTGAATATCTCCCAACCACTTGGATTTAATAAATTTTTTTGTTGAAATAATGCAATCTGCAGATGGATATTAAAAAATCACCACAATTATGGGTTTTATGAAGAACTTATGTGAATACCAGTTACTAGACATCTAATTAATGTTTTTGAATCATTTTGATTTCCTAAAAAGCTACAGGGTGGCCAAAAATTATTTTTCAATTAAGAACCTTTTAAATTGAATTTTCAAATGGAACACCCTATATATTTTTCGACGATGTGATGTAGAAATGAAAAACGAATATTTTTGTAAGTACTTCACTATGGCTAATTGCAACCATTTTCGTTTTATAAATAAATAAGTGTCAAATTCAAGAATAAACTTTAAAAAAGAGGTTCCCTCAAAAAATGTATAATAGGTGTTCAACGTGTTACCCATTTTGATTGACACACGTCTTTGTGCAATTTTGAAATGAGGCCATTTAGTGGGACCATTTCTCCAATCCATTGAAATGAGTAAATAGCATTTAACCGGTCTTTTACTGTATTGTTTTTTTGTACATTTTTTTGCTGTTTTCGTTATTCGACAAGTAATAAAACCTCAGATTGGTATAAATTATCGTGTACAAAGGAGCATTTATCACACTTGTCGGTCGTTACAATTTGTATTGAATTTAAAATATTTGGAATTTTATAATATGAATTTTAATAAAGCGGTACTTGTAGACATGACTTTTGTTTTGGACGAGTCAGACATAAATTGTTTACTTGCCAATAGAATTTATCACCAACGCTATCCTGAAAGAAGGATTCCTGATGTTAGCAGCTTCCAAAACCTTCTCGATAGATTTCTGGAAACTGGAAATGTTGAATATAAAAAAAAGTGAGAGAATAAAACGTGTTGTGAATGAAGAAAATGAGTTTTCTCTGGTGCTGGCAACAGTTGAGAATCCCCATGCTAGTCAAAGAGAAGTGAGCTCATTAGTAGGAATAAATAGATGGTCTGTGGGCCGAATCTTAAAAACAAATAAGTTACGTGCATATCATATTCAAATGTACCAGGAAAAATGCAACATGATGTCAACTTCTTCAATACTGTTTTATTCAGTGATGAGACATCTTTTCATAAAAATGGATTTGTTAATAGGCACAACTTCCATTACTATGCTTCGTAAAATCCTCACTTTTTATGCAAGTTGATAACTAACACAGATGGTCTATAAACGTTTGGGGAGGACTTATTGGAGAAAATGTAATAGGGCCACGTTTCTTTGATGGTACATTGACTGGAGTTATTTATCTTCATTTTTTGGAAAACTATCTGCCACAATTATTGGTAAACCTTCCTGAAAGAATTCGAAATAGGATGTGGTTTCAGCAGGATGGTGCTCCACACACAATGCAGTTAGAGACCACTTAAATAATACCTACCCTCATCAATGGATTGGAAGAAATGGACCCACTAAATGGTTTGCTAGATCCTCAGATCCTACAAAAATGGATTTCTATTTATGGGGATACGTGAAGGAAATTGTTTATAGAGACACACTAACAACAGTACAAAACATGAAGGAAAGAATAATAACTGCCTTTACATGTACCACACCGGTTTTAGGAACAGTGGGAACCTCATTTCAATAGCGCATAAAGATGTGTGTCAATCAAAATGGGCAACATGTGGAATATTTATTATAATTTTTTCTACTTTTTTAAGTTTATTTTTGAATTTTGTAATTATTGCTCAATAAAATGAAATTGGTTGCAATTAGCCATAGGGAAGTTACAAAAAATGTTCGCTTTTCATTTCTACATCACTTCGTCGAAAAATATACAGGGTGTTCCATTTGAAAAAATTGAGAAAATTCAATTTAAAATGTTCTTAATTGAAAAATAATTTTTGGTCATCCTGTACATTTTTAGGAAATGAAAATGATTCAAAAACATCAATTAGATGTCTCGTAACTGGTATTCTCATAAGTTTTTCTTAAAGCCCATAATTGTGACTGTGGTGATTTTTTTAATATCCATCTGCAGATTGCATTATTTCAACAAAAAATTCATTGCATCCAAGTGGTTGGGAGATATTTAGTGCTAATATAGGAATGAATAGAGCCTAGAAAGAGGCTTCAAAAAATGTACCGATATACATAGCATTCTATTTTAAAAAAGGCACTTGGTCCTGTGATTTCGTCTTGGCTCGCCCTGTATGTTCGAAAATAATTATCTGTCATAAACTTTTTTATCTAGTTTACTTGCAATTTTTTAAAAAATTTCTAGCTATCGTAGAACTCGAGATATCGAGGTCCGACGCACTATTGCCCCACCCTGTATAGCCCGGGGGGCGTTTGCAATGAAATAATACTCTGTAGAATTTTGAATTAAACTTTTGAATGATTATTTGGAGAAAATTCATTAAGTCGTCCTGATACACGTGGTAAATAATCGCAAATATACACACCTTCAACAAGCAGTGTGTGACGGTACGTACACTCATACCGTGAATACTCACAAAAATTTTCTAGTGATTCTGTATTTGAGTCCTTATATTTGTATGAAAAAGAACCTCTGTAGTGGAATTCCAAGCATCTACTGCATATGGATACAAACGCTGTCAAAGACAGCTGGAAAGAATTAAGGATCATTCGTCTATAGATTGTTCGGTAGATGATTTAAAAGAAAAACGCGATTTACTGATGGCGACGTTCCATTCTCTGCATAAACATTGCAAACAGTCTAGAAGGTACACAATCATTTTGATGCAAGGACATACGATAGTGCGGGAGGTATACACTTTCCATCGATCTTACTTGCAGATCATCGTACTTGTGAATATTGGCGATGTGTATGGCCGGCGCAAATCTAGTATAAATAAAAAATGTTTAGTGAAAAATACTCGTAAGGCAACCTTGAAAGGAGTTATATCTCTTAATGCCTAGAGCGCTCACCATCTTGTATTCATGACGTCACATATACCATCTACCACAAATTTAAACAAAACAACTGGTATGACATATGATTGTAGAATATAATATATGGAATGTGTTCCAGGTAGTTATTCAAAAACATCATTAAAAATCTCACGGTTTGAAATACAGCCCAGGATAAAATTTAATATTGCAATTTTTAATCATTAGCTATCTATATTATTTAAGAGTATGGTAAACTTTATGAAACACTTGAAATATTTCTTCGCACCGGTCATCGCTAAATTCGTATACATCTGAGACATTCTCTGAAGTACAAACATCTTCTTCATGACTGATGGTCGAGAGGTGAGCGCACTTGCCTCTCACCCAAAAGTTCCGGGTTCGATCCCCGGTCGTGGCAGTGGAAAATACTGTGAGAGGGATTTTTTCATTATACACGGATATTGGGTGTCTCTAACCGTGTAGCCTCCTCCCACACAAGGCTCTTCTAGACCCTTCCGGGGTCATCATTACCTGTGGTGTATTATTATTATTATTATTATTATCATGTTTCTCGAATTCTTCAATATCATAAATATCAGGACTAATTTCTAATTGCTCAGGCTCTTCATCAATCACAGCTCCTTGTGGCATAAATTGCTGCATGTAGCGCCAATGGTTTTGCATGAGCAACATTTAGTTTTGCAACTGACCTTACAGTCACAAGCAATTATATTGAGTAATTCATTAAGAAGAGGAGCTTTAACAGTCCTTATGGACATCAGTTCATTACCTGTTGTTTGCTTCCATCCAAAATCCTGTCAATTTTGGTACTTCAGAGAATAGCTCAGATGTATACGACTTTAGTGATGACAAAGGTGAAGAAATATTCCAAATCCCAGTGTCGATTCGGAAATAGACACTTCTTGCAGTAGTACATCTAGTACAACTACTAAAAAAGAAAACATGAATAAAATAGAATAATAATCAACATAACTAAAAAGTTTAATAAAAATCAAGTGAATTTTCATTTAAAAAAAATATATCTTACTTTCGAAAGTTTTATTATCTAATTTAAAACCTGCTCACAATCATTTTTTATTATTAATATTGTAATTTTTATAATGAATAATTATATACTTGTGCACGCATACATGTTCCAAAATACCCTGTTATCGTTAGGCAACGAAAAAGCTGACGAGGGAATCATCAAATCCAGATATTGTTCCAAAATTGGTTCACTATACTGGGTTAAATAAGGAATTAGTTAAGAACCAGCACGGGGAATTCTAGGTAAGTACGGTAAAACCAGAGCAACAGATCACTCACCATCTTCTGTAAACATAAGATTGAATATGAGGCCTTAATCACAGGAGAGAAATATAATATGTACAACCAATATTGCGTCCAGAAAACAAAAATCAACCAGTTAAGAAGGGTGTAAGCTGGTGCAAGGTACCAAAATATCAAATATTCTGGCACCTTACACAGTGGGATTCTAAAGAGGGGGGCATAGGAGAACGGGCCACCCATTTACACATGAACTTTGTAACTATCGATTACCAGTTATTAAGATTTTTCTACCATACATTTACTTTCAACAGATCACTGGAAAAATTTTCGCCCACCGATCCCCCTGCAGCTGACGCTATGTGTGCACAGCTATGTTGTCCACCTTTGATGGCCCAATCATGTTGAAGTTCTGGGACCGCCTCTAACCTGCATGATTTTCCCAAAAAAATATGATCAGCGCAAGTTCAGGATGCTGTGTTCCCGAAATCATGAAAGTCAGACGGACGCCACGAATGCTTTTTGGTTGACGCCCGATGATATGGAACCAATTTATGTACTGGACGTTTTTATGTTGTTTTCACTAAGATAATCCAGTCATTAATATATCTTTTTCCTTTTAACTCTCGCTTGCAAAAGTAATGTCAAGTTTAGAGGCGCTAGTTGTAAAATAAAGGAAGTTTATATTCAAGAAGGTGTTTAATATTTTTTATCCACAATTACATTATAATTGAAGTTTTATCCACACTTATGAAGCATATAAGGTACCTTTATCCACTAGTGTGATAATGAAATTACTTTATTCCACTAGTGGAATAATGAAAAATGCAATCTTAGATCGATTACATTTTATTTATTTTTTATTAATATTAATATTAACATTTATATTAATAGACATTTCCTTATTTGTTTTATCATATTTCACTTCGTTTCCATTAATAACAAGCTTGTAGTTGTCATCGGTTTCAGAACGCATAGTGCTTGTCGAAGTTTCAACACCTTCCAAGTTTCTATTAATTAATTTCAATAATTTTTGACGTTACAGCCGCTGACAGAGCGAAATGTTAAATCATTTTTTTGATGAAATGTGATTCTATATAACCGTGATTAAAGAAAAAAATTAAACTCTCGAACTTCGTTCTAAAGTTTAAACTTTCTTGCGTGGATAAAACGCTAACCATCATTAATATAAACAAAATAACATAATTTAAGGTAGATAATATTCTATAGTTTAGGACTATTTCTTCTACAAGTTATTATTAATTTAGCTGCTTCACCGAGAAAATGAGCGAAATATTGTTCACCCTGTATCCATTGGTCTAGAAAATACTTCTCTATGTATACCTAGAATGTAAATTGTTGTTTCTAACTCCAGCCAGAAAATAAAAGCTATATTTATTATGCAAAATGCCAAGCGCATTTCAGTTGTGTATATATTATAGTGGCGAAAGAAAAAATTAAATTGTCTGCAATTTTCTCTCGCATATCTTCAGAGTTTTTATCTAAATTATCGTAATTTCGCAGAGGAGCTGAGCAAAGCCGGGCGTTATATAAAACCTAGGGCAGCTAGCTCTGTGGTTTTTTGCACTTGAACAAATCGCCAACAGACAAGCGAACCCTTTTCTCATCGTAAATGGACACTGTTAAAATACACCTATTTTTATACTGTTTCCTTGAGGGTTTATTTTTATTTTATTATGTATATAAATATAAATACATCCGCTCTATTTAACCGTACAGAAAGTTCCTTATTTTTGATTATAACAAATTTTTCGCTGGACGGTTCATATAATAAACACTCTCCGCAGAGTTCAGAAGATAATAATTCTCAAAGTGTGGACTTGGAAGATAATATAGTAACTACTCTGCCTGTAATTGCAGAAGATACCAACTTCACTGAGATAAATGTGGACTCCATCGATGACAACTTACAGGAAACAAATAAAAACCGTATTGAAATATTAAAAGTTGCTGCAGTTAAAATAATATTGTTCAATTTACCCGAAAAAATGTCGAAGGAAAGACAAAGACATCCGAAAACATGAAAGAGAAAGAAAGCTGCTATATGTATGTAACACGGTGAGGCTTAGACTTCACATTATGGAAGAAAAATAACTGCAGACTTAGGTACAGTGATCTGCACAGCAGCTGAAGTGATCCCCATACACTGTTGCGCAAGGTGCCATTTTCTCTGATAGCCAAGTGGCAACAAAGGCAATCAGTTCGATGCAAATCAACTCAAGATTGGTGTGGGACTGCTTGACGGCCCTTACAGAGCTGGGAAGTCAGAACAGAGTGACCTTAGCATGGGCACCAGGACACGAGGGACACAAAGGAAACGAAAAGGCTGATGAACTGGCCAAGGAAGGACCACTCAAAGCCTTAATAGGACCTGAGCGCTTTTGTGGCGTCGCAAAACCATGCATACGAGCAGCCATTAAAGAATGGGTGCAAAATAAATCTTTGGAATGGTGGAGGAATCTACCAAGACAGAAACAGGCCAAAGAGTTCATTAAAGAACGTTCGGCCAAATTCACGGAAGATCTACTAAGCGAGAATACGAAGGCCATCAGAGTAATGGTAGGCCTTCTAACTGGGCACTGCCGGCTCAATAGACACATGAGTCTAATGAGTCTGGCAGAGGACGCAATATGCAGGTTCTGTCAAGAGGAAGAGGAAACCTCAGTTCACGTATTGTGCTACTGTGAAGGCCTGGTGAGATTTAGATTTCGAGTACTCGGAGAAGAAAAACGAAAGGCGACCAGCTATACCAAAGGGCCTTTATCAAAGCTGTGGAGTCTAGTACAAAGGACAAAGCTAGATGAGCTAGAATGAATGTATTCTAGGAGCACCACAATAGATCTGAAAAGGTCGCGGTGGTAAGAGATAAATGACCAACTCATCTATTTATGTATCTATCTATTTAGGTGCAGTGATCAGTTTGAAGAAAAAGATAGATAAGAAATATTTCGAAAATATTATGCTCTTGATGTAAATGTCAAAAAGTCTCTGCTTATTAAATCAATGTCAGTAAAACCGATCAAAAGACATAGAAAAAATATTCGCAGACCAAAAATTTCTTCCTTCAGTTATTCACTAAGCTTCAAACAAGGAGTTTTAACTGTATGTAAGACAGCGTTTTATTCATTATATAAAATTTCAAACAAAAAAGTTCGAATAAACTTCGCTCCCTAAAACTACCCCTTAAGCTGAAGAGAGAGTTTGACTGATATCATATAAACACTAGTGTCCGGAAGTTTAAAATATGAATTTGATATTTTAAGGGAGTCGGAAGATATTGCAGAAAAATTATTATACCCCTTTTAAGGCGCATATCTCCCTTATTGTTTATTTAGGAAAAGTTTAGTCCGATTTACTGCTTCCCAACTAATAGATGGATTCTGGGTATCGCCCTGTTAAATCCGGAGGTTGCTTTGAATGTGACAAGCCGTACACGAAGAGACGAACTCTGGTTCAGTAGGAAAGGAGGGCTTTAGGCTAATATAAACGCGTCGTTATCGCCAGAAGAAAAGAAAATAAATCACTGTTACGTACTTTTAACATTTTTGGAAGGGTCAAATCGCGGCAGGATAAAAGGTTAAGGGATTAGCGTCTTTGCGTGTTTTAGGGAGAATTTAGGGCACAGTTCGGTGGATTAATTAGACCTTTTTTATTTATCCTTTTAAATTAAAATTTATTCAGGGTTGCTTATGAATGGTGAAGTATTTTTCTGTGTTAAGCAAATTTTGAAAATAATGGAGTGGTTTAGAATTCATACAATAAAGCAGGGATTAAATAGATTTAATGAGGCTGAAACGTGGCATTGTATTGCAGCAATATCTTGTCACGAGAAAAGTAGTTGAATGTTGATTTGTTATTTCTACAGAGACTGATACTGAAACTCTTAAAACTACTGAAAATATTTACAATTGCACAAAGGGCGTTTCACTAATCAAGTTGATATCATTAGGAGAAATTGTCGAAATTGAAACTAATCTAAGAAAGCAGCTTATGCTTGTATAATTGTCAAAGTTTAGTTAATCATGTTCATTTAAATATAATCTAATGATGTAGCCTTTCCTTATTTTACGAAATTATTTAAATAAATTATAAAAGTGCGTTTAGTTGATTATCAAAAATATAATAGTAATAATAATCGCCTTTATTCATTTGAAATTATTTTAATTACAATTACAAAAAAACGTGCTGTTTATGCCAAATTGTAGTGAAGTCTAGCTAAATAGCTATTCCAATTAACCACATCAGACAGAAGGAGAGAATGAATAACTAAAACAGAATAACTACATTAAAAACACAGATATATACATATATTCACAAAAAAGGCACGCACAGGTTATATGGGATAACTAAGAGTATTTATTATTACACATCATCATGATCTTACTTATTTAATAAAAAAATGTTAAATTTACGCTTAAATTGATTAAGAGTTAATATGGTTAAAAGGTAGAGAGTTGACTGAATTATAAATAAAAGATCTTTTAACTAAGGCAGTCCGGTTATGAGGCATAGTAGCTTATTTTTATGTCTTATATTTACAGCGTGTATATTAATTCGGGGTACTAGTTTCTTTCTTATGGTCAATGAAGATGTGTTATGCATAATATTCGATACAAACTCTCTAAGGCGATGCACCATACGCTCCTTCATAGTTCAATTATTCGCCCAATTTATGTGAAATATGGTCAAATTTTCTTATACCGTATATTAAACGAAGGCAAGAATTATATTTACGTCGCAATGTAATATTTTATTCCCTTTGATAATAGAGTGGGGTGGTAGAGGAGGTGGCTAATATAAAAAAAAATTAGAAGCCCTTGGTTCTCGTATACACACTAAATCCCAATTTAATTTTATATTCCCTTAAACAATAGGGTGGGGGTGGTGGAGGGGGTAACTAATGCCAAAATAAATTTTAGAGGCCTTTGGCTGTCGTAGACACACTAACCTAATTTAATTTTTTTAATCCATTTAATAATAGGGTGGGGGTGATAGAGGGGTAGTTAACACCAAAAAAAATTTTTGGGACGTTTTGTTCTTGTATACACACTAAATCACATTTTAATTTTTTTCCTTCCTCCTTTTCATAATAATGTGGGGGTGGTATTGGGGATGATAGTAGGAGGGGGGGGGGTGGCTAATACCAAAAAAAGTTTAAGACCTTGACTTTTCGTACATGCCCTAAATTACAATTTGCTTGCTTTGCCTATTTACCCCCGAACCCTTCAACGGAATTAGACCAAAATGTAATCTAGTTTCAGATCTCGTTACAATACACAAGTGTACCAAATTTCAAGTCAATATCATAATCGGTTCCATAATAAACGTGCGCACAAAAAGTTACAGACAAACAGACAGACCGACAGACAGGAATTTTTTTGCGTTACTATACTTCCACTGGACGTGGAAGTAATTAGATAATACAACTGAATTACGCAATGTTTTCTTAAGTTGTAAAATCAGAAAATTGTGATTAGCACATAATTTTAAAGATGCAAAAGATTTTTGAAGTAGTCTTATAACATGATTTTTAAATCTGAAGTCGCTGTCCAAAATGATGCCTAGGTTTTTTATTGAATTAAGAAGCGAGAGGATAGTCTTTATGATCAAAATGAATCATCATTGCATTATCATCAGCATAGTTTACATGTCCTCAAGGATGTTTATATATCGGAAGCATAAATCAGAAATAACAAAGGACCAAGGACCAAACCCTGAGGAACACCTGAATAAATTTAAATATTTGATGAACACATATTGAAAAAAAATCTGCGATCTTCTAAGTAAGTATTAGTTGATAAGATTGACAGATGAAGCATTAAAACTATAATATTTCAATTTAGTACAAATATGCTGCTGGTTAATGGTATCAAATGTTTTGTTTTCTTAAAATGTTTTCTTAACCGCCTCTCAAGTTACCGAAGTAACCCCCTGGAAGATCTCAAGGATCTTGTGCTAGGCAAAGAGAGACGAGGCCCTACAGTTTAATGTGGACTCCGAACCACTCTTGGGGCAATTTTTTTAATGAAAAATTGTTTCGCCTTGCAGGAATCGAACCCACTTCGCTAGGCAACTCAGTTTGCTAGCTAGTCGCTTTAACATCAAGTAGCACCAGCGCACTATCCAGTTTATTATCGAATGCTTGTAAAATGTCATTGGTAACATTAACTGGAGCTGTTGCAGTACTCACTCCATCTCTAAACCCACACTGACTATCAGGTAAAATATTATTAAAAGTTACGTAATTATAAATTTGTCCATACAAAATTTTTTCAAAAATTTTTGAGACCGCACGAAGAATATTTATATTATAATACGTAGATCTGAAACATTTGCGGAATTAGATATTTTTGGTAATGGTTTACCTATAGAAATTTTCCAAGATTCAGGAAAGTAATCAGTTTCAATACAGCAACTGATGATGTGGGTTATATATTTAACAATGAATATACTGCAATCTTAAGCGGTACAACCGAAATATTGTCCACGCCAAGGGCATTTGACTTAAGACTGCCTATCATTTTGTTCACGCTTTCGATAGGGGTTAAGCTAAATGAGAACTGGTTTTTATCATCATAAGTACATCATATAGCATCACTTTATATTGTACTGAACCGTTAGAACTGGCGGCTGTGTAACTCTCTAGAATTCTAAACATTTCTATGTTTCCTTTAACAATAAGTATTATGTTGTTCGCTAAGGATATCTTACGCTAGGTAAATAAAAAAAAATTTAGCATACAAATTTCTTATATTATTTTGTGTTTATTTACTAGCTATCCTGATATTTTGATTTTATAGACATATTTACATGTTATTTCTCTTGTACGTTTTGAAAAATCAATGCTTGTGATATTTAGAAATTGAATATTTATATGTCTGTTTCAGTCCTGAAGAAGGTTTAAAAATAAATCGAACCATCGACTTTAAATTTTGTTCTTAATTTAATTTTGATTATCCCATCACCAGCGAAAGAAATCAGCAATGAAAATTCAAAAGATACGAATTGTAAGTAAATATATTATTAATTAACACATATTTTAAACTACACACACAGGCAAGTTTAAAGAAACAGAGGTTAGAAGGAAGTCTCTTCAGAGGACAATTTAACCAATTCTACCTAATTGCAGTTTGTATTGCACAGCTTTATGCCATTTTGTAGAGAGTTTAAAAACATAATGACAAAAAATATCGTTCTTGCAAAAAAAATGAATAGTACTAGTAACAATAGTAATTAATAGTATTTTAACTTGTTTTAAACATTTAATGATTGAGTAAAATTACAAGGATTATTGTTTCAATAATTTGTGTATTCCTCTCGAGCTGTTATAACTACAGTTATCGTTCTTCCCATACTTCTGATAATATTGTCGATCATTTGATAAGGAAAATTCTTCTAAATTCCCAATTTATCTGTGTTTTGGACAGCAGGGATTCTTGACCTAAGTCGTCTACCTAGCATGTTCCATATATCATCAATTGTATTCAGGTCCGGGGAACATGCAGGCCGAATTGTCGCAATTTCCACTCAGCTTAAAAAATCAGTTACACAACGAGTAGCGTGTGGGAAAGCATTATCTTGCATTAAAAAAACAGAATAGTGACTACGTTTATGCTAGGCGTTCAATCTAGTAAATGATTTATGTAAGCGTGTAGTGTATATTTTTAACATTAAATCAATCATCAGTATCCTCTTACCGCTACCAAGAATTAATTGTAAGAGTTAAACTCACCAGTACTAATTAAACACTGATAGCTTTGTTTTATTCTGGGATTTTGATTTTCAACGTTCACCCATCGCAGATACACAGAATCTGCCATCTTCTTCATATAAGGTAATTCAAAGAAAGTACCCTAAATTTAATTATAGATTGGGATGCCCTGCAGATGAAGATATTCCTAATAAAATTATTTCCTACCGTACCTCCTGTGCCTGGCAACCAGTTTTCTCCTAATAACTTTTAACAAGCGGATTTACGTACGATGATCAAATTGTGGATGCAGCTCTTTATTGCCATATAATATACCATGTGTGTCCTATACAACGTAATGTAATGTTCAAGGTCACTATACAAAACTATAGTTGTTTATTCAAATGGGAATTGGATAAAAAATACACAGAATAATTAATTGAACATTAACTTTAACACAATTAGTGCTAAGAGAAATATAAAAATTATCAACGAATAAATTGCTCAAAATGTTCTCCCCCGTTATATACAAAGGTTAAGCCGTTTAAGTCGATTAATCCGTTTTATTGGAAAAACATTATGCTCATTTCTGATTGAGTTTGCGGCGTCCAGAATTGGGTGCCGCAACTGGTCAATGTTGTCAATGGAAACAGAATATACAATTTCTTTCATACGGCTTCAAAAGAAAAGTCAAGTGACATCTGGATTTCTGGGTGGCTATTGTACAGGAGCATAAGGTGCTCTTGTGATCCATTTTCGGGAAATGTTCTATCCAAATAATTTCTTATTGAAATTACTGTAGATATTGTTCTCTATTGATTCTACCATTTAAGAAAGTGGACTAATCAAGTTGTCACCCAAAATTCATGCTCAAGCATTTGCAGAAAATCTTCTTTGACATCTAAAGGTTTCGATTGTAAATGGAATTTTTTGAGCCCATATATGACGATTACGGGTATTGAATACATCGTTGTGAGTGAACGTGGTTGCGTCTGTCCAAAGAATCCAGTGTTGTCACGGCGATATTTTTGTAATAACCATTGGACAAAATCTACTCTTGGTTGGAAGTATCTGTGTAATAATTCTTGCACTCTAGAGTGCGGTGATAAGAATGCAACTATCGATCATGTAATGTTCGCCACACAGAGGATTAGCGAAGTCGCAGTTGTAGACCTAACCTTCGAGTGATAATTTCGGGGTTTTCCTCAACTGCCTCCAATACCGCCTCTTCAATCTGTGGGGTTTGGATATTCCTTGGCCTTCCTAATCTAGGCGTCGTTATTAATATTTGTCCTGTTTCACGTTTCTTCTTTAAATCCCAAGAAAAGTTCTTACATTTGGGATACGATGATTGAGATACCGTCTACGATACTCCCTTACTCTCTTGACAAGATGTCACGATAACTCGCAAATAATTGCGCTATTTTTATTAGACAACTCAAAATCTGACAAACGATGCCCTTGTTTTTGAATAAAATTGTCAATAAAATTTCTTCAGCGTGCATCTAATTTTTTGCAATTTGCTCGAAACCGGCCTAACTCGATGGAAAATTGCAAGAGCCAAAAAGTTTCTAAATTTAATAAGATATCTAATGATTAATCAAAATTCTTAATTTAACAAAAAATATTTGACTGAAACATACCGGGCCACCCTGTATCTTCATCTCTGGGACACCCCAATCTACAGTTGAATTTAATGTACTTTTTTTTTAATCACCCTGTGTTATACGAAAATTGATGATGCAAGCAGGTCAGCCCTTTTATTAATTACTTCGAACAGATTTGAATCTAGGACATCTATCTGGAGAGACGTACGCCACTGACACCCATGTTATCGAGCGGCTGACGGTTATTTTAATTCATGAATGTTATGCAAAGTTATCTGTGCAGAGCTGATGCTATGATAATATAAGATTGGGGATATAATTTATGGACATATTTATCATAAATGATAATTAGTCCGAAATAATTACAAACTTCATCGTGATCAAACAAACAATAATTAAAATGCATCGAATATCGAACCTTCATTTCCTGTACAACCCAACGAAATTTCATTAGAATATTACATCCAGGGGAAAACACATTTTGTTGATTTCCAACAGAAAAACGAACAACGTCGATGCTGTTTTATTTATGTATTTATGCTAAAAGTCTAGACTTTTTGCTGATGTAAATATTTCTAAGGACTCATTTTTGCCATAAATTGCTTGAGAAGATATTTACTCTCGAGATCGCGTTCCTATCTTTTGAGTTGTGGAGTTTGACGCTCACTCTTGGAGGCTTGATCCCAAAGCAAACAGTACTTCCTGATTGAATCTCGTTTCAAACTGTAAACGCGCTTAAATTTGCCAACTCTTTCATTAAAACATAATAAAACTTCAGGAATATATTCAGTATAAATCCCCACAACAAATTTACATAATATGATAAACAATCTCTTGAATACATTTTTAATTAAGTGTATCTTGCTTATTAATTAAATTAAAATCAGGAACACTCTACAGGATGTATCTAAATGATTTGTCAAAATTTTACAGGAATGTTAGACGACGAAAACGCATTGACACATCCTAATTTCCTTTTTTTATTTATTTAGCGTACAAGGATATACTATTCAAAAGCTATCTCCAATTAAAGGATATAGGTGGTAAATTTAAGGTTTAAATATACCATAGACAAAAAAGAAAGAAAATTGACATGATGTACAGGAAATGAATAAAACGATTTCCCGAGTAGAAAATGTTTCACAGATTTTTTATTTTTTCCCACGACTTCCCAAGAATTCTATATTCACTTATAGAGTAGAATAGAATATTCATCCAATAGATCATATACATGATATAGGACAAGCCAAACAAAAGAAAAACTTATAATTAATCAGATATGAAAGCACAAAAATGTAATAAAAAGTTGAATGAAAGAAATAAATAAAACTAAAAGTATTATATCAATTAATACATCATAAATTCCTCTACTGAATAAAACGCATTTGTAACAAGAAATAATTTTAATCTACATAAAAATATTTTTATACTACTAATATTCTTTAAATCTGGAGTGAATTTATTATAGAGCACAGGGCCCGTATAATATGGGTTAGATTTATACAATTCAAGTCTATGTATCTCATCTTGCAAATCCGAACCATGACGACTTTGATAGCTGTAATATGTATTTAATGAATTAAAATTAGTTAAATTCTTTTTTATAATGCAATTCAAAATTTCAAAAATGTATAAACACGGTAGAGTAAATATTTTTTTGTTGTTTAAATGTCATTTTGCATGGTGGACCATTAATAATAGACCATAGTTAGGTCTAGCGGAAGATTCTTTGGGCCAAAACATTAGGATATAACCAAATATGCTTTAGTAAAATATTGCTGTGGAAAAAGATACAGGGTTTCAAAGTTCAAATTATTTTTTCGTTTTTTTGCAATAACTCAGCAGCCTCTTGACTGATCTTCGCCAAATTTGCTAGAGGAACTTTTTTTATTCTAAGAAACAATAATTTATGTATTACATCACATTAGATCATAGCTGCTGCTTGCTCCGATATACGAAGAAAATATTCATGTAATTGAATTATTTTACTAAGTAGCGAAATATTCCGAATTTGTAAATACTGGAAGGATATAATTAAATTTGTCCCGTGTTGGCAGTCAGCCAGAGCCACTCATCGGCAGCAGACGTGTCCTCTACGAAAACTGCACCCAGGTATCGTTAGCGTTATATATTTCTGAGCAGCAACATTCTGGTAAAGTACATACTATGTCATCGATCAGCTGCGCATCCATCTGGCGCGTACACCCGCTTGTAAGTATTTTAAGGAAATAATTGAATTCGTCCCGTATTAGCAGTCAGACAGAGCGAGTCATCGGCAGCAGACGTGTCCACTCCGAGATCAGAACCCAGGTCCTATATATCATATTTAAGCAGCAGGATTTTGGCCAAGCCCGTACCACCTCATCAACCAGCAGCGCATCTATCTGACGTCTACTCCCGCTCCTTTCATAAGTTCTTTCATTTGTAGAAAAGTTCCTATGGAACCGTAAACTAGTCAGTCCGATCGGGCCGTTCCAGCCAACAGACGTGCCCGACCGTAACCATAGGAAGTAAGTAAGTCCACGGAAGAGTAAGTAAACTGATGTACTAGCCAAGTACTGTATATAACTTTGCCCTGTGTCATCACTTATTCTGTGCTAACGCTTTGTCATATATTTTGTGTTACCATTTTGCAGCTTGCTATCCCTGTCGTCTGATACTAGTATATGCGTTGCTACGTTTGCTCTCCTTCCGGTAAATAGTAATTTATAGATTTTTTTCTAGTAGAAAGTAACTGGTAGAAAAGTAGAATTGTAAATTGATTATACTGATATTATTGAAAATTTTGAGTTTTGTTGTTTGTGTGTGAACGTCTATTTCCCAAACTGACCCATTGGAGTATACTTTCTCCACTTGAGCTACTCAGCCTTGCGTACTCGGCTTGAGTGGCCCTTTTTCTTCTCGTCACCGGGTGGGGTGGATGAAACGCATTACAATAGAATAAATTTACTTACTTACTTAACGTATTAGGCGCGAAAGTTTACTAACACACGTTTGTGTCAGATTCCAAATTTTGTAGACACCCTGTAATACTTAACTGATGTTCTCCATATAATCAATGCTTATAATACTAGAATATTCTGCAAAATTAAACTTTGTGTGTAATTCATTTTTAATTCATTTATTGCCCTGAACTATACATTTTTATTTTGAAATATATCAACTTTTGGCTCCTTACAATACATGTACCCACGCAACTTCGTCGAATAGTTGTAATAACAACTCAAGTTAACATTATTTCCTACAGAAAGATGAGGAAACGCCGTCGAAACCAAGGGAACGTGGCATGTGGTGTCGGGAAGCCGAGCAAAG
>OY776673.1:201625909-202028409 GCA_963675555.1 Leptura quadrifasciata | reverse complement strand
TTGAGACCGATAGGACAAATAAGACATAAATAAATTTAGTAGCGAAGTACTGATTCCAAAGCTTTCTAATTTAGTCAATAAAATGCCATGGTCTAGTCTGTCGAATGCTTTAGAGAAGTCGGTATAAATTACATCAACCTGACCCTTACGATCTATGACTTCAGAAATAAATCGGGTGATACATACCAGGTTTGTAACAGTTGACCGACCGCCCATAAAGCCATGTTGTTCTTCAATTGTTGAACTTTTAGTATGGAAGGATACGTAATCATGCAATAAGAATTCAAAAATTTTAGAAAAATTGCATAAAATTGCGATGGGACGATGGTTCTCTATTTCATTTTTACTGCCCTTTTTAAACACTGGACAAATTCTGGATAGTTTCCACTTATCAGGGAATGTTTCTGTGCTTAAGATTAAATTAAATATAATACAGAGAGGTTTGTAAAAAACATTAGCGCAATCTCTTATAATAAACGCGGGTATTTCATCAGGTCCTGTAGTCATGTTTGCCTTGAGTTTTTTAATTGAGTTTAGGACTTCGCTCTCAGTGAATATTCGAATACGCATAACATTGTTATTATATACACTGTCACCAGGCAAATAGTCACTAGAATTAATATACGCATTAGAGAAAAAATCAGCAAAGGAGTTAACTATATCTTGGGGGCTTTCAAGAGTGGCATTGTTGTAGTTCATAGTACTAGGAATAGATGTGGCATTATTTTTTGAATTAATATAACCCCAGAACTTATTTGGGTTAGATTTTATGGCATTCTCGGCATCCCGTATGTATGCAGCATAAGCATCTTTTATAGTCATTTTTAGCAAAGCTCTTAATTCATTGAACATTATTAGATCATCCTGGTTTTTAGTCCTTCTGTATGTATTACGTGCCCTGTTCTTCTGTTTAAGCAGTCTAATTGTATTGAAATTAAACCAGGGGGGATACTGTTTGTGTGATGGTGTTTTTTTAGGGACGTGTTTCTTAAAAACAGAATATATTTTGTCATAAAATTCAAACACAGCTTCGTTTACTGCCAGATTAGAAATAAAACTCCAGTCAACTAGAGCTAGCTCATTGTAGAGTGCGGGGTAATTAGCTTTTTTAAAATTAAACGACTCATGACTAAATAGTGGAAACTTATTAGTCGTAAGATTTTGTACACACACATTAATACAAAGAGCAGGATGATGAAGATCTTCCGCTAACAAAACTGAAGTTGATTTTTGGACGTTACAAGACATATTACTTAAAATGAGATCTAATAGTCTGTTATTAGCGTTGAGTATATTATTTTGTTGCTTTAGATTAAAAAAGTTCATAAAATGCAGCAGGGAATTGTATTTCCGACTGGGAGTTTTTGAGAAATATTCAGGGATGTTAAATATATACCAATTTATCTATAAAATATGCCTTTTCAGTAGTACTCTAGACGTTTCAGCTGTAAAATTGACCTTTGTGCTAAATTTGTGCCTTACGAAAAAAAAATTATTGTGTTTATTTGGACGTCTTGAATGACACTTGGTAGTTACACCACGATACACTTGGTGGATTTCGTGAGAACCGCGTGAGAAGGTCGCGGAAACCGCGGATTCATGATTAACACCGTTTTTATGGCCTAAACGGGAACAACACCTATTATAAAAGTTCAAATGTGCTTTTAGAAGGCGGAATATTAAAACATAATATTTTTAGTCGCAAGCTCCTCTATAAAATCCTTATTTTACTATAAGGAACCTAACCAGACTGCAACCAACAGCTACTCTCCGGGCTATGTGCCCCGCCGAGCGCTGAATTACAAGTTACAAGCCTGGCGCGTTAAGTGTAATAATTGCGTATTACCATCAAAACGCTAATGCTTCGATTGCAACAAACACCAGCCGAAAGACTGATCCTATTTAAAGGAGCTCTCGTGCCAATCGTCCCATACCACTTGCAGACTGCAGTTTTGAGCTGTTGACTCTCGTCAGTGCAAGGTAGGCATGTGACGACCGACACGAGGATCACTTGACCATTTAGTACATTTCGGTATCTTTGGGATAGCGACATGTAAAACAGTCAACAGGCTCCATCTAGCGATCCACTGTCTGTTGCAATCGAAAAATAAATTGCCTGAATGGGCTTAGTATAGTTCAAATATTAAAACATAATATTTTTAGTCGCAAGCTCATCTATAAAATTCTTATTTTACTATAAGAAACGTAACCAGACTGCAATCAACAGTTACTCTTCGGACTATATGCCCCACCGAGCGCTGAATTACAAGTTACAAGCCTGGCGCGTTAAGTGTAATAATTGCATATTACCATCAAAACGCTAATGCTTCGATTTTTTTTATTATAAAAGTTGTACATCTGTAAATTCTCTACCTTAAAGTTCCCATACATGTTTTTCGTACACCTAAACATTTTAGAGGTACGACGCGGACTAAGCGAAAAATGCATTTAGTTCAGTTTTTTTAAATATTTTTTGTTATATTGGATAGCGCAGAGTTGTTGAGTCGTATTATTGATTCTCTCAAGTTGCCTTGAACCGCTTGCAGCTGCCAATAGCTGTCATACTACTATGAACCCCCTCCAGTTTATACCTGCTGTAACGGCTTCGGGTTGTTGGTTTACTTGTCAACGAATTCAGTCGAAAATCGTTTCTCATCGGAGGAAGACGTTCATTTCGATTACTTATATACTTGTGCCAAGATTGGAGTCAAACAAGCCCGGGATCCTGCCGATGTCCTCATTGTTGAGACAGCAATTGAACAATCATCCGCGCTATCGTTGGAGAAAATATTGACTTGTTGGTCATTTTACTTGCGCGCATAACTTCTAGCAGTAATATCATTTTCAAAAAACTAGGAAAAGGAAAAGTGGAAACGAAACATTATTCTACTGCCGGCATGGACAAATATCCAAATTGATTAATGCATATTTTGTTTTTGCACGGCCTGAAAGAATACGATACCTCCTTTGCCTTGTTTCACAAAGGGAAAACTCAAATGTTCAAAATGTTTGAGAAAGAACGGGATTTACACATGTGTTCATGCAAGAAAATTGCCTTTGGACGAATTGATTTATGATGTGATGAAGATTGTTCTTGCAATATATGGTGCTCCCAAATTGGAAACTTCCATAGACAATTATCAATATTTAACATTTTCCAAACCTACAAAACTTTCAACAGCTATAAAATTATCATCAATTCCTCCAACATCTTCAGCAGTTCAACAGTATTTGCGTAGAGTGTATTATCAAGTTCAAACATGGTTGGGAAAAGACATTGATCCTGAGCAATGAGGTAACCAGTACCAACGCAGTTACCATCAGCACCAGCCATATTGTAAAATTCAATTTTTTGCAACTTTACGAAGGGTCGTGCAGGAAAATATAGCCGTAGGAAAGTAGTACTGAATTGTTCAACAGCTTGTTGACATTTTCACAGTCACTCGTGCTTGAATAGCGCACCTATAATTGCTATGAATGAGGAAATGGATGACGTAGAATCTTATCAGAATGAAAATAATGACAGCGATTTGTCATTGGGCAATAACATTTCAGATACAGAAGGAGTCGCAAATATTGACTAATTTAAGATCCGGCATGGATTAGGCCTCCTGGGGACCATGTAAGAAAAAGCGCGCCGAGTATTCCACCTCTAAGGTGGTACGGAAATGAATGCATTTTTTGATTTATTCATTGTAAATAAATGTTAATAAAATATATAAGACATTCTGGTAGTGAATAAAGAGCACTAGCTCTATAACAGCAATATTTAATTTTCATTTTGAGACATAGAAAGCAAGATAATTGCGAAATATATGGTGCGAAAGAGGTTTGGTGGAACTAAATGCAATTTTCACTTAGTCCACATCGTATCTCCAAAACGTTTAGGCGTACGAAAAAAATATATAGGACCTTTAGGTAGAAAATTTACAGATGTACAACTTTTATAATAGGTGTTGTACCCGTTTGAGCCATAAGAAATTAGTTAATCACGAATCCACGGTTTCCGCGAACTTCCGACGCAGTCTTCATGAACTCCTCTAAGTGTATCATGATGTAACTACCAAGTACTAGTGAAGACGTCCAAATAAATGCAATAAAAAAAATCGTGGGGCATGAATTTGGCAGCAAAAGTCTGAAACGCCTGGATTATAGCTGATCGTGTAGAAAACTTTTTAAAACTTTCAGTAGATGTGATTGTAATCATCATACTGCATACCAAATGCTAAATATTCTGAAAAAATCAGCTCGACACTATAAATGGCTACGTAAGGCTGAATAGAATCCTAACTAATATATATTTCGTTATTTCGTTACTCTTTAGTCCACATTCATAATTATTGCATTAAATAAACTTCCATATACTTTATATTTTACTGGATCCTAAATGATGCACTATTATTATTATTATCAGATTTACATTAACTAAAGTGATGCGAAGCCAAAATTGTCATTAAAACAAATCCCATTAGCCCCATCGCATTCGCCATTTTATCGACTAAGTAAATTTAAATGATTAGTTTCCGTATGAAATCTGTCAGCAAATGTGTTTACGGAAGATGTAATTTACACACAAATTCATATTTACCCAATTAGACGCAAACGAAATAACTGCAATAATATTTGCCGCGATATTAACATGAATCGCTACCAATAACATAAATTGAATAGTCGGAAACCTACAGCATTCAATAGTCCGGTCAAAATCTCATATGAAACGTTCATTGTCATAATATTATTTATATGTTCTACAAACTTGATAGTAAAGCATTTTTAATTTTTAGAACTGCATAATATCCTTTTTCTTTTTAGTTCATAATAGAAATCTTTAGGAATATTGAAAGTTATCCCCCTTAAAACCGTCTACAGTATACTATCCTCTTTTAGTAGATGCCTATATAATTAACGAAAAGTGTTAAAGTGACGGTTTGTAAATAGGGCTAAAGATGGTGCTACTGTTTCTTAGGCTACTGATAGAGTTAAGCTAAGTGAATTTATAGAAGGATGGAATAGCTTTACCTAGGAATAAGAGGTATGAGCAAAACTGATGCACCACAGTTAGCTGAACGGCTGTGCCTCGGCCGTAAACTTCGAAATCGGCCGAGAAAGATCAACTTTTACGCCCTTGATGCACAAATAACTATAATAATAATAATAAATCGACCTTATTTTATAATAAATATAAATACAAAAATTTTCGCAAAAATAACAATTAGACCCATTTGTAGCGAAGGCTAGCTTAAAGCTACTCATACTTAACCACAAAATTAAACCTTTAAACATAATGTTAAATTAATGAATAAAGTGCATGGCAATAATATGTAAAAAATTATTAATAAAATTCCCTGTTTAGTACACAAATATATAAGCTAAAAAATAAAGTACTTAAAATTATTTTTGCAGCTGCTTACTTAACAAACAACTTTTATATTTGAATTTGAATTTTCTTGGTTTCATGTTTTTTAAGTTTTCAGGTAATGGATTGTAGGCTTTATAGAATTAAATAAGAATTCTCTCTTATACATGGCTGTGTGATTATGAGGCATAGTGAATGTGAATTTATATCGAATATCCCTGAAGTGAATAGCTGATCTAGCTGTAAATTTATTTTTAAGGACAGAAGAGGTGTGAGGGGTATTTAACAAATTTTGTATGAATGTACCAAGGTGATGAGTACTCTATTTGACATCCTTAACCATTTAAGATTATTAATTTTTTCAGAAACCGAATCAAATCTTCGTAGTCTAAAAATTAGTCTACAGCAAGAGTTCCGTCTAAAATAAATCTGCTGGAATCGCATTAACTAAAGGCAAAGATACACCCTCAATATTAATATTTAAGTTGTGCTTTAAATTGTTAATATTATTTTTATTAACAAATGACTGATGGTCGAGAGGTGAGCGCACTTGCCTCTCACCAAAAAGTTCCGGGTTCGATCCCCGACCGTGGCAGTGGAAAATACTGTGAGAGGGATTTTTTCACTATACACGGATATTGGGTGTGTGTCCCTTGTCTCTAAATGTGTAGCCCCCTCCCACACAAGGCTCTACTAGAGCCTTCCGGGATAAAGAGGGTCGTCATTACCTGTGGTGTGGTGTATTATTTATTTATTTAAATAACATAATGAAAGATTTACTACAATTAAGTTTAATGTTAAGTTTCTTTGACACTTTATTAATAATAGCTAAGTCACTATTAATATTTTCAAATGTCTTAAATGGTGATTTATGTGATTAAAATGTGCATACATTTGAGCGTCATCAGCGTTTGCTTGTATTTTGCAATGTTTAACAGAAGTTAAAATATCAGATGTATAGATGAAAAATTAAAGAGGACTCAAGACTGATCCCTGAGGCACTCCTGATAACATATCTAACCTTGAAGAGAGCGATTAGTTAAATGAAATTCTTTGAGATCTGCCTGATAAATGAGAATTAATTAAAGACACAGATTGGTTATTAAAACCAAAATATTTAAGTTTTGCACATATAAGTTGATGGTTAATTGTTTCAAAAGCTTTGGAGAAATCTAGAAGCACAAGCACACTAACTAATTTATTATCATAGGTACAACATTGAAGCACGAATAGCATCCATACCATGAGCATTTAGACTTTAATTTATTTGAGGAAAATTCAGTTTTAAATTCTTCCAGATTTTGACGAAAACTAGTCGCTAATTGTTCCATACGTGTATTGAGGTCCTTAATAGTTAGATTTTTTGCCATATTGACACATTTTTTTTGCTTAACACACACTATATTTTCATAACATTTTTGCTTTTCATTTCTTAAAACTGTTACAGCTTCATTACGGTTATTAGTAAAGGTTTTTCCGTTTTCATCATTGTTATTTATTTTATGCTGTTTAAATCCTAGGTCTCTAATTTTTTAGTGCTACTTTAATGGTATCATTTTACATTTTTTGTTCGTTTTCTGATAGATAAACACTCTTCACCCATTGCAATTTTAATGTATTAGTATTAGTGCATCCGAAGAATGAGAGCTTTCACAATCAGAGCGGGGGTTTCAACTGAGATAGAAAAAATCAAAGAAATTATACTTACAGTCGATTTTAGTTGAACTACAACACTTGTAAACGATGTAAGCTGCAAACTTCCACAATACATCTTAAAGCTATATCGCCTCACATACGATTTTCTTACTGTTTAATTACTGTTCTTAAAACTGCTTCTTTAACAGTGAAATTCAGGTACAAATGAGAAACAAAAAACTAAATCACTATGTAGGATTTCATTTAAAAGGTAAACAGTAGGTATATAAAACATGTACGTCAGATTAAAATGTATAGGTCCCATACCACTCATGGCATACCACTCATGGTGAGTATGGAAAACCTTCTAAGGTGTTGTTTCGAACTATGATCCAACAGTTACTTATAAGAAAAATTTGTTTCACTTCCAAAAATGTTTATGATGGTGTTTTCAAATATCAAACGTGATCGCAAAGCATATCTTGAAGTCAATTTCGTTGCAGTTCTTAAAAATCCAGTTGACGAAGATTCTCATGGCATTTGAACGATTTTGTTTCTTTTGATAAATAGTGGGTCTTTAACGGGAATCACTCCTAAATATAAACCGGTTTTCTCAATTCAAATTAATTGTTTTTGAAATGACACAGTTGCCAAATTTGGCATTTACAACCTCAGTTTATTCGAAAACGGTTGGCAGTAGCTGTTTTAGCAAAAGGAACCATTTTTACATAAAATTTTCAAAAAATTTTAAATTACTAAGTTACATGATGAAACACTCTTGTCTTTCCTAAAAAGAAACCCGCTAGGAGTACTTCTTATATCCGATTTGTATATGAACTTTTTGATTTATGTCAGTGAATACTACACGCTGCAGTAGTTTGGAATTCTATATTAGAAACACCCTGTATACTGTTAAGCCCATCTCATATTTGTTAGATAAAATAATACTGGATGTGAAATTAAATTCAGTTCTACCTGTGTGGACATTTTTAATTTTCTGTGATTAATTTTAAATATAACCCCTCATTTAATTTTCTACTCACTGGTCTATAAACTGTTTCGAGTTCTGGTACGCCTGTTTATGAAATCGTTGTCATTTGGAACGTTTACAAATCAAGATTTTCCAACACGATCGCACACAACTATGAACCCCGTCTATAAATTGCAAATGATAGAGAGAAATTAATTGTTAACAATCAATCCAATTAAACGCGCATATAACACATAGACATAATAATAAAGTTCAGTTATACAAGTTTAGAACGGCGTTAAAACATTAATTTTGCAGATTGCCGGCGGTAATTGATATCGCGGCGAATAATTAATCCGGTTACATAATCACACCCATTATTATATTACACAGCAACTGTTCCACGGGATTTATCATTATGATGTCTATAGACAGTACCGGTTCGGTATTGGGAAATTAACCAAAAACTACGTACATATGCGCGTAAGAAACTATTTTGTGGCAAAGCGTATAACTCTTATAGAAAGCAATAATACACATGAAATAGGTAGTGAAATTAATATAAAAATAGAAAACACCAAAATCTTAACAAATTGCTTTTCTGGTAATAGATATTTAGTCCGGTGTATGCAGAGGACATAACATTAATTAATACTAAATCCAAAAATTAAAACTTGTTCTATTTTCCGGTGTATTTTTTTTCATTCGTGTTTGGTGGTCTTAGAGGCCCAGTCTATTGGACCATTTATCTGGCTGGAAAGTATCACAAAAATATCCAGATAAAAGATAGCCTCCCATCTTCCTGATATAGCAGGAGAATTTTCTCCTCGCATTATATAAAAAAAACAAAAAGATAAATCACTGAGTTCTCTACATTACATGAATTCCGGCACTAAGTCAAAAATAAACCTTGCTTTACTACCACCAACATCGGATTCCGCGCGACAGCATACCTTCAGAATTTACTATCACGTGAGGATTTGGCATCGAAATTATTGTGATCGTGAAAAATGAGACTGAAGTAGAGTCCATCGCGGTTTGGATCCGAAACACACATTAAAAACTTGTACTGGACGAGCTTCTGAAGTTAATTATTTGAAACTGTAAACGAAATTGGGGATCAGCTTGGGATTGTCGAAGGGTTCGGTTTTTTGTCAACATTGCAGTGGAGAAACTTGCGAGAACATTACTAACACTCTCGTTAATGATATTGATAACGAAACGAATAACCCATAACAAAATATTTACTCAAAACAATACAGAGCACATTGAAGATTAAGTATTGACACATGAGACTTGCATCTATAAAGAAAGCTGTGAAATTGACCTAGGACCATACAAGGAATACAAAGAAAGGTAATTTAACAACTAATCAATATAATAGATTTGACCCACTGGGGATTGCATGAAAACAAAATGACATGACAAAAATACTGAATTTACTTCTCAAGAAGGTAAGTATTGCCCGCCTATATAATATCGTTCTTTGGATAAAGTAAAATGGAGCAAACTGTGAACTGTACTATTGACTATGGAAACACACAGATACATCGGGTTTATCTTTCACCCACTGTATGGGGAAAACTTTGCTTCAGTGAAAGAAGATAACATTAACTTTGACTAATGTAAAGCTGGTAAAAATATCAGACTGAACTATCTCCTATCTTTTTTAACATCGACAACGAATATGTGAAGTGGTATGTGTTGAAGAAATGGCAGGATAGATTGGCTATATGTGGAACCACGATCTCTGAATATGATCGTCCGGGACATCCAAATTTTGATACACTAATACATGTTGCAAGTAGCTTATCTATATTATTTCAATCTATAAATGCATCGCTTAAAGTCTTAGTTTATCGTTTACTAGTATGTTATTTTATCATCTGATATTTGAATTCTCGCATGATGAACCCCCCCCCCCCCAAGTGCATGTGCATGGGCCTGCGCAATATGTGAAAGTCACAGATTAATAATCGAACATGACTTTCTCCTATTAGCAAGAAAATAAATCAGTAATCTTGCGGGAGTACTACTACGTGCCTACCTCACTACTGACTATATTAGCATTAGATAGTTAAAACATCATCGAACACTGTTCGATGATAGCTCTCATTGTACATAGTTCTAATTGTATCTCTATGCGTGCTATATGTGATATAATGAATTTCTTAAAACAATGCAAATCATTCAAAATACTTACTCTGTATCCGCAAATATGAAAATTAATTGTTACATCACCGCACATTCATTACCAACTTACTGGTAGCTTTCTTACCATCGTGCCAATAACAAACAATTTCATATTCAGTCTTAACAAACGCAAGGAATTGTCAGATCTTGTTGAATATTATTAGTGCGTTTAACTACAGTGATCATTCGATCTGATATTTTTACGAATGTCAGATAAATCTGATGAAGAAATCTGCATTTGTGAGTATTATACCAACGGCAAGGATTATCTCCATATGGAATACTCCAGTCAGTGTCGAAATTTTCGGAATGAACCAATGAGCGATCACAAGGTCATCGCACGGATGTTAGCTTTCTATAAGTACTATCAATGATGCTAGACAACTAAGACTCATCCTACTAGTTGTGGAGTTTGCGCTCTTTGAGGGATGTGGTAAATTTATCGTCAACCATATTGACTGAGATTAATACACAGCTTCTGATGGTAGGTACTCTCTTTAGTGATGGTTAGGTTAGATAACTGCAGATGATTCAACAAAAAGATTCACAGATTACGACATCCTCTTCAGTACCTTCAAATATCATGGCAGGCTTACTAATGTTTCCTTTTTCTCACTATTTTCTTGAGCCTTTCAAACAGAGAGGAAACGCTTTCCATATGTGAAACTGCAAACGTTTGCTGGAAATTCTTTGAACAGATCATCGCGCCAAACTGACTGACTGACAGAAATCATATATACGGCGAATCGGAGAATTATGAATTTATATGTATTTTCTTTTTTACTATTTCTTTACTGTTAATGACGTAGATCTTTTTCTCATTTTTAAACATTTTACTGTTGTGTAATTTTCAACTTTTACCATATGACATCTTCAACACCCATACTTGGTATATTGTATTTTATTTATGCACTTGAATTAACAAGGATAAATAATAATAATAATTAAAAATGCTTGATTTTCCAAGAACTACACCACGCAGAATGGCTGTTCAATATTCTCCCGAATCTTATCATTTTTTGGGCTACATCATTCTGTGAGAAGATAATATAGAATACTTAGAGTGCTTTCCAAAGCAGTGTGCGTTTATCAAAAACCTATTGGAAAATAATTTGGTGAGGCTAGACAGCTCAATAAGCTGTCGTGGGCGATTGCATGATTTTAACAGATGTACTGCCATACAATAAAAGGGGCCAACTAAGGTGAATAAAAAAAATATTCAATAATTTATCAAAATCTACCAGCAATATTCTCTTTCTTCTCTCAGTGTCACCCTCTTGTAGAACAAAAATTCGGTTTAAAAGGGATTTCTTGACTTTTAGGCAATATTCCTTTAAGTAGGATCAGTCTTTCGGCTGGTGTTTGTTGCAATCGAAGCATTAGCGTTTTGATGGTAATATGCAATTATTACACTTAACGCGCCAGATTTGTAACTTTGGTTGCAGTCTGGTTACTTTCCTTATAGTAAAATAAGGATTTATAGAGGAGTTTGCGACTAAAAATATTATGTTTAATATTCCGCCCTCTAAAAGCACATTTGAACTATGCTAAGCCAAGTCAGGCTATTTATTTTTCGATTGCAACAGATACTGGACCGCTGGATGGCGCCTGCTGGCTGTTTTACATGTCGCTATTGTAAAAATACCGGGATGTACTATAGTCAAAGGATTCTCATGTCGGTCGTTGCATACCTACCTTGCACTGACGAGAGCCAACAGCTCGAAACTGCAGTCTGCAAGTGGTGTGTGACGACTGGCAAGGGAGCTCCTTTAAGTAGGATCAGTCTTTCGGCTGGTGTTTGTTGCAATCGAAGCATTAGCGTTTTGATGGTAATATGCAATTATTACACTCAACGCGCCAGATTTGTAACTTTGTAAGTGTCAGAAGCTCACGAAATTTGTCAGATTTGTGGAAAATATTTTTTTCGTAGTTTGATGTGTTAATTATCTTTTTATTGCTTTAGCTTTCAAAAAAAATTAAAAAATAGTGGTTCGTGTGGTAAATGTGTTTCTTGTTACAGTAACGTACACTAACATTGTTTCCAGGCCGGCCCTGCCCCAAGTATATCCTATTTAATACTAGCGCCCGTAGAGCATTCGTCATTTATTAGAATATTTAACTGTGATATATGCAGAGTTAGACATCGCCTCAGAAATGAATGCACAACACAACGACCGACCGACAGATCTGCCGAGATTTAGTCACAGGATTATAAATGGGCCTTTGATATTTGTGCGGTCGCTAGTGCTTAGATTAACACACATTATCATGCTAAAATGTGACAAAATTTAACTGCGGTATAAATTAAATATTACAGATTATGGAGAATTGATAGCCAGGCTGCCTGATATACGAAACCACTAATTTATATTTCATCTGAATGTTTTATTTGTTTGTTAGCCGACTATAGATACTGAAAATTATCTGCATATTTCTGAATATATGCCTAAGTTTAACATCATGTAAAATTTGTCCGTTATTAAATAAGAGCAGATATGGCTGGAATTTCTAATTGTTTTATTACTGAAATAGTTTATTAGATGTTACATAGTACAAACCAGCAGAGCTAAGAAAAAGATGATGCTTTGATTTGATAATGTTGTGTCCTTTTGGGATTATTAATAGAAATTAGTAAAAATAAGTTACAGATTTATAAACACTCAAAACATAAACATTGACTAAATAATTATAAATATATGGACAATACTTTAAAAAGCATGAAAGTATAAAATAATATTCTTAATTTTACTAAGAATTTGTTTTTTTTTTTTGTTTAAATCAATTTAATATATTTATTAGTTCTAATTCCATTTACGAATTGTTACTATTTAAACCCAATTTTTACATTCTCGAGATTTGCCCTCTTATAAAGTAAGAGCTGGCGAACATTTTGTTCAATTGGGTTTATACTTCCTGGAACTTTTTAAAATAGTTAGCTTTCATGCGTTCCTACAAGGATGAACAGTCTGTCAGCGCAGTCGCTTTGCAAAACCGCCCCATATTTTGTCTTTACTCTTGCAAAAATAGACTTAGTTTCAATTATACCTCTAGAAATTTCAACAGCCTTTTCTTCATACTTAACAAAGTCTAAAAAAAATTGGCAGAGTGGTTGGACCCTGCAAACTGACTGGCAGGCGATTTTTTAGTTATTTTTAAAATCTTATGTATTTCAGTCTTTAAGTATTTCAAGTCTGGTCTTGAAGAGGTGAATATATATATATATATATATATATATATATATATATATATATATATATATCTATTTTAGTGGAATAAAGTGAATTATTCTATTGGAATAAAGTGAATTATTCTATTGGAATAAAGTGAAAATTAAATCTCAGAAATCAACCTTATGGAGTAGAAACGTACAATAATTAGCCATTCCACAGTATAATGGCATATTGGGTGATAGTATGGGGATCATCATGCCATTTAAATAAAATTTTTAAACTACAAAAGAAAGTCGTAAGAATAAGAATTGTAAACCGCTCTTCAAAAGTCTGCATATTTTAACCCTGCCATCATGTTTCATATATCAATGTTTGTGTCATATTAAAAAATTTAAAAGTGACAACAAAGTTACCAAGCAGGAGGACATACGCTACCACAATACTAGAACGAAAACAAATTTAAGATTACCAAAATATAGACTAAGCAAATCGCAAAACTCTTTCTCATATCAATCATTTAAATTTTTCAACGTGTTACCTAATAACATAAAAAATGTCGATACGAGTGTAAGCATGTTTAAACAAAAAATAAAACATATTCTTTTGCAAAATGCGTTTTATACATATGACGAATATTTTGAATATTTTGACACCTTATCTAATTTATCGTCTGTCTAATAACTTGTATATTGTGGCTTTCTGTATTAACTGTTGTTGGAGTTTTGACAATTTTATATATATATATATATATATATTTCAAATGTGTTTTTAGAGGGCGGAATATTAAACATAATATTTTTAGTCGCAAACTCCTCTATAAATCCTTATTTTACTATAAGGAACCTAACCAGACTGCAACCAACAGCTACTCTCCGGGCTATGTGCCCCGCCGAGCGCTGAATTACAAGTTACAAGCCTGGCGCGTTAAGTGTAATAATTGCATATTACCATCAAAACGCTAATGCTTCGATTGCAACAAACACCAGCCGAAAGACTGATCCTACTTAAAGGAGCTCCCTTGCCAGTCGTCACACACCACTTGCAGACTGCAGTTTCGAGCTATTGGCTCTCGTCAGTGCAAGGTAGGTATGCGACGACCGACATGAGAATCCTTTGACTATAGTACATCCCGGTATTCTTACAATAGCGACATGTAAAACAGCCAGCAGGCGAAATCCAGCGGTCCAGTGTCCGTTGCAATCGAAAAATGGCTATTTTTCGATTGCAACGGACACTGGACCGCTGGATTTCGCCTGCTGGCTGTTTTACATGTCGCTATTGTAAGAATACCGGGATGTACTATAGTCAAAGGATTCTCATGTCGGTCGTCGCATACCTACCTTGCACTGACGAGAGCCAATAGCTCGAAACTGCAGTCTGCAAGTGGTGTGTGACGACTGGCAAGGGAGCTCCTTTAAGTAGGATCAGTCTTTCGGCTGGTGTTTGTTGCAATCGAAGCATTAGCGTTTTGATGGTAATATGCAATTATTACACTTAACGCGCCAGGCTTGTAACTTGTAATTCAGCGCTCGGCGGGGCACATAGCCCGGAGAGTAGCTGTTGGTTGCAGTCTGGTTAGGTTCCTTATAGTAAAATAAGGATTTATAGAGGAGTTTGCGACTAAAAATATTATGTTTAATATTCCGCCCTCTAAAAACACATTTGAACTATGCTAAGCCAAGTCAGGCTATTTATTTTTCGATTGCAACGGACACTGGACCGCTGGATTTCGCCTGCTGGCTGTTTTACATGTCGCTATTGTAAGAATACCGGGATGTACTATAGTCAAAGGATTCTCATGTCGGTCGTCGCATACCTACCTTGCACTGACGAGAGCCAATAGCTCGAAACTGCAGTCTGCAAGTGGTGTGTGACGACTGGCAAGGGAGCTCCTTTAAGTAGGATCAGTCTTTCGGCTGGTGTTTGTTGCAATCGAAGCATTAGCGTTTTGATGGTAATATGCAATTATTACACTTAACGCGCCAGGCTTGTAACTTGTAATTCAGCGCTCGGCGGGGCACATAGCCCGGAGAGTAGCTGTTGGTTGCAGTCTGGTTAGGTTCCTTATAGTAAAATAAGGATTTATAGAGGAGTTTGCGACTAAAAATATTATGTTTAATATATATATATATATATATATATATATATATATATATATATATGGTATAGTGGTGAGAGGTAATTGAATCCTCTCATGTGGTCTAATGCTACTATACACCAGACATCATAGATGTCTCCGTGGTGCATAGCGACTTGCCATTTTGCAAGTACCGAGAGCGGCGACCTTCAGCCCTTGGTGGACTTAACCTATATACTGTTATTATACATGATTTGCAGGAAACAACTACTCAGCAGGCAAATACCCCGACCTGCATTGAATTACACCTTACAAATCATGAAAAATTGGTAGCCAATGTCATTTGTCAACTCCCTGACCAGACATAGACCGGTTTCGAACTTATTAGTTCTCCTCAGTATGCCATAGGTCATGGAGCAGACAAATGGCAGTGGCCAACCTGCTAGTCTTATACAGACTAATGTAAATGGTGTAGTGGTGAGAGGTAAGTAAATCCTCTCATGTGGTCTAATGCTACTATACACCAGACATCACAGATGTCTCCATGGTGTATAGCGACTTGCCATTTTGCAAGTACCGAGAGCGGCGACCTTCAGCCCTTGGTGGACTTAACCTATATACTGTTATTATACATGATTTGCAGGAAACAACTACTCAGCGGGCAAATACCCCGACCTGCAGTTGTTTCCTGCAAATCATGTATAATAACAGTATATAGGTTAAGTCCACCACTCTCGGTACTTGCAAAATGGCAAGTCGCTATGCACCACGGAGACATCTATGATGTCTGGTGTATAGTAGCATTAGACCACATGAGAGGATTCAATTACCTCTCACCACTATACCATTTACATTAGTCTGTATAAGACTAGAAGGTTGGCCACTGTCATTTGTCTGCTCCATGACCTATGGCATACTGAGGAGAACTAATGAGTTCGAAACCGGTCTATGTCTGGTCAGGAAGTTGACAAATGACATTGGCTACCAATTTTTCATGATTTGTAAGGTGTAATTCAATGCAGGTCGGGGTATTTGCCCGCTGAGTAGTTGTTTCCTGCAAATCATGTATAATAACAATATATATATATATATATATATATATATATATATATATATATATATATATATATATATATATATATATATATATATATAAAGAAGAAGGGTAGTCTTGACTGACTAGTTAAGAAAACCAAAATTAAACACACGTATATATATATATATATATATATGTACGTGTGTCTTTGTATACATGTGTGTATATATATTTGTATATGTGTATATATTTATTTTTCTATAGTTATAATACTGTTTTTTTTAATTATTATTATTGTGTATTTATTAATTTTTTTTAAAAATTTTCTATTTTTTATGTTTTTATATTTACTTTTATGACGTATACAAACATTACTAATGTAAGTATAGCATGAATAAAATTCTATTCTATTCTATTCTATTCTATTCTATTCTATTCTATTCTATTCTATACTTTGTTCGAGAAGTATAAAAAGTATTATCGGCATACATACACAATCGTGATAATGGCGAGTATTTGGCTTAAATGTACACAAAACGTAAACACAAAATATCCAGTGTATTTTTTGCACAATAATTTTTTTCAAATAATTTTTTCAATTTAAATTTTTCAATAATTAAATAAATTAAATTAAATTTATGGAGGCGGCGTAGCATGTTATTTGAAGGAAAATTACAAATTTAGACTTTTGTATTAATCTAATCCAGAAAATGCCCTAGAACAGTTATGGATAGTGATAAATTTTAATAAAAAAAAATTGCCCTTGGTGTCATATATTGTCCTCCTAATTTGAATATTGAAACATGCCTTAGTGAATTAAACTATATTATAGAACATGCATATTTAGAAGCTGATTTGATCTTTATGGGGGATATCAATATTAATTTGTTAAATGTAGATTCTGCAGGATCTAAAAATTTTAATAATTTGTTAAGTGATTTTAGTTTGTGTCAAATAATCAGAAATCCTACTAGGACCACTGAGTATACTGAATCGTTGATAGATGTTATATGTGTCTCTAGAGTTGTTGTGGTAAATAACAGTGGTACTCTGGATATGCAGGGTATTAATCCAGGATAATTAGTAATCGTCTTCCAAAAATTGACCTCCCCGCAATTTTGTTTTTTTAAAGTGTTTATTATGATATATCGATATACGCCTGAAAGTTACGCCACCGACGCACTGGAGCTTCGTGACATAGAAGAGGTCGATGGTCGCAGATTTTGTTATCTCGCTTCCTATCGCTCCAACTTGAAAAACACCTATTACAAAAGTTGAAAATCTCAATTTTTAATATCTAAAAAAATATATTTGAAGTAAATATGCCTGACTGTTCTCGAAAGCTGGATCTGTGTAAAAATGCAACGTATCTTCCCACAAGAGCGGGCTTCCAAGAACTAGACAATCTCTGCATATCATCTCTTTTATTAACATTTTGTGGTCTTCTTTCGATCTCTATGGCGTCTCTGGTAATCCTTGACCTATAATGCTCGATATTAGCTAGTGTTCTGGTGTTATCGAAGTCTATTTTGTGTCCTGTGGATCATTTTGTTATTATCAATTTTTTTTTGCTAATTATCTGTCAATACAGCCACTAATATTATTTACATCTATGTTTTTTATCACTCAGTATCTCTCAGTGAAATCAGTCAGTTAATTAAAAACTTCCACCTTTCTAACTTCGTTACTCACTAAAAACAATTTTTTCTATTACTGGCCTGTCGGCCGCGTTGATTGATATGAATTTGATAAATAAATGTTGCCCTTCTCTTTTGTTGGTTATTTTTTTTCAAAGATGTATATATTATTTTTTTATCGTTTTCGCTAGGCGCCTTGCTCCGGTAATAAATAAACTGCCAATTTACTAGGTAACTACGCTCTCGAAAAAAATTTACCAAAAATTCTAAGCACTAGTGATATTGCATACAATAATGCCGTCATGCAATATGCCATAGAATTTAACGTACTGTATGCACAAAAATATGCTCTTCGGAATGACATTTTCAAAAATGGGGGTTGCCGTTGAAACAAATTGCCGATGACTTCATAACTTTTTAAAACATATTTGTAGATTTTTTTACATAAACGAATTAAGAAATGCTTTTGAAAATAGACGTGTGAATTTTTTTCACTTGCTTTGTAACAATTTTAATGATTGTATTTCAATGTTTACGTGTTCAATGTATAATAAACCTTGCGACTTCACACCTATTTATAATGAATCCGAAAAAGAATTAATGATTTAAAACCTACGTGCTCCTTGTTTATCGAAAGTGTTGGTCGTCCGTACTTATTCGAAAACTATATGTCTACGTTTTATGGCACATTTACTATTCATTTTGATAAGGAAAGAGCACTCGGTATAGAGAAAACGTAATATTTAAATGAAATAATAAAAAGTGGGCCAAGTGGGCTCTTGCTGAGGAAACCGAGGCACCTCTGAGGAACTCTCAGGGATTTTAGGTGGCGAGGTACTTATGGATTTACTCCGATTCAGAGTACGTGCCGGGGAAGTTTCAATTGGAGGCAAAACTAAGGAAGCTAAGTTAATTCATTATTTAGGCAGAGAAAGGAAGCTGTGCGGCACGGAAATCTGCTTGAGTCGGAGCAGGCACGTATTCCTGCTTTTTAGATTTTTACTTTGTTGCGATGCTGTACACTTTATAATTTAATTATTTCGAAATGGAAAACTTATTCTTCCAATTAAATAATATTTATTTCCTTCTCTGCTATCTGACTTGATTTTTAATGTTGTCAGGTATCTTTTGCGCTTTAACAAAAAATGGTGTATACTCTAACATATCATTTAAGATGTGCCATTTAAAGCAAACACAACGCTTGTTCTCATTATATTTTTATTTAGGAGTTTATTGTCAATGAAAAACTGAAATGTAAGCCCGAAATCATCAAGTGCAATACGGTCATTTCTGATTTATATTACTTCTCTATTTATTTTATAGAAGAGTGTAGAAACTTAGTATAGGACAATTTTTTAAGTTATCTTAATATACAATGTACAGGGAAGAAATTGCAATAAATATTGTTCGCTTAAACTCTTATTATTATAAGTTTGATTGCACGAAACTCTAGTAAATAAATACAAAATTATTTATTAATTCAAGACACAACCCTTGCTATAACAATATACAGGGTATTGCAATATGATTACTATGAAATTAGTATTGAAGTGTTTCACTTAAAACTACACAGACCGTAACAACAAAATAAAAGGTAGTCTTTGAAATATACGAAGAGGTTTATGAAGTGAAGAGGAGCAACTAGATTACTTTTACTAGTAAGTGTAATTTGGACTTAAAAACGACACGAATAAATTCATATGATGCTCAATGAAACGAGAAAATGTTCAGTTCTATTAAAAATATGAATAATTGATGCCATACAGTTATCTCAATCTCAATATTACTACCAATGATTAATTATTGGTTAGCATAAAAATTTATATTGTCGGTAATTTTTGGAAATTTTGCTAAAGATATATTTGTATAGTCCAAGTAAGGACTTCCTGACATAAGAAAATTAAACAAAAACTGTACATCATTATTATCACCGCGAGCTACCGGCGGCATGCCTAACATCAAACGATCAAACGACTCACCGCACATTAAAAACCAGCGATATGCTTTGCGGTAAAGGGCTGATCGAAGTAGCACAAAGAGTAATGCTATTTTAATGAGGTTGTAAAGTTTTTGTTACGTTTCTTTCTGTCTAAGTTTATTCTTACTTGAACTATACGTGAATCAGGAAAAAGTGACTATTTATAGATCTGACTATATGTATGTATTTCAAAAACACCCTGTGTGTAAATGACTATTACTCGATTAAAAGTCCAAGAGCTGGTAGACATTTTTGGGTAGGTATTTGAGGCACCGTGTTAACTTGTATAATACCCCTTTTGTAATATCTGAATACAAAAACGCAGATTTTTAAATTTTTTTCAATAAATATTCTTGAGGCATTTTGAAATTTTAATACCTGTGAATTTAGTTAAATTTAAGGAGTTGAAAAATAAAATGCCACATCACTTAATCGGGTCTAAAACTTTGCCAGATGTTTGCAAAATTATATTTAAAAAAAAATCGAAAAAATATATTTGAGGCACGTTGAAATTTATACAGAATAATATTGGTAACTAAATATATAAAATATAGGAATTATAATATTCCAACCTATCTGCAAATGCCTTATATAAATAAGGAATCGACAAATTAAACCAAAACAGCTATTCCCCCTTACGAGTGCTGAATTATATGGTAAAATTTGCATATTTTGTCTAAACACAGTTAGCACTAAAATACAATGACTTAGAATGCTCGAATGCTACGAGGAAGATGCGAGGCCTCTTTCATATCGCAGGATGTCACTAACTGCAGACCGGTTTTGACATAGTTTTGGGTCTCCTCAGTGCAGTGCAAGTGATACTTTCAATACCCGGAGTTCGCATCTCATAGACACTGTTAAGTTCCACCGCAGTAGAGCGTAACTAGCGCCATCTCTCAGTATTCTCGAAACAATTCAAATCGAAAATAAAATTGATAATCATCACTGAATAAACAATTGTATAGCAGAAGGAAATTTTATAAAAATTTAAATATAGGAATTATAATGTTCCAACCTATCTGCAAGTGTCTTATATAAATAAGGACTCAACAAATTAAACCAAAACAGTTATTCCCCCTTACGAGCGTTGAATTATATTGTAAAATTTGCGTATTTTGTCTAAACACAGTTAGCACTAAAATACAATGACTTGGAATGTTCGAATGCTACCTGGAAGATGCGAGGCCTCCTTCATATCGCAGGACGTCACTAACTGCAAAATATTATAATTCCTATATTTTATATTTTTATAAAATTTCCTTCTGCTATAAAATTGCTTTATTCAGTGATGACAGGTAGTTTTGGTGGCACATTACCTACCAGGTGATCGAGAATGTTCAACATGAGTGCGAGTGAACAGCACTATGGGTAAGTTGAAGTGTGAGAGACAGCGTATATCGGCAGCTGTCTAAGTGAAGGACGCTGCGGTGCGATTGGCTCTCGCAAGACCACGTGATTTACAACACCCATGCGGTTGTTAGTAAGAATTTTGCAGTACTTATAAGATTCCCAGTCGTAGTATTTTTTTTTATTTTACAATTTTTATATATAAAAGGGTCTAGTATGTTGTATATATTTATTGATGTGCAACATAGGTAACTCAGCAAATAAAATATTTTTTTATCTACCCCACTGATTACTTTAATTTAATTTTTATTAGTTTCATGAAATATAGCAGATTGAGAAATTAAATTGAAATGAACTTATAACAAACGTATCATTAGCTGTGGTGTATTATTAAACAAACGTATAGAAATATGTTTTTGTCTTATTGATCATCGGAATTTGTGGCTACTTCTTCAGCCGACTCTTCATCAGAGCTTGAATACTCTTATAAGTACTCCAAAATTCTTTTTGAGACTTTTATGTCCTTATACTAGATAATACAGTCATAAATATTGCAATAAATCAATAATTTTCCTGCAATATTCCATACTTAAAATTTAATTTGCCTGATCTATTCAGAAATGCGTGGCATTTATTCTAACATTTGCAAATCTTGTAAATTGATTCGACCCGTATATTCAAGTTTGCGTCGACATAAATTCATTGATAGTGCTAGTGGAGCTCAGTAAATCACGGTAAACGAGTTTAATACGTTTTATTGCCATTCCTAGGCCATTAATGTATAGGTTATAAAGGCATATTTTTCATACGGGTCGTTAGCGCTTCGGGTTTGTTGCTGGTGACTTTTTGTAATTTTATCGAACACTTAAAAACCCTTTACGTAAAACAAACTGGTCTTGATATCTGAAAATTTTACGTTTTTGCAAGTGAATCATTTTCATGTAAAACCACTTATAATGTCGTTTAAACTATATGTACATACATATGCATACATACATATGTGAATTTTTTCTAATATATATAAATAAAAGTGAAATGATGTTTGTTGGTAATCTCCTCACTTGAGAACGGCTGGACCGATTTGGCTATTTTTTTTTAAATGTTCGTATTAGTTCGAAGAAGGCACAGCCAAAATTTTTTTAAGTTTGACAATGTATAATAAAAAATATATAAAAAATATTTTTTTTCCATAATTACCTGACGACTGGCGTATTATCCATATACTCTGTGGCGCGTTTTTCTCCACCTCGCACGTTGACGTGGAGAAAAGGTGCGGCCACTCTTTGATACACGAGCTCCGGAAACAAGTTTTCGGTTTGCTCGGGCGCCAGTCCTAGTTTAAGTGATAGGACGCACTACCCTTAAGCCGAGTACGCGAGGCTGAGTAGCTCAAGTGGAGAAAGTTCACTCCAGAGGATCAATATATAGGAAATGAAACGTTCACACACGAACAGTCAAACTCAGAGTTTTCAATAAAATCAGTATATTACAGTAAACCTAAAAACTACAATTCTAAATACTTATTATGAACAGTCTATAAATTATCAAGTACCGGGAGGAGCACGCGTAGCAACGAAAAACCCCAATAGTACCAGATGACTCAGGCCATGCAACACACAGAAAATACGGTTAGCAAGAATAAGCAGGGCGCAGATTAGATACGGGTACCAGAAAAGTAAGCAAGACCACACATATATTTATGAATATAAAAACTACAGTGCAACACGTTATCTAGTACTTGGCTAGGGTGCGTTGATTAATTTTCCTGAAAGTGTAAGGTACGATTAATAAGATACATTTGCTACTTTTCAATGTTTCCAGAGTTCCGAAGATGCATGGAGAACGCCTGCGAGAAACAGTAAAATTCACAGAACGGCCTCCCTCGGGATGAGATACTGGAAAGGTAAAGTATGACATTAGTCAAACAGACCTGTTACTTATCAGTGCTTCTAGAGTTCCGAGGATGCATGGAGTGCACCTACGAGTAACATGAAAAGGCTGAAACGGTAAAGCATGATTAATAGAACAATTAATGCCAACACGGATTTGTGGACAATTATTGCCAACAAGATTTAATATCTTCCTAGTGAACGCGTCTGCTTGCTTTGACCCTTTGAGTCGATAGGGAGGACTCACTGCACGGTATGAATTTAATTACTTCCTTCAAATACGAAGGAGTGGGAGAATGAGCGAAAAACAGATGCGCGGTGGATCACTGTGACGTCAGACGGACTTGACAAAATATTTGAAATATTTTGGGGACTTATAAAAATAACACAAATGCGGATTTGTGGACTCATAGGATGGCAGCCTGACGACTAACTGCGGAATAATTAAATTATTCCCGTGTACTGAAAGGGTGACGTCGCACAGGTGACGTCAAACGGACTTGTAAAATATTTTCGGACTTAGCAAATTTACCTTACTCTGCTACCACAGGACGGAGAGCTTTGCACATCTAACGTGGTCTGTCGCTGGGAAGGCACTCACTCGTGCGTAGTTTGGCTTGCCTGAAACATAGAAACTCTTCGCTTCCCCACCCGAGTTCATCTGTACCTTACAATCTGGCACACCTACGCGGTGCTTCTATAATTTAATATTTTTATTAACTTTTAAACTAATTTGCCTACGGCGGTACAGTATATTTACAAATATGAATATAACAGAACAGTAACTATAAAATATTTTCAAGAAAATAATGCTATTTTATATATATTTCGGTAACGAAAAACGCTTCGCTGCAACTCCATCTTAGTTTGTATTAGTAAATATAATCAATACGATAATGTAACTAGCTATTGTTTTGAAAATAAATGAAGGTAAGCATGCAAGTCCACGTGAATCCGTGAACTCTTGATATTAATGTAGTATAAACCCGGCAGTTCGACTTCGGTTACTACGCGAACTTCATTAACTTTGTAGAGATTCTCTTTATTATAAATAAAATAGAAGAAACCCTATGCCTTGTTTACATAACCAAAGCAATTTATTTCAGAAATAATTTGATTTCCCACAATGACGTTATTAGGAGGGAATAATTTAGTTTGATATTTAAAATTTATTTTTGCGCACAGCTTTTTACATAGAAATGAAAAGTTCTATAAATTAGTAGGTAGTCATTTTTATTTCTTTCTAAAAATTTAACACAGGCAGATATATCTAAAATTGGTGAATTTAAAAACAAATATCAGAAATTACAGTTACAGTAACACATTTACTATATCATCTAATTGCAATTTCTCAGTAGTGGCACTACGGTTGTTCCTAACAATCAGTAGAGGGGATATGTTCAGTGTTCACTTACATACTGTTAGAATACTACCACAAACTACTCGTTTCTACAGACGAGACGCTCAATGAACGTACATTTGGAGGGTACCAAATCTGACGTGCCTTTGGCGATCGGAAGCGAAAGCAAAAGACGGTTGGTGGGAACTTTAATGACCGTCAAATTTACGCACAATTTTATTAATATGTCCTTTAAAGCAGTGCCATGCCACATTTAATAATTATACAGTATTTCGCGCACAAGTGTAACATTCTTATAACTTTTTCTTTTTTCCGGTTTGAACCAAATTTTACTGAAATATAGAACAAAGTAAAATGTACTTAGTACTCCATGAAAAAGTTGCAGAAAAAGGTTTAAAACACAAAAGTTCTGTGACAGGGATGAAACATAAGTACACCCCCTCCCGTTTTCGATGACACTGAACACGATGTTGACATTTTTAAGGTTCTCACCCCTCAGCAACTACCCATAAACTCGATAAACCACCTCTATTTCCCGTTTTGTCTATCGTAGGATGCAGATCGGTTTTTTGGACAGGATTCGTGCATGCCGTATGAAATTTAATTGTACAACATCTTACCCAGCTCCTGGGTTGAAACTACCTCCCCTCTTAGTACTAAAATAATGTAATAAAAAGGGGGTGGTTTTAGGGGTGGTTGGTGGAGGGTGGGGGATAAATGAATATTATCATCGTGTTGAGTACCCTCGAAAACGGGGATAAACTAATTTTCATGCATTTTGATTTTTTGGGGATATTTTAGTATTAGGGGAGAGGGTAGTTTCAACCCCGGAGGTGGATAAGATGTTGTATGGATAAATTTCATACATCCTACCTGAATCCTGCCTAAAAAACCGGTCCGCATGCATACGATGGAAAAAACGCAAAATAGGGGTGGTTGTTGAGGGGTGGGAACCTTAAAAATATCACCATCATGTTGAGCTCCCTCGAAAACGGAGGGTGCCATGTTTCATCCCCATCTTTATAGAATTAATATAATTTCAGAGGAAATGTACCATAAGATACCTTGAGGTAATTTTTCATAGCAGAATGTCATATAATGCATACAATAATATAGAAACTGTATTAAAATCTTTTAGTTAAAATGCATGAGTTTATTCAATGTACTGTCGTGAGCAGAAAAAAATAGGACAACAATTTTTCTCTAATGTAAATCTATCTATATTTGAATATGTAATGAGTAGCCGAAATAAAACAGATATCACTTAATTTATGTTTTATTTTAATGCTGTAGTTATTGCTATAGTAAATGATGGATGGTTAATGAGGCAAATTGCACTGCGTTATAATATTAACAAAAATTTGGTGTGTGACATTTTAAGAAAGTGGAGAATAAACGGTACGATTAGTAGAAATCCTGGATCAAAGGACAAAGGATATCCTACAACAAGAAACTAACTATTAACATTTCGTTATTGCACCATTTCTATTTATAACTTCTATAAGTCTGTTTGGCATAGAATTAAATAACCTTATACAATAATCATTAGTAATAATATTTTCCCATGCAATATTTACTCTTTCCAGTAATTCTTCGGCATTCCGTGGTTTCACATTTCGTTTTTGGATACGAGTAGTCCCCATACTTCTTCCACAGGGTTAAGATCTGGACTATGACTGGGCCAGCTAAGAACATTGATATTGTTATCTTGAAATCAGTTAGTTAGGGTATGAGCAGTATGAACGGAACAATTGTCTTGTTGAAAAATGAACTCATTATTAGGAAATAATTGTGACACAGAAGGGAGCATATAATATTGTCTAAAATCCTAATATACGTTTCAATATTAAATCGTTCCTCAATATGCCACAAAACACCAGGACCACGTGCCGATATCCAAGCCTACATATTGACGAAAAATCTACCACTTTTATCATCGTTAGATATATATTTCTCATCGAATCGAGTATTTGGAGGGCGGTAAACACGAATAGGACCGCTGTATGTTGACTGGAAAATATTTTCGTCTGTAAAAATTACATTGTTCCAAAAATTGACATCATGCGCTAAAGATTCAAGCGCAAATCCTACTCGAGCTTCTTTATGTTCAGCTTTAAATATTTCTGTGCTGCTGCATGACAGAGTAGCTCAGATTCTCTTACTCACCGGCGACCAGTACTACTTGATCCAGGAAAATTTGTTTCTTCAGCAGCCTGAATAACTGAGTAAAATTGATTTTCTACTAAAGCATTTACCAATTGCAAATCTTGTTGTTGAGTTGATATTCTTCGTCGCCCTGATCCAGGATTTCTACTAATCGTACCGTTTATTCTCCACTTTCTTAAAATGTTACACACCGAATTTTTGTCAATATTATAACGCAGTGCAGTTTGTCTCATTGACCATCCATCTTCTGCTTTATCAATAACTCCAGATTTAACTAAATCGCTTATATGAGGCATATTAGTTTATTGCACACTTGCAATAAATTATGACAACTAACTGACAATGTCACAAAAATTAAAGTTAGATGTACACAACTAGATTTTAGCAAAATACCGTTATAAGACTTGCCCTATTTTTTTTGCTCACGACTGTACAACTACTGATCTCTCTATCGACAGTTCTAAAATATTGTATTGCTTTTTAGGATGGGCAATAATAGTTGATACCCAAATTATAATAGTCAAATACATTATTTAGGAACTATTCAGGCAAAAGTACGCCTCTAATACTCATCTGACAAGCAATGAAATGTAAATAGAACCAAGTTATAACGATAACAAGTTTTTTTTTGCAGTCGGTCATTAACCATACAGTCAACCGCTACTTAACGATAACAAGTTAATTTGTCACTCGTTTAAAACCAAAACTACCTCTAAATGAAAGAAAAACACAAAAAAAATTAATTTAATCAACAAATTCGTACATAATAGAATTGACTGACTCATTGACTGACATTAATCACATTGCCCACCAGCATTATTACTACAATTTCTCTAAATTGCGACATCTTTTGGTTGGAAGAGGAACTCTGCAGTATCACGTGACCGTACCAAGGTCCTTGTATATGGCTTGAAAGGAAGTCGGTAAGCGCCTTGTTACCATTTTGGTCAACTATTTCCGCTCTCAGTATGTATATCACAGATTAGTTTTTCTTTGTCCTATGCAGTTAGTTTATAACATACAGTGACATTTCAAAGGGGTTCCTTTTAGGGCATATAAATGGAAGTTGTTTAGTTGGTACAGGGCGACTCAGAAATACGCGGCTCTCCTTAAACAATTTGTTATTGGTTATTAAATTCTCACTGAAGAGTAGGAAAGTATATACAGTTTCTTTTTCACTTTTGTTTTTGCTTGTTAAATTCTAACTGAAGAGTAATATATAATTTTTTTCTTAAGTGGTATTTCACTCATTATTCTATTCAACTGGTTGTCTGGTCGATAGCTGAGTGGGTTAAGGCGCGAGGTGGCAATCGCGATTAATCACACGGACATCGCACCACCGGGTTCGAATCTTGGTTCCGGCACTGGCGCTATCGGAGGAAATGGCTGTATGTCCGCGTTTTTTCAATGTGTAACCCCCTGCAGCAAAAGCCCTGGCTTCTGGAATTGGGGGTTGTCCAATTTCTGTGGCGTTTATTATTATTATTGTTATTTAAAAAACTAAACCTACCAAAAAGACCACGCATATAAGCTGTGGCCGAATCCACTACCTAAATCAGCATTTTTCCGCACTTCCGGGGTTAGGCAGAAGGATAATGTCCTGACCTGGTGGCAGCAAACACACTACCCCTCTGAAGTAACGATCCTCCCTCTCTCACCTGATAGGAAAGAGGGTGCCTAAAAGGTCAAGGAGTAAGGTATATCGGTTAAAATATCGACATTTACCCTAGCAACGAGACGTGATAAGAAATCATGATTTATTGTTGCAAAATATTTTCAATTTTCTGACCCGTAGCTGCCATAAAAATAACAACATTTTGACTATTAGGTGCTAGTAGTATCTATATTTTTCCGATAAAAACAGTTAAGTATTTTTTTACCAATGTACACATTTTTAATATTTTCAGTATCCAGTACCCAATTTAGAACAATATCCCTTATTTTTGTTTTCATAATAATTATTATCGAAAACTGTTATTTGGGTATGTACCAGATGACTTTCATACATTCAAGATCTAATATTTAACACGAAAGAGAAGAAAAAGAAATATTTATTATTTATGAATACAGCTGATCCAAATTCTGATCAAAATCTAAAAATTAAATATTCCATTGTCCGGAAAAAGTATATCTGGATACTAACCCCATTACTAATCGTCACTATCAATTTCAAAAGTATAACTGAAGTTTATCTAGAAAATATTCTCTAAACCAATCTACCTAAGAGCAGCCACTAAATATCAATCAATTATCAATCTTTAACGTAAAATATTTATTCTTTATATGTATACGGTTGATACGTTAAGTGTTCTAATAGAATATTTCCTACAATCCATAGTTCAACGAATTGTTAAAAAAACAAAGGAACCGAAAATATAAAATCCTACTCACTCGATGCTATTATGTCCAATTTCGATCCGGGGTAGCCAAATTCCAATCAAAAGATATAATATGAAGTACTTGGGGGTCAGATTGGACCAACGTCTTACATTTAATACGCACATCAATGAGACAACACGGATGGTCTACTCCTTGTCCAGGAGTCTGTATCCGCTCATGATCAGGGGTAGCAGACGTAACCGACAAAATAGAAAGTTGTTGTCCAGAATGGTGGTCACGACAATGGATAAACTTCAAGCGTTTAATCTTCCGGCAACCTCTGTAGCCAAGTTTCACCAACTATAACTACCGCCTGCCCTATCCACCTTTACTGATATTTCATACCTTTGTCTATCTCTAAATCTTTCCTGTCGCCCTCCTCCTTTCTGTTTGTAACCTTTTTGTCGTGCTTGTTTTTCTTGGTTTTTTTTTTTGTACATTTTTGTTTCTAAGTTCATTTCTCGCCATTAAAATCTTTTGAAAAATCAAAACCTTTTCGAAATAAAAAATTTTAAAATCAAAGCTTAGGCCAGCCCTGCGCAGCATTGACGTATCTGGTGGAAGGCACCTCTTTCAAGGTGCTTGCGTCAGATACAAAATTAAAAAGTGTTGTGTGCGGGAGTTTTTAAATATAGTATAGTTTTTAGTTTTGTTGAATCTTTTGTTATTAGATGTTGTTACATGGCCTATATCCATTTAACAGTTTTTGTTTATATTTAACACGTTCTGTAAGTATAGCATTTTGATTCAGTTGTTGTAAGTGAAACTGTTTTCAACTAGCAGAAATTTACTTGTATAATTGCTAAATCATGTCACACTGTTTTATGTACATATTTTTATATCTTAGGAACTCAGTCATGTTTTTTTACACTATTATGTATCTCCGTTCTATTACAGCATCTCAGGAAACAATTGTCTAAAAACATTTATTTACATTCAGATACCTATATTTCAATTTTTATATTTTTGTTTACTATGTAAGTACATATGGTTATTTTCCTTACCTTTCTCATTACTATATATAATATATCCTATAAGATGTAATATATTTACCGAGTTCTCATAAGACGTTTTACTATTTATTACGGCAGTTCATATTTTTGGTTATGTATAGAATAGAAATTACAAATTGTTGCAATCTAAGTCAGCTGTGGTATGTGGTATTATAGATTCCTTTTATCGATTCTGTAATTTCTTTGAGTACGAGATTCCCGTACTCAGGCAGGTTGTTGCGCTTAACTCAACAATTGACAGATGGCCATACTTGTACCATTTCTACGTTTTACAGCTTTCAATTTCATTAGTGGAAATAGATTTTTGAAGTTTATGTGGTGGCATTATTTTGCAGTAAGTGGTACAAATAAAGTTTACCTTATTAATAAAATTCACCAAGAAATCATTTGCTTGCAGCTTTTGTATTGATTCAAATGTATATAAATTTTAACTGTGGACTTCAGTAATTGATATTACATTTTTATAGCCGCGTCAACAAGTGTTTAACATCCAGGTAAATTTCATTTATTTATAATTTAAAATTTCAGTCATTTTAATTTTTTTTCTTTGATGTAATTTCAATTATTTTTAAAATAAATTTAAATTCAAATTCTAATTTAATAAGTAGTTAAAATTCCATATGTACCACATGCTTGTAAAGTATATTTTTCTTTCTTTTTCATTTTTTTGGCAATTTATAGTTTACGAAATCAGGTTATACATTTCTACATTTCTGAATAGCTTCTACATTTTTGCACAGCTTATGCATAGCTTATGTATATCTTTCTGCATATTGATACTTTAAAAATATTTATATTGAAAATTTGACTTTCTTCTTATTTTATGCTTATGCTTTAAGCTTTATATTTAAGCTTTATATTTTTTTATTGAAAACTTGAGCATCCACATTTGCATTCATTAACTTTTCAAAAACCAGATAGTTGGACAATTTTCCCACAATTTTCAAACTTCATTTCATTAAGAGGCGTAAACTAAATTGACAAGGAAACTTTTAGACTCCATTTTTGCAAGAGACAATTGTGGGCCTGGATTGCTGTTCCAGAACCACTTACCTCAACAATACTCAATCCCGGAATCTAGGATTCTGGTATAAATTTGTTATATATTTTCTTTTAAATTTTAATTAGTCTTTGTTAGCCGATATTACTAAGTAACGGAAATTTCACTTTATACAAACCGATTTATCTATTCATGTAATATATTTTATCATTTATTTCAAATTATCTTTTTATTTCTCTTACCAACAATTTCAGTCTAATCTATAGTAGACTGGTTATTCGAGAAAAAGAGACAATTTTACTTATTTTTACTATAGATGGCGCCCAATTTAACATCAATTTTTCTTTTCTTTGTCTCCTTTTCTTGAAATAAACAGAAATCTGTCATTTATGCTGGACATTTCAAGAAGGGTAAGTTTCTCCACTCTTAAGAATACTCCGGATCCACGGCTCTTTGCTTCGACTTAAACCAGCTAGTCGTCTGCATATGTTGCCTCAATTCTTAATAATATAAATAAATAATAAGGGAAAGAAGGTAACAATGTTAGTAATTTTAATACCTTCTTATCTGTGCATGCAGAAGGTGTTTAGGTCTTGAGTTTTTACATTGTTGTTTAGCCGAACCAGACCTATTCCGTCCGACCCTGCAATCTGGGATCGCGATCAACGTGGTGGTTGCACGGTCGGTCCCAGGATGGGTTCTGGGGAGGCGCTAAAGTTAATTACTAATTTTTTTCAATATTTTTCTAATAAATCATTTAAGTATGTTTTGACATGAATAAAGCCTTATAGAATTGATGCTATTATGTATCAAAGTATTATTTTTCCTATCGAAAAGTCTTTAGACACCTAATGACAAGTTTATCATTTTCTCTTTCCTCAGAGACCGTCAGGATGGCATATAAAATATTTGAAATTAAATTATATTTATTAAGAAAATTTCTGAAAAAAAATTATATTTCGTGAAACACTGATATAACAATGGAATTTTTAATCTATTTGACAAATATGCAACAAAAACATTTACTTGGTTACATCCCCAGAGCTACACAACAAATGAGAACAATATTTTTCGTTTCTGCTTTCATAGTAGTTATTAAAAAATATAACTTTTACCAATTAGTTGATCCAAATTCTGAGCATGTTCTGAAAATACAAAGTAGTCACGAGTAGTCACAATTGATCTCAAAAGTACCGCAGGTCTGCCATTTATATTAATAAAGCAGGTTTTGTTAAAAAGATCTGTATTATTATGACGACGTACTTTAATTCAGACTGCAAAGGTTTTAAAAATTTGGGATATTTATTTCGAAGCAGGTTGTCGTTGATTACCACTGCCATTTATGCTTTGGTTTGGGTTATTTCAATTCTAGTGTTTTTAACTGGGATTATACTCACTCGGCCTCCTGTGTACATGCTGTTATGCTTACAGCTCCTTTATAATATTGGGAAACCAGGTTATTTGCAATTTGGGTGTGATGCAGCCGTAAATAACAGTGCAGCCAATTGATGAGATCGATTTTTTGCCACCCGTTGCAGGTGGAAGCCGGGTCAGGGATGCTGTACGCTAACATTCGTTTCCGTATTGTTTCCGTCTCTGAGAGCTGGTAATTAACTGAAATCACGTGGGACTTATGGACGCGTCGGTCGAACGACGCGACGCGTAACCGACATCACGTGGAATGGCATGAGCTAAAGTTTGTTTGTTTGTTTTGGATTACATTCCCGGGACACACAATCAAATTAACTAATCAAAATATTGAAGTATCAACACGTTATAAAAGGGTTGCTTTTTGTGCTACTCGAAATTACCAACACATAATTTGATGACATTTATTAATTAGCAACCCCTTTTTAATAACGACATCAAGGGTTTTAAAAAGCCGAGAGAAAATGGAGGCTTTTTAGCTGGAATTAATGTTTTGTGTGGCAGTTTTTTAATACCATCTTTTACTTCTTAATTTCTGAAGTACTAATTATATAAATGTTTCTGTTCAAGGTTTATATGCTATTAGTTGGTCTGTGGAAGTATTTTTTTGTCTAAAAGTTGGTAAATATCACTTTTTCATTTAATAACAACCGGTTTTTTAATCTACGAACCTAGGTCCTGAAAAAGGACTAAAATACATAGTGGTTCAGTATCAGTATAACTTACAATCCAAAAAATTACAAGTTATTATGACATCATTATATTTAGCATCAATAACGCTAGTGCTATAAACACGTATTTTTAGAAGCTTTTTTTATATAAACGACAAAACAAGTACTTATTTTAAAAAACCGCTGCCCAAGGAATCACTCCCTTCAATAATAGGGTGGCGCTGGCAATGGGGTGGTAGAGGAGTTGGCTGATGTCAAAAAAATTTTTAGTCACTTGGTTCTCGTATACACACTAAATCTCAATTTCATTTTTTACTGCCTTTATTAAAAGGGTGGGGGTGACAAAGGAAGTGGTAAAGGGGGTAGCTGACGCCAGAAATTTTTTTTGAGACTATTGTTCTTGTATACACACTAAATCATATTAAATTTTACTAAATTTTACTCCCTTTCATAATATTGTGGGGGGTGGTAGTGGAGGTGGGAGGGTGTCTGCTGCAAAAAAATTTTGAGACCTTGACCTTTCGTACATGCCCTAAATTGCAATTTTATGGACTCTTACCGACTTGCTTTGCCTATTTACCCTTATTTACCCCATTTAACCCCGGACCCTTCAACGGAATTAGATCAAAATATAATCTAATTCTAGATCTTGTTACAATACATACGTGTATCAAATTTCAAGTCAATATCATAAACGGTTCCAGAGTAAACGTGCGCACAAAAAAAAGTTAGCGCCAGACCGACAGACAGACAGACAGACAGACCGGAATTTTTTTTTCGCTCAAATTTAAAATCTCGACGTCTCATGACATTTTAAGCCTATTTCAACAAAAAAAATAATTTTTTTTTCCGTTATTATACTTCCACTGGACGTAGAAGTAATTATAAAATTCAACCAATAATTAATAATAATTTATGGAAGATCCCTTCGAAGTAAGTTTTGTACAGGAGTGAGATGATATGGACAGAAACGTTCTCTACGTAAAAGTTTTAGGACAGATTGTTTACTCATCCCTGTTGCTGCTACTAAACGACTTGAGCTGACTTGAGAATCTTCATTTACACGAACTAAGATTTCTAGTTATTGATCTGGAGTAATTCGTTTCGGTCGTCCTACATCGTTCTTATGGTGAAATGAACCCGTTTCTCCCAAACGATGAAACACATCTTTGAAAATCCTATAGTCTGGCTGTATTCTATTTGGATATTGCAATGAGTATCTACTTGCTGCAGCACGTACGCTAACATTATTTTGTGCGTAAGCACATGTCATATCCTTCATTTCCCTATTCGAAAAATTATCAAGTTCTACCAAGTGTACCTTTTATAAAGTCTAGTATACTTTAACTTGGCGTGTGTATGTATGAGTTAATATTTCCGTACGATTTCATTTTCTATTGTACACAAAGATCCAGAAATATTGTCCACGTAGACAATGTTTCTGGACTATTGCTTTAACTTTGTGTACAATATGGGAGAAAATGAAATCGTATGGAAATATTAACTCATACATACACACGCCAAGTTAAAGTATACTAGACTATACCTGAAAATGACGCTCTCATCAGATTTTCTGGTCAGAAGTACCACATGAAAAAAATTCATCATCAGATACAGGTCCTGCGGCGCCCTCTATGATCTAACGTGATGTAATACATAAATGATTGTTTCTTAGAATAAAAAAGTATCTCTGGCAAATTTGGCGAAGATCAGTAAAGAGGATGTTCAGTTATTGCAAAAAAAAAACGAAAAAATAAATTGAACTGTATGTTTTTCCACAGTAACATTTTACTAAAGCATATTTGGTTATATTCTCATATTTGGCTCAAAGAATCTACCCTTGTCAATTTGTTCTAAATAAACACAACAGGGATCGAAATTTTGTTAAGAATATCCATTAACCCATTACTGGGAAGTAGAAAATCCTCATGCCGTTAAATAAAGGCATTTTCAACAAGAATTTAAGATTAACGTTTGGTGTGGTATCATCGGCGATCAATTATTGGAACCATTTGTCCTTCCTCCAAATTTAAATGGACAGTATTATCTGTTTTTTCTTCAAAATACTCTTGCTGATATATTAAATGCTTTCGTGCTAGTCATACGGAATAGAATGTGGTTCATGCAAGATGGAGCTCCATTGACGTCAGGAATTATCTTGATGAGACTTTCCCACGCAGATGGATCGGACGAGGAGCGAAGTCTAAGTTGCAACAATGGAGCTTTTGTCGGAGGGGAACGTTTATAATGTCATTAAATCAACTTTTACGTTATTTTTTGGTCTTCTAATAAGATTAGATCCTTATTTTATACAATCTTTTGATTTATGTAATTTATCTCAATACCATGAAAATAATCCATTAGTTCATAAAAAAGAGAGAAAGAGTTTACGCTGTTATTATGATTTTGTTTGTTTGTTTCATTAAATTTGAATATGTCTTTCAAAAAATTATTGATATGTTTAACGGTACTTTCCTTGAAAACGGTTGGAGTTGTCAAGTTCTACCAAGTATACCTTTTATACGTAGAAATGACGCCCTCATCAGATTTTCTGGTCAGAAGTAGAACAACGTTTCGAAAAAAAAATATGAAAAGAATTCATCATCAGATACAGGTCCTGCGGCGCCCTCTATGATATAACGTGATTTAATACATACATTGTTGTTTCTTAGAATAAAAAGAGTTCCTCTAGCAAATTTGGCGAAGTTCAGTTAAGAGGCTGTTGAGTTATTGCAAAAAAACATAAAAATAATTTGAAATTTGACACCCTGTACCTTTTTGCACAGCATTACAACATTTTACTGAAGCATATTTGGTTACATCCTCATATTTTGGCCCAAAGAATTTACCCCTGAACTATGACCTATTATTAATGGTCCACTCTGTATAAAGGTTGGGAGCCTGTAACTGATGCTATTACAACATTGTTATTATTTGACATTTTGTGCATCAATGCACAAAAGTTCATTTTTATTATATTATGATTATTGCTATTAAGTAACTAGTTTCAACTTTCTCTTTATTGGAAAAGTACGAAGCACATATCCTTTTGGCCAATTATAGTACTTTTATAACCTTGTTTCTTCTCCCTTATGTAAATTTGCTGTACAGTATGTAGAATGAATAAGTAGGCCATCCAGTCAACTGAAGCGATATATTTCATATACACTCTAAGATGGATTGAAATCGACCAATCACAGTTCGTGTATTAAATACATAGGCAACTATTCGTTTTAAAAATTCAAGTTAGTGCGTAAGCTGTCAAAGTAATATCAGTGTATATTTGTGCAGTTTGAGCTAAAAAATAATTAAAAATTAAATGCTCTAAAAAGATGAAAATAAATATTGAAGTAAATCGAATACATCATTTTGTTACATTGTATAATTTTTTTTGTGATATAAAAGCTTGTCGCGAGATTTTCCTGTGTAAAGGAGATTGCCCAAATTTGTATGGAGGAAAGGCCCCGAATTTTTTCATTTATCCATTTAGGAATACGATAATTTTTACATGAATGGTAATAAAAGAAACCACAACAGCAATTATTTAGATCTATCGCAGCAGCTACGAATCTTTTTTTTCAAATCACCTGATTTGGTTGATTTTCTGAACAAAGTACCTAACGTTATTGAATAAAATTGATAACATAGCTTTCTTTTGGACCTTCTGCTTTTCTTATAATACTATTAATTTAAAGATATTGCGATTTCATCTACTTTTAAATAGAATATAAATAATTTTAAAAAATGTTGTATTATAGCTGAGTTATTTTAGGCAATCTCCTTTCTTTTAATTACTTGTGCCAAGGTATATTCTGGCGACAAGCTTTTATATCATGAAAAAATGATGTAATGTAACAAAATGATGGGTTTGATTTACTTCAAAGTTTATTTTCTTCTTTTTAGAGTATTTAAATAAAAGTTGTTTTAAAAAATGTTTCTTTTACTATTAATTCATTTATTCATTGTTTAGTTTTCGCTGGATATGTTTCTAAGTCTGTTCATTTTAATTAATGTGTCATTGTTCCACGGTCGCTTGCCTGTTAATTTACTACAGTCTAGTTCTTCAATAAGGAGACCTTCTAGTGACTTGACCCTACTTAAAGCCACATATGCTTGGCCAGCAGCGAAGAGCTTTGAGCTTAAATAGACAACGGCATGGTCGACAGTACTATCCTGCATTTTTGTACTGTGCAAGCTCAGCAAATATAATTGGCAACATTCTTCGTTCAGCAGTGCCGTGACTATATTTTGCCGGACCGTTGAGCAGTTCCCTCATCGGGAGCCAACCTTGAGTGCAGCAGCCATGTCATGGTGGCACTTAGAACAGGCTATCACAATTGAATGCGTATACAAAGTTTCGTGTCTGTGCTGTTAACCGTTGAGGGGGTCAAGGGGGTTGAAAAGAACATGTAATCCGCCATCTTTTTATCCGCCATTTAGTGTGATGTCACTCACTTTATCGTTTTCTATTCTTCAAATCCTTTCATTTGAAACCCATATTAATTTGAAACCTATATTAAGGAGTTTGACAAAAAATATAATCCGCCATTTTGTGGCCGCGGTCATTTTAAAACGACGTCACTCATTTTTAACGTTTCCTGCTCTTCAAGCTCTTTCATTTAATATCCATATTAACAGTGTTGACGAAATATCGTGGGCTGAGAGGGTTCCAAGCGCCAAATCTAAAATTATCCAGGAGAGCAATTTTAATATTTAGCATACTGCAAATCGGTTATGCAAAGTAATTACATTAATTTGAAATACTTGGTTTGTATCACATTAATTTGGCATCTAATTCGTGGGTATTAAATTTTATAATGTAATAAACTTTTAACTAAGTAAATGAACATGTCCTTGATCCACCAGTACTTAGAACTTTGAGAATACAATGTTCACTAAGAACCAGAAGGTTCCAAGCGACAAATTTCTAATTTTAAATTCTGTGAAAGGATAATTAAGGTTAAATTAATTTATAAAATACTGTAAAAATGGAGAAACCTTATTTATTGAGAAATAACTATAAAATTTGAAAAGAAAGTATAAGAAAGATAAAAAACGAGTGTCTATTTTTTCTTAAATTCCGAAATTAAAGCCTTCATGTAAGTTTGATCCTCAAGGGGCATCCATTTATATGCGAATTCTGTTTGTTCGATTTTCTTATTATCCGTAAAGCTTTTGGTTTTAAAGCTTTTAACTAGTTCAATCAAAAAGGGGCGCACATCATGGCTATTTAATTCTCCAGCAAAGCTTTTCTTCATTTCTTTAGCTTTACGGCCTTTTCTGGCGTTTACTTCTTTTTGTATGTATTTAGAAATTGTGAAGCATGATTGCCCATTTTATATTGCACTTCATGGGGGTTATGTCGTAAAAATTTCAATTGGCATACTTTACTGAATGGCACCTTACTGTAATTAAACACCTTTGTGCATTTTCTATAATTATAGTTTGGCCTGCATGTTGATTACGCAGAAAGGTTTTTTTCTATCAATTTTGTTTAAAAGTTTCACGAAAGCAAGAGGAGACCATATATCTTGCACCCTTATAAATTTTTCAATACGGGAGTGAATGTTGTCTACCACTTGAATGCACGAGTGTCCTGGAAAAGAGTATTTCATAGTTATCTGCTTTATATTTTGATGTCTATATAAGAAATCAGCTGCAGCTACCGATATAAGACTGTTCCTATTTTGAGGAACACAGCTGTCGCTCCAAGTTATTATTTCTGTGATGTCAGGATTGTTAGCAACAATTTTCTCGAGAATTTGCCTAAATGCGCTGCCCAAATCGTTTCCTGATCGACCGCATGTTATTTCTGGCCAAACCACGCAATAACATTGCTTATCGGTAGAACTGTGTGCAGTCAAGTTATAAACATTCATTTTTTGTTTATAGAAAAGTACCGAAACATCTGATTTCGGTACATTTATCACATTTTGTAAATCAAAACACACTACAGCACAACTTGTATTTGTATTATTATTATCCTTTTTCCGTTCTTCTCTCATTATTTTTTTCTTTGAAATGTGTTCTTTGTTCAATAATTCCATTTCCTTACTCATTCTTCCCTCTCGTTTGGTAAGCATATATTCCTCATAAAAATCGCATCTGTCACTTTTAGGTTTAAGAAAATCTAAATTATATTCATAATTAAAAATGTGTCTATACAATGAAACACTTTGTGGATTCGTTTGCTTTTCCTGGCAACTTTCAACGTATAGGTCATACATTTTCTGGATATTTAGCAAAGGATCCAGATATATATTTTTTTCAAATCTGCCCTGCAGTAGTGGAACTACATGAGGGACAGATTCTATATGTCGTCCTATTTCGTCTTTACTTTCCTTTGATATACGGTCTTTTGTATATTTTCCTCGCTCGCTACCTTGTAGCGTATCTGTGTCGGATTTTTTTAAATGTACGTTGTAAACCGGCTTTTGACTAATACACATGGTCGTTAAAAATTGTTTGCATACTCTTAATTTTTCATTTTCAAAATAGTATTCAAATGTAAATGATCGGTAATTTGTAACACTACTTCTTTTTCGTTTTATCAATATCCGCTTTGTATTATTTATTAAAAATTGATATTTTCCATTTTGATCTAAAGAGTAGTAGGCTGTCTTTTATTTCTTCTCTTAGTTCCATTGTATATTTCTTTGTGCACTGATATCTGCAACTTTCATTACAGTATTTAGACTCATCAATCCTTTTAGCAGCCCTCAATTCTCCTTTGCTGTTTACATAACTTTGTCCCCTTTGAAATTTTTCTTTTCGTAGATTATTCTCCCAAACCTCAAAATGTCTCTTTCTTTTGCGTGTCCTATGTTTTTCACTCTTCTTCGCTGGGGTTTTTTCAGATTCTGATTTAGATGTTTCAGAGTGAATATAATTCACTATACAAATTTCAGCAGGATTCTGAGATCTGTAAAAATAATGATAGAGAGATAGTAAAATAAAATATAAATATCTGATAAATTACTTCACATAGAACTTTTATTTTGAAAAATCACTTACTTGAGTGTGCCATAAAGCTCCCCAGGTGATAAATTTTGAGCTTCCTTTGTAGAATTTGAAGATTCTCCAAGTTCAGGAAAAAGTCTGCAACAACATTTTAATTTTAAAACAACATTATTACAAATTAGATGCAAACATAAAACAATTATTTAAAGCTATTCTACCTTCTTACCGCTGCCGGAGTCTTCAAATTTGATGATAGGCCTGAATTTTCCTCTTCCGAAGTACTGCTGCTGCTTAATTGTGAAATTCTAAAAAAGTAAGGTTAGAAAAGCAGAAATATTTGATTAACACTAAACAAACCTTCTTTTTACTTCCTTATCAGGTAAATATTCAGACCCTAAACTCTCAAAGTCTTCAAAAGACTCCCCACTAGAAGTATTTGACATAATTATTGCTTTTTAAGCCACTCACAAGTACGAAATCATCTAAGAATCAAACTACTTCACACGTAAACGGTACTTGGAACCTTATGGTTCTTAAATTTGATGCTGGTTTTCGCTTAAAACTATTTTACACTATGGTTTGTGGCGTCATCTTTTGAAATACTCTTGTAGTTTTTAGAGTAAATGGTGTAGAAATCTGTGTAGATTTGATTCCTGTAGTAAAAGTTGTTTAAAAAAAATATTGTCGTTTGCAACCTTCTGGTTCTCAGCCCACGATATACATCATCTGCCATCTTGTGGCGGCGGTCGTTTTGAAAATATTACAATATTGAGTATTGCACAATTTAGTGTGACCAGAACTAAAGGTATTAAAACATAATATTTTTAGTCGCAAACTCCTCTATAAAATCCTTATTTTACTATAAGGAACGTAACCAGACTGTAACAAACAGCTACTCTCCGGGTTATGTGCCCCGCCGAGCGCTGAATTACAAGTTACAAGCCTGGCGCGTTAAGTGTAATAATTGCATATTGCCATCAAAACGCTAATGCTTCGATTGCAACAAACACCAGCCGAAAGACTGATCCTACTTAAAGGAGCTCTCTTGCCAGCCGTCACACACCACTTGCAGACTGCAGTTTCGAGCTGTTGGCTCTCGTCAGTGCAAAAGAGTTAAAGATTAGAAATTGCATTTCATAGATTTTATAGTCATAAAAGAAACAGGATGTGGCTAAATAGGTTGCCGGAAGATGGGCAACGCTTGGTACGGTAATTTGTGTTTAATTCAAAAATTGCATTATGCTCTCTGATTTCTGTAATGTTGTTTGTAAGCGGGATATCATCAAGTTTAAATTAGTAAAATTATTGAGATGTAACTTTGATATAGTCCGTTAGTGGTGTTATGTCGTGACAACGTGCATAGAGGTTTCTTAAAGAGGTGTATCGTGAAGAATTTGAGATGAGACGAATTAACTTATCTTCCAGAATTTCTAGTCTTTTTATTGTCGTGACCGACGTCCTGCACCACGCGGGTACCGTGTATGTAAGGGCCGGCTTCACAATGGTGGTATAAATTATTTTTTTATTTTGACGGTTGAGTCTGCTATTCCTGGCCAAGAGCGGGTACATACTCCTGAGCATGAAGTAAACTATCCGTACAGTTTCGTTTATGTGTCGGTTAAATGTAAGTCGTTTGTCTAAGCGTACACCCAGGTATTTCACAAGCTCCCCTTCTGGAATTTGGTTTCCCCTTATCAAAATCAGACGCCATGTTTGTATATTAAAATTTAATGAAAGCTACTCATTTGTAGTTTTTTCTTAAACCGTTCGTAGAAAAAGTATACTGTACTCGAGTGGGTTATTCATACCGCACTCGAAAGATTGAGGTCTTTGGCATCGTGTTCAAATTTCTTCTTCGTACGATATGACTATCATATCCACCCTTGTTGCACAAACTACTATTTCCAACGTGAAATGAAAATATATAATAAAAAATAAAGTTTAGTAGCACATGAGGAAGATGAGAAGGTCTCAGCGCAATTAACTTGTCAACCTATTTGTAACAAAGATTTAATCAAAACGCATTCCTTTTACACACTTTTTATAGAGATAATATGCAATATGCATACATTTGAAATTAACGTTATTAGCAAGGCCTACCGCCAAGTATCATAAAATGTAATAAGATAATCCCACTGGAGAAATCAAATTTCGTAAGACGAGTTTACTTCCTGGTATATTTTTAAAAGGTTAAATCCCGTTAGGCAGATAAAAGGTTTTAACTTAGGGTATAACGGATCTAAAAGTTACTGTGACAATCCTGCTTGACTTCCGGTTTAACTGGAAACAACTTTATTTTTTCAAACATACTTTCTACAGTTTTAAATGCTTGCATTGTGTTTACGAATGTGCATGCTCGTATAATGATTTTATATTATACTCTCAGTTGAATTACCCGGATTCATTTGCGGCCTGTAAATCGAGCCTTAACAGTATCTGATACCGTAATATGTTGTCTAGCAACACTATCATGTTATTACTATTAGGAAGTAATTATTTGTCAGTTTTGACTTTTGACATTTTCTCAAAAATATAAGAAATAAAATATTTAATACACATTTTTAGCAATTATTTAATACATCAAAAATGTGTTTTTAAACTAACTACAACAATTATTTATTAACATAATTTTTAAATGCTCTTCAAAAATTTTCAGAACTTTTTCTCTGCTTAATAGTGAATATGTGAGATGGAATTCGTCATGGAGCAGATGTTTAGGTTTCATTAATATACATAATACCTTGAGACAATTGGATTTTTCTTCTTATTAGAAAGATGACAGAAAGCTCTAAAAGAGCCTCTTAAATTTTCCGGAATAACATCATCATCCGCTACTAAAGAGCCGCGAAGTAAGTCAATTAAGTACGTTAAATGACGATGACAATTATTAATATTAGTAAATTTTGTACAAAATGCACAAATTGAGCTTTTTGCCATATTGATAAAAAACAGGGATATAATAATTAATCGATGTCAGCAGTCGGGATTTTTTGGGGTTTTGCTTTTTTTTGCCAGAGCGCCGATCTAGAGACCCTCCCCCGTTTTCGAGGTCGCTGAACAGGATGGTAGGGATCCCGCAATTTTTTTCCGGCAACCCCCTCAAATTGGTCAAAAACCACCCCCAAAGAGCACTTTTTCCCCAGTTTTTCGACTAACTCTTATTCCCTCGAGTAGAACGGAAAGCCACTCGAGGGATTTGACCTCAGCCACCCCTACACCAGGCTTCCAACCCTCTAGGGGTTGGAAAATTGAAATTTTTGTTGAGGAACAAAAATGATATTTTACAGGAGGTATTTCTGTGAGGAAGGTGGCAGGTGACCACGGTTGTGTAACCATCCTCGGGGTGTTGTTACTCATCAAAGGGGTGGAATTTTTTTTGGGAAAAAAATAATATTTTGTAGGAGGCGCTTCTTTGAGGAAGATGGTAGGTGACCAGGTTTGTGTAACCACCAGCGGTGGTTATTTTCACCCTTCAAAAGGGTGGATATTTGAATTTTTTTGGAAGAGAAATTATTATTTCGTGGGAGGTGTTTCTTTAAGGATGGTGACCAGGGTTGTATAACCAACCCCGGGGGTTGTTTTCATCCTTCGAAGGGGTGGGAAAAAATAATATTTTGTAGTAGGCGTACCACCTTCCTCAATGAAACGCCTCCTACAAAATATTATTTTTTCCAAAAAAAAATAAAAAAATTCCACCCCTTTGAAGGGTGACAACACCTCCGGTGATGGTTACACAACCGTGGTCACCTGCCACCTTCCTCACAGAAACACTTCCTGTAAAATATCAATTTTTTCTTCACAAAAAAATTTCAATTTTCCAGCCCCTTAGAGGGGTGGAAGGCTGGTATAGAGGTGGCTGAGGTCAAATCCCTCGAGGTACTTCCGTTCTATTCGAGGAAATAACAGTTAGTCGAAAAACTGGGTAAATAAACGGGTTCACGGAAATGGGCACTTTGGGGGTGGTTTCTGGTCAATTTGAAGGGGCTGCCGAGGAAAAAAAAATTGTGGGACCCCCCACCATCGTGTTCAGCGACCTCGAAAACCGGGGGGGGGGAGTCTCTAGATTTGCGCTCTGGCAAAAAAAGGTACTGACCTTGACTAAATATCTATTAATAAGTTATTCAAAACTTCTAACAAAAGTAACCGCCATAATTCAAAGACACAAATAAGAGCGAAATCATAGCCAACTGTAAAAATGCGTCACGACAAGTGTTTTAATGATAAAAATCATCCATCCCTATACAGCGTTTTTTACTGTAAAATACACTTTTCAACCAACTTTAGTAAATGAAGAATGTTAAAGATAACTATAGATTATGCTTCTACTTACAAAATTTAAAAAATTTTGCTTAACTAAAATTAGTAATTTTTATTTGAGTTAAAGCTATATTAATACATATTTAATACTGTTTTTATAGGCACCTCTACTTGTAAAATATAGTTTTCTGCCATATGTACTAATATGTAGTAAATGCAGAATGGCAAAACAACAAAAACAAAGAACAAAAAACTGGGATTTTCTGTACTAAATTTCTAATTATTTTGATTAAATAAAGTTAGTATATATTATGTATTTTATTTGGACCCAAAATTCAGATTCTTTAGTTTGTTATGTTTTAATTACGTTGTAATAAGAAATATGAGTTCTATTTAACTAACACTTGCATAGATGCGAACCTAACCTAACCATATGGCCCGTATTGTACCGCCCATACCCCGGGAGCTAGCTAAATTCACCATTATGGTACAATATTTTTTAAATTTTAATAATCCTAACGTTTTATTCATTTTGAAAGGGATTATAAAGACAGTATAAAATAAAATATTATACAACACACTTCCGTTAGCTCTTATTACAGTATTCGTCTAAGACTACGTTATGTTAACTACAATGTCATATTGCCTCTTAATTTGAGCATTTGTATAATTATTAATCACTATCGTACTTTCGCCGACAACACGTGATACTATTCTAAAATTCTTTTCTATCATAAACATTTTTAAGAACAGCTATAAAATGATATGTCCTTTTACGGCATATAAGACAACAACAAGGATGTTCATTAAAGTGTAAAGATATTATGCTGAGCATAAAAATCATTAAAATGGCACTAAAACTAAAGCAGTATTCCATACATCTTCAATATTAAAACTCATCTGGGAGAAACTTTAAAATAATGCCATAAACATTGTTCAATATAATCTAAATCAATACAAATTTTAGAGCAGAATTAATATAAATCCTTGATGCCTTCGTTGTTTTAATCATGATATTTATGGTCGGTCCATTACACTTCGATATCATATATATCATTTTCATGACCACAAATCAGATGATATTAGAGGGTGTGACAAACAATAAAATTATATTAGGCCTGTCGGAAATTCCGCTTTGTTTCATATATCAGTTGTGAGTTGTGTCACATCGAGATTTTTGTTGACCGAAACTCAAAATCGAGCTCGCCTCTGACGTGATTGATCACACCTGTCGATACGATTTTTGTCCTAATTTATAAATTGATGCATAAAAAATTTGAAAGATTATATTTTATTGATAATTTATAATTAATATTCAGTCAGGTTTTTTAATGATAAATATTAGAGGAGCCGACGTTTATAATAACATTATTTTAATTGGTATACCTTAATTTGGAAAAAATGTCAAAGAGGTTCTTGATTTGAAATGTTGACGTTAAGAACTTAAATTTATATTTAACTATGTAGCATTTATTCTAGGACTCCAGGTGAGAATATAATATGATTTCGGTTTCATATAGGCCATAGCAGAGTGAGCAAGGTGAGGTTGCAGTTATGGGGTTGATATTTTTTGTTGATTATTTCTTTAAAAATATATGAAACGATGTGCAATAAATTTGTCTACGGGATGACTGTGACGCATTTTTAGCCACCCCAACTGGTTATGAGAAGAGAAAGGGCCATTCTTTGACACTCGAGCCCCGGAAACGGGTTTTACGGCTTTAGCTTGAGCGCCAGCCCAGCTTAAGTGTTAGGACACACTACCCACAAACCGGATACGCGAGGCTAAGTAGCTCAAGTGGAGAACCGACACCCCCGTGGGTCAATTTGGGAAACGAGACGCTTACCTTTCACGCATTAACAACAACACTCAAAATTTTATAAATAATGTTAGTTTATTCAATTAAAATCTATATATACAGAGCTATTTATTATGAAAATGATTACTCTAACCTACGGGTTACTAAATACAGGGCAAGCGGTGCAACGAAAATACTACCAGATGACTCAAATGATGGGGATAGCAAGCCGGCAAAATGGTTGCACAAAATTAGCGGTAAAGCGTTAGCACAGTATAAGGGCTAACACAGGGCAACTAGTATAACAGGTGCAGACTAAATATGAATACCATATATGAGAGACGAGGTCACAAATATATACACACAAAAATTACAGTGCAAAATTATAGAGAAACTATATACAGTACTTGGCTTTTGCATACAGTGATATTAGCTAGGGGGCAGAAACGAAGGTTTATCAGAGTCCCCTGGAACGGAAGCTGGAAATCAAAGTATAATTAATCGCGCAAAATTTTAATATATAATTACCAAATAATTTATAACTTTTCAGTGACCTACAAACCAGTATGGTATCAAAAGGACACCTACGAGTTACAAATAAGTCCACTACAACGGAAGTTGAAACTCTCGAGATTAGACTGGACTGGATGGCTCCCCTGATGGGACATATAAAATAGTCAGCAGGCGCCATCTAGCAGTCCAGTGTCGATCTCAGTGTCCGCCCTCTAAATGCACATTTGAACTATGCTAAGCCCAGTCAGGGTATTTATTTTTCGATTGCAACAGACACTGGACTGCTAGATGGCGCCTGCTGACTATTTTACATGTCGCTATCCCAAAGATACCGAAATGTACTAAATGGTTAAGTGATCCTCGTGTCAGTCGTCACATGCCTACCTTGCTCTGGCGAGAGCCGACAGCTCGAAACTGCAGTCTGCAAGTAGTGTGTGACGACTGGCACGAGAGCTCCTTTAAGTAGGATCAGTCTTTTGGCTGGTGTTTGTTGCAATCGAAGCATTAGCGTTTTGATGGTAATATGCAATTATTACACTTAACGCGCCAGGCTTGTAACTTATAATTCAGCGCTCGGCGGGGTACATATCCCGGAGAGTAGCTGTTGGTTTCAGTCTGGTTGCGTTCCTTATAGTAAGGATTTTCTAGAGGAGTTTGCGACTAAAAATATTATGTTTTAATATTCCGCCCTCTAAAAGCACATTTGAACTATGAATTAAATTGGCAGGAAAGGATTGGCTTAGGGCTTTTATAAAAAGGAATAAAGATCTCAGCATCAGAAAACCAGAAGACTGTAGTCTGGGGAGATTATCATCGTTCAACAGACATAATGTTAAGTTAGTTTTGCAATGCTTCCCAAATTTACCTGATGGTTCTAGGATATTCAATTTGAATGAAACCGGAACTACTACGATACAAGCTCCAAAAAAAATAAATGCACCAAAGGGAGTCAAACAAGCGCATAAAGCAACAAGTAGGGAGCGGGATGAACTAGTTATTATGTGCTCAACTGTATCTGGAATTTTTTGCCTCTAGCTATAATATTTCGGCGAAAATTTTATAAGGACATGTTAAAAATGCCCTTCCGGGTACTTTGAGCTTAGCAGCTCCCACTGGTTGGATGAATACCGACCTGGTTGTAAAAGTGTTTGAACATTTTGTCAAACATTCAAACTCATCACAGAACAATCCATCAGTTCTAAGTTACGATAATCACGAGAGTCATATTTCGATCAGGGGTGTGCAAAGGGCTCGAAATGCTGGTGTGCACATTGTAACTCTTCCTCCGCATTGCAGTCACAAAATTCAGCCGTTAGACGTGGGCGTTCTAGGTCCATTTAAAGCTTATTTTAATAAAGCTTGTGGTGACTGGATGCTGGTCCATCCTGGGCACCCTTTAACAATCAATCATATAGCAGGATGCATTGCTAAAGTCTTTAATAAAGCCAATACACCAACAAATATAACGGCACTCTTCCGAAAAAGTGGAATAGTGCCTTATAATCCGAAAATTTTTAGTGACACTGATTTCTTGCCTTCATCAGTTACGGATCGTCCGACACAAAACGAGGCACAAATACTGTGGACAACGTCACTGATCCAGAAAGGTAGGTGGAAAATGTTACAAGCCTTCTAAACTTGAACATCGGCACAACAAGCAATGATAGTTTTCCAAGATGCAGTACTTTCATATTCAATTACTCAAATGACGACCGTGATTGCGGTGAGGAAAAACAAGTGATACCCCTACCCAATTTGAATAACAGCAATATAAGTGTACAAGGTCTTAAGTCCTCAAAGCAATTTGTTTCACCAGAAGAAATAAGAGGCCTTCCAAAAGCTGCACCCAGAGAGCAAGTAAGGAAAGCCAGGCAGAAAGGTAGAAGCACAATCATAACTAGCACACCAGAAACAATATTGATTGAAGAGAAAGGGAAACTAGAGAAACGAAAGTTAAAATTGGAGAAAATAAACAAAAAAACCAAAGCCAATATACAGCCCCTGCAAGAAAATGACCAACCAAAGACCAAAAAGAGAAAGACAGAAAAATTTAAGAAAAAAGAGCCTCCACACCCCTCTTTAGAAACAAGTGAAGATGAAAATGTCAAATATGAAGAGGAATCTGAAGTAGAACAGTGGATTTCCGAAGAGCCCTAAGCGGATATTATGCAAGAAATAAAGGAAGAATATATATTGCCAGGAAACTTTGTGCTTGTAAAATTCCAGAAGAATGTTTTCTATATCGTCAAAGTTCTAAATATCAATTCATTACAGAAGGAGTTTGAAGTGTCATTCCTTCGAAAAAGCTCCAATAGTTTTTTATTCCCCAATATTCCGGATGTTTCTGCAATCGATTTTAATGACATAAAAATGATACTACCTGATGCAGTTACTGGGAAGGGAACGAAGCGGCAATCTCAAATATTAAAATTTGAACTGCGTTTCGATACCATGGACGCGTCTTGATTTCAATTTTTTAAAATCTTATTTTGATAAATTCAGTGTAATAATCAATACCTATCCCAAAGAATAAATCTGTAGGTTTAAATTCAAATGTTTAATTTGAATTATAATTAGTTTTCCTTTGAAAATAAATATTTTTTGAAAAATATCGTACGTTTATTTGATTACTGAAAACTGAACTTTTGCATCGAGGCTTTTACTGTATCTGATGTATTCGTGACATAGCGAATGGATGCCTCTAGTGGACTGCCTAAAGAGTATTTTTGTATATTAAACCTCTGAGTTAAAAAAAATCAAATTGTATTTTTTGTCTCACATACCAACATATCGGGGCATCTACGACGCACTTAGATTTGGGATATAATTTCTATTATTTTTCATAAATCAACGATGAAACTTCAGGTGTAGAAATAAAGTGCTGCATTCAGCAATTCATGATGAACTCAGAAGCTTATACAACCTATTCATCCAAGTCTAGCATTCCCTTTTGATGTATTATGAATATGTTATATTTTTGTAAATTTTCAATTTTATGGGATACCTCATGGTTTATAGCATATATGCAAATAAGCTCAATCTTTTACGTTTATTACGAGACATAAAAATGTTTATTGCTTATATCCTTTTGTCCGTTACTGTAAAATTTAGAATTGCTTAAAGATAGGAAATTCACATATTATATAAAACGAGTGAAAGTTACAGTCTTGCGCAGCCCACCGCGAATATCTGTTTGTATAGTAAAAATAAAAAATATGCCTAACCATATTCGAACAGTCTGTTAGACAAATAGCGTTCGCAGACGGCCATGCACTACAGTAGCTTCTAATCAAATATTCATCATTAAAAAATATATATATTATCAATAATATTTAAACAAATAAATGTCTAAAATTTTACACGAACCGTGAATTCTATTAAGTGAATTGTATATACTTTTATATACCTTTAATAGTCCTTGGAAAAGAGTGTCAAATTGTCGATTTCTTTATGGATATCATTGTTAAATCTTCCATTGATGCATGGAATTCGAATCGATAAATCCTCATTCGACTGTCATAACAACAGATGAAACTCTAAATAAGTATAAATAGCACATCGTGAACAAATCATTGCAATACATTTCTAGAGATTGTGTAATATAAATGTCCAAGCAAAGTACACCTAAAACAAAGAATAAAATACTAAGAGCAAACTTATACCCAAAACGCTTTTATTAACTGATTATAATAGTAATAATAAAAGAATATGGAACTGAAATGAATCATTCAGGTAATTGCAATGATAATGTTATGGGCAGCCCTCTTACGGAAAGAGGTTTAATCCCTGGTAGCAGAGCGATACATAACGCCAACGGACCAAATAATCTCGAGCATGACCGCATACAAAACCTAACAGAACAAATTATTGGCCATGCCGTTGAAATTACCGACGAACAATTTTTAAATATCATGGTCAAGCCCTCTGAAATAACGCAGCTAATTAAAACCTTAGCGAACAAGAAAGCACCGGGGAAAGACGGCATTGATAATAAGCTCCTTAAATATTTACCGAGGAAAGGTATTGTTCAGCTTGTATACATCACTAACGCAATTCTACGATTACAGCACTGGCCTCACCAGTGGAAATGCGCTGTGGTAGTCCCCATCTTGAAGCCGAATAAGAATGCCAGATTTGCCGGCAGTTACAGACCAATCTCATTGCTGTCGATGATATCTAAGTTGGTGGAGAGGGTCGTCCTGAGCAGAATTAATTCTGTGCAGGAAGGACTTCACATCAACGATGAGCATCAATTCGGTTTCAAGAAGGGGCGCAACACGACGCTACAGATCGTTAGAATAGTTAATGATATCAAGGTCCAATATAACCTCGGAAAGAGCACCACGATGGTACTGCTAGATATTGAGAAAGCATTCGATACCGTCTGGATCCCGGGACTAATATACAAACTACATGAATACAATTTTCCTGGCTACATTATCAAATTGTTATACTCGTACTTGATAGACAGAACGCTGCAAGTGCGAGTCAACAACAAACTCTCCACGGAGCGGGACATTCGTGCGGGAGTCCCGCAAGGGTCGTGCCTCGCACCAAAATTATTTAATTTATATGTCTCTGACTTCCCCTCCTTTCCGAATACAAAATTGGCATTGTACGCCGATGACACGGCTATGTATGCACACAGCCATAGCGCCCAGGCGGCGAATATGCTATTGAAAGCCCACATGGCTCGTGCCACGACATACTATGACTGGTGGAAGATAAGGATCAACGAGGAGAAATCAGAGGCCATGGTTTTTTCCCAGAACTTCACGAAAAACAAAATTATTACTCCAATCTCGATCAAGGGGGTGAAAATTAAAACAAAAGAAACCGTGAAGTATCTGGGGGTTCATTTAGACACCCGACTGACCTACAACAAGCACATAAACGAGACGATACGCAAAGTATACTCCCTGTCTAGGAGTCTGTACCCTCTGATGGCAGGGAATAGCAGAGTAAACAGAAACAACAAAAAGTTGATTTACACGGCCGTCGTGAGGCCGGCCCTTACATACGCGGCTCCGGCGTGGTGCAGCGCGTCGGCAACGACAATAAAGAAACTCTCAATTCTTGAACGCAAGTTCTTTCGCCTCATTTCCAACTCAAGCAGATACACCTCCCTCAGAGACTTGTACGCCCGTTGTAACGACATCGTTCCACTAGCGGACTTCATTAAAACCACTTCTCAAAGGTTTTATCAACACAAACTTGGTAATAGTCCGCTAACAACCAACATCACACAAATAAGAGAACATAATGCACCATTTCGGATTAAACACAAATTACCATACCAGGAGCTACCCATCTTTCGACAGCATATATAGCTATCCAACCCCTTACCAAAATATTATATTTACAGTAAATTTCTTAACCTTTTCTGTTCACTTTAACCGTCCTTTATTTTGTCAGTTTTTGTTACCTTTTTGTTTTGAATTACTATCTTAAAGTCAAGCAAAACTATTCAAAATAACTACAACATTTCGAACCAAAATTAGAAATTTTATCATAAATTTAACGGCTGGCATAGCCGCTCTCGCTCAGTATTCCATTGCCTCTAGCGGGTTTTTTCAGTGAGTTTTTCCCGTCTGAGCAGCCAACAACCTACTCAATGTTTTATAAGTTAACTGTTTTTTTATATTCTTAGTTTAGTTAAGTCACCTGGACATTCTGTTTATCGCGCCCTAATAAACTGCTACGCAGGTAGGAGTAGGGCCTTAGATTTTAATTATTTTAAACTCTATCTCGGTCTCGCTCCGTTCCAACCTCTCAAATACCACGGTGCCCTCGTACCCTGGATATTCGGCTGGATCAGGTGCGAGTATCCGAGTAGATCTTTTGTACTTTTAACGACAAATAAATTTGATTTGATTGATTGATTGATTGATTGGTAGCAGAGTGAAAGGAGGCCTGCCTAATTAGCTACCATAAGATAATAGTTCATCGGGCGGCCCAGCGGTAGCGCTGCCTCATAGAATATCTCAGAAGGTGTAGAAACGTCTCGAATGACAGACTAGGTGAATCGAGAATAAGCGCCACGGATATATAAGTAGCAGACAATGCGCTTGAGTCACTTTAGTACAGTTCTGAGATGAGTCAAATGTTCAGATAAGATAAAGAACAGATTTTTTTAACTGATATATTAATCATGAAACAATACTGAAGTCAGATTTATTAGAAAAAAATCAAAAAAGTTATTGATAAGAAAGGAATGGCAAACATCTATAACAAATATTACGCAAATATAGGATCTAAACTAACCGATCAGTTTGTGGAGCGTCCCCTCACCTACCTAAAAACAAAATAATCGATTCCTTTTTCATTACAGCAACAAATGAATCTGAAATTTAAAATTTTATTAGTACACTATTAACAAATCTCCTGGAAAGGATGGTTTCAAATAAGAAAATATTAAAGATTTAAAGGATTTTATTTCAAAACCGTTATCCAATATATTTAGTAAGTCAAGGAGGCTATTATAAAACCTTTATATCAATGTGGTGAAAAACTATTAATAGAAAACTATAGGCCCATATAATTCACGTAAACAAATCTACACACGATGACATAGCTAAGTTGTTGTCACTCATGTACAACTCTGTAGATCTGTCAAAGTTTTCGTTATATGTCTTTTTAGATCTAGCGAAGGGTATCAGAGGTGTAGACACTGGAGTTGTTCAAAATTTACTTAAGCGAAAGAGAACAGTGTGTAGAAATTGGTAATATTTTATGTCAACCGGAAAATGTAACGTGTGGGGTACCACAAGGAACTGTATTAGGACCCATACTTTTCTCAGTCTATATAAACGATATACTTACTCTTCACATACCCGGCATTATAATCTGCTTTGCAGATGGTATGATTATATTTTATGAAGCATTCTCTTGGAGATCCTCAAAACCATTATCGAACGTGGCCTTAAACAAATAAAAAAATACATTTGATAGTTTGACGCTAACGATAAATTATGAACCCTCTTTTATTTATATTCACGATATGTATAGCTTTTCGTGTTATAATTGTGTCTTTGATATAAATAAAATTATTATTATAGGGTGGGGCAATAGTGCTTCGGACCTCGATATCTCGAGTTCTATAATAGCTAGAATTTTTCTTTTAAATTGCAAGTAAACTAGCTAAAAAGTCTATAACTGGAAATTATTTTCGAATATACAGGGCGACCCAAGACGAAATTACAGGACCAAGTCCCTTTTTTTAAAAATAGAATGCTATGTATATCAGTACATTTTTGACGCCTCTTTTAGGCTCTATTCATTCCTATATTAGCATTGAATATCTCCCAACCATTTGGATGTAATGAATTTTTTTGTTGAAATAATGCAATCTACAGATGGATATTAAAAAAATCACTACAGTCACAATTATGGGTTTTAAGAAAAACTTATGTGAATACCAGTTACAAGACATCTAATTAATATTTTTGAATTTTCATTTCTTAAAAATGTACAGGGTGGCCAAAAATCATTTTTCAATTAAAATATTTTAAATTGAATTTTCTCATTTTTTTCAAATGGAACCCCTGTACAGTTTTCGACGATGTGATGTAGAAATTAATCTGATAGGTCTCTCCTGATTTAACTAATTACTTTATAACATGGTAGTACGTCTGATCGAAACGTTAGAAAAAAATAAGCCCATAATAGTTATTGAAATAGTCCGTGGGAATATTTATGATACATAAATTTGAATTATGCATATTGAAACTACGCATTGCTTGCTTATATGCTAAGATTGTAAAAGTTTCGTCATTAAACAAAGCGAATCGAGGTTGTTCGGGAACTTCGACGCTTATATGTAACGTTTATTTCGACGTGTAATGCAAGGCGTCATCCTCGTTATAAAGTTTGTTCGAGTGTGAAACTTTAGTGACATATTGCGACTTAATGTTATTACCGAGGTACACAAATATAACTTGAGCTACATGATGTCGCGAAGTTAGAAATGGAAAGAACTACAGAGCGAAGGAAGAAGGCGACAAACGCATGCTGAAATGAATATTTGAGTCAATAAAATTGAAAGTACAATTGTGACTTTATAGTCGGCATATTCCAGAACTTCAAATTTAAAAAATATAATTTTTTTAAAGTAAAGTTTTAAAGACTAAGTTAGACATTCCTTGTTAAACCTAAGAATTGAAATGAAATTCTTTAGATAAATAATTATATTTTTAATGCGTTTATTCTGCCTAGTGGTTTCAATATCAGTTCAATTTCACATAAAAATTCACTTGCCACCGCTGTGTTATCTATCAAAGATGTCTCAGCCGGCATTAATAAACTTATAATCTTAAGTTTTTTTTCATTATGTGAATCCTTGAGTATAGTTTTAACATTATATTAAAAATTTCTACATCGATTAACAACTACAAATCCCAGATATGTTGAGTCTCCTCAGACCTCGGGAGTTCCTCAAGGCTCTATCTTGGGACCTCTAATATTCATCGTTCTTACTAACAACATTGTGACAAATTTAGATGTTAATTATCTTTTATATACAAATTATCCAAAAATATTTTGCGAAGTTAGATGTGAACTGAATACAATTTGACTCCAAGATAATCTCAACTGAACTAACTAAATTTTTGATGTGTAGAAAACAAAGTGCCACCAAATCCTAGTAATTGTAGTGCTATGGCATCTAGTCACAAGATTTGACCCCTTTTGTACGATTATACATATACTTGACGGTTCTATTCTACTAAGACGTAGTCTAATTGACAACCTTGGAATCACATTTGACTCTAAATTGTATTTCATCGCTTATTTTGACAATATGATGTCGAGAGTCTAATCTTTGTAATCAAGAACATGAGAAATTTTAAAACTATTGACATGATGAAGTTATTATTTAACACATTCGTTCGAACAAAGGTGAAATACGCCACAGGAAATATTCCAATGGCATTTTGGTATGAGTAGACTATTTAGAGGACGAATGAATAATCAATTAATCAATGTTTCTATTCAAAATTATAAATAACGAACAGAATAATCATATAACAAATTTATATAGAAAAACTGCTGCCCAAGGTATCAGTACTTCCATATCCAGATTTTGTATCTAAGTCTTATTCACACTAAATCCCAATGTAATATTTTACTCCCCTTAACAATAGAGTCGGGTGGCAATGCGGGTGGTAGAGGGGGTGGCTAATGTAAAAAAAAATTAGAAGCCCTTGGTTCTCGTATACACACTAAATCCAAATTTAATTTTTTACTCCCTTTAATAATAGGGTGGGGATGACAATGGGGGTGACAGAGGGGGTAGCTAACACCAAAAAAATTTTTTTGAACATTTCATTGCTGTATATACACACTAAATTACATTTTAATCTTTTCTACTCCCTTTCATAATAGTATGGGGGTGATAATGGGGCGGGGGCTGATACCAAAAAAAATTTGGGTCCCTCGGTTCTCGAATGAGCACACTAAATCTCAATTTAACTAGTTACTCCCTTTAATAATAGGGTGGGGTTGACAATGGGGGGTGATAGAGGGGTAGCTAACGCCAAAACTATTTTTTAGGACGTATCGTTCTTGTATACACACTAAATCACATTTTAATTTATTTTACTCCCTTTCATAATAGTGTGGGGGTGACAGTGGGGGGGGGATGCAAAAAAAATTTGAGGCCTTAACTTTCGTACATGCTCTAAATTGCAATAAACGGTTCCAGAGTACACATGCGCACAAAAAAGTTACAGACAGACCGAAAGAGAGAAAATTTAACTCTGGATTCCTTAGCCCAAATTAATTGGGGTTCTTTATATAACATTTTTCAAAATACCTCTTCGTTTTCAAGTTATAGCCCCTTTAAAGGGGTACGTTAAAAACCGTCTTAATTTTTTTATACAAAAAATAAAATTCCAAAGAAAGAAAAATTTAGCATATCTACTACACTTATTGAAAGGCATCTTGTGACTTTTTTTCATCCCCTTGAGTGCTTCACTAAGCGGTGGAATGGGCAAACCTAATATATTTTTAAAAATATTTTTAAAATCCATTCACTTTACATTTTAGAATAAAACATTTTTTGATTCCCTTGTTAATTCTAAAACTTTTTCTTCTCTTCAAAAAATGCCGTGTTACCGTTTGTTTTCGCGATAAAAAATAAAATTTACGTTCATGCAGTTGAGTTCATTTCAATCGTTAATAAACGATAATGTTTTTAAAGTTTTAGTAGGCTGCTATAATCGAATAATTTAAATATTCATTAGGAACTTCTATGCAATAATAAACGTGTATATATATATATATATATATATATATATAGGAGGAGGATTCACTTACCTCTCACCACTACACCATTTACATTAGTCTGTATAAGACTAGCAGGTTGGCCACTGTCATTTGTCTGCTCCATGACCTATGGCATACTGAGGAGAACTAATAAGTTCGAAACCGGTCTATGTCTGATCAGGGAGTTGACAAATGACATTGGCTACCAATTTTTCATGATTTGTAAGGTGTAATTCAATGCAGGTCGGGGTATTTGCCCGCTGAGTAGTTGTTTCCTGCAAATCATGTATAATAACAATATATATATATATATATATATATATATATATATATAGTTATTATAAATGATTTGCAGGAAACAACTACTCAGCGGGCAAATACCCCGACCTGCATTGAATTATACCTTACAAATCATTTATATATATTGTCACGACCCCCCTTTCGGGATAGCCGCGACTGACGGCCACTTGGCTTGTGAAAGAGGGAGATTGGGTAGTCCAAGTAGAAGACGAGTTTAAAACAAATATAATATTAACAAAATAACAACAAACAGTGTCACAGTACAAACAGGCACAACAACAATAGTAACAAATGGGGGCTCTTACCAACATCACTTATGTGAGGAAATGCGTCAGGATAAGGAGTCGCACTTCTTAACACATTAGGAGTAGGACTGTCTTAAGAATTAGACTGTCGCCCGCATTAATAAAATTCGTATTTATAATTTTACTATATGATTATTTAGTAGGTTACCTATTGAGTACAAGTTCGTATTTATTGTTTGTGTTTAATAATTTAATGTCAGGTCTCGTTCTCAATATTTGTTTAATGTTATTGCAAAGTATATCAATTTAGAATTTGGAAAAATAATTTGTATCAATATGTAACCTACTAAAGCTGTTTTATAGTTTTTTCCTCAAATATGAATACTCCTTACGTAACACATTTCCCCCTTTTAGATAGAGCTAGCCCCTAGCTCTAAAAAACACATTACTCAACATAAAAAAAACTAAGTTTTCAACCTAACACTAAAAAACAGAAATTCATTCATTCATTTAAAAACTATCATTCAAGATAACAAAATTATACAAATTGGTAAAATACGCTTCATCAATAAAAAATTTCTAGAAATTAACAAATTAATTCATTACGAGGAAATATAGTTTTTGCGGGCACACCTTGTCTAGTGTTTTTGCACTTACACTGAGTCATTACTTATTGAGTGGATTGGAGGTGAAGTCGCTGAGTTAGCTGTAGCAGACGCCTGGGTTGCTGACACTTGTAAACCATAAACAAAACATTTGTCCGAAGGAAGTTAGCGCAGCTATGATGGGAACATGTACTGCATTATAGCTAGATAGCTAGCTTCGGGAACTGCAGCAGAAATTTTAGCCCTTGGCTGGCTATAGATGAATGGATTATCCCTACGGCCCTTACTGGAAATCCATTGTCACCACCATGTAGTGGTTGGGGAAGTTTAGGTCCCATGTTGCTTCTCTGAACATTAACAATGACCTATATACTATGGATGGTCCAAGTATCTATTCCTTGCTCTGCTCAGGATCCAACCCTCCTAGTTTCACAATGCCAACTGCCATCCTCTGGTTTTCAGTGCTAAGTGTGCCCCGCCCTCGTGCGTTTTGTTACATGAAAAAAGAATGCAGAAAACATTACAATATAAATATTTTTACAAAAGCATTATTACTAAGGAAAAAATTTCTTTAAAGCATTATTATATAAATATTTTTATAAAAGCATTATTATTCAGGAGAAACTGTTTATTTCCCAAAGAAGAAATATATGTACATCTAAGTTGTTTTTGTTTTTATTATATCACTAGAGACAAGTATATAAAAAATGAAAAATGGGGGAAGTTCTACTAAATTAATCAAAATATTTACTTGAGTTTAATTTAACAAATTATGCAAAATCTTTTCCTGCTTCCGAGTATATTTAAAGTTAGTTTTGTCTCTTGGCATGAAATTTGACTTTTCTAGGACTATTTCCTGTATAAACAACTTTCTACTCAAGTTTGTACCCTTCGTGTTAAAATTGAACTTATTGCATATAAAAAAAAATAACAGAACCCGTCTCACTTACGTACTTTTGTACAAAAAACTTTAATTGATGGGGCTGACGTTCAGTTTCATCGTGAAACCATCTTCCACGTCTTCCTCATCTATCACGTTGCATCCCTTTGTGCAACAAACCTCACAAAATCAGTATACCTCATAATATTCACCATAATAAACCTCATATTATTCATCATCATAAACTCCATAAAACACTTGCGTTTCTATACGCAAAAACCTTATAAATATACTTGCATTTCTTCATGCAAAAACCTCATAATAATCAACATTGTACACTTTTATACATAATTCTTGAGACGTTAGTTATTCCCTATGCACATACAAAAAACAAATTCTTTAACACCCATTGTTTGGTACTGTGGTTCTTCTCTGTGTCCTTTTTTAAATACTTACTTCTGCCTTTCTAACTTTTAATTTACTATTATCTAATGTCCTTCCCATAATATTTTTGTCCACAGAGCAATTCAACAAACAACGTATGTGACATTGGCCACTGTCTTACTGTTGGTGCAAATTACTCACAGGTTCAATAAATTATTTAATTTTATATTGGAAACTAGGGAATTCTTTCCCCCTGGAAAATTAGTAAAAATAAAAAGATTGTAAATATAAAAGTTTTTACTTTCTCACCATATATTGGGACCTTAATGCTTTTATATTATCTTAGTTAAGAATAAATATTGGGTATTAAAGAGACTAATTTGACTTTTAAAATATTTTACATTTAAATGTTTATATTGAAGAATGAAAAATTAATTAAATTTAACTCAAATGACGTTACTATTGGAAAAGGAAAACTATCTAAAAAATTATATAATCTAGTACTTATCCCAACATTCCCCGACATCATGTGATATCAGCAAGATCACTCCCATACAAATTCATTGTTTCTACCTGTTGTACATATGATACTCCACAATTACTCTATTTGTTTTTTACCTACCATGATCCAGTATGTTGTTACGTTATTATATATTTATTTATATATCCTAGTATTTCAAAACAGTTTAATACATGTATACTTCATGAACCACAATAAAAATATTCAATAATCAATCAACGCATAATATTTATTTTACCCATATAATGTAACACATGTATGCATGTTAAACAATTACAATATTTAATAAACGACATACCATTCATAATAACTCAATATATTTCATCAAATATAAACATATCCTGGTCATGATCTAGTTTCACTACTATTTTATGCAGCGTCTGCAAGGCTAATGAGGTATCTAATTTATTTTTTGTTTGTCAGCAATGAAATAAAATAGTTTTAAAAGGAACTCTAGATATTTTAATAAAAAATAACTAATATACAATCTGAAGGTCAGAACAAGAAATTATTCGATTAATTATCCTCTGGGAACCTCTTAGAACGCCAAAAATTATACCCCATAGAAGAAAAAATGAAAAATTGAAAATTAAATTCATTTGCTGAAAACAAGACCTCGTACTTTACGCACAATAAACGAAATAAAAACAAAACGCGATCATTGGCTTAGAAAACTTTATGTTGTAAATTCGGGCCTACTACGACGGCCAAATCATCCCTTGTACAAAGCCGAAGCCGGCGCCTCCACCAAATGTCACGACCCCCCTTTCGGGATAGCCGCGACTGACGGCCACTTGGCTTGTGAAAGAGGGAGATTGGGTAGTCTAAGCAGAAGACGAGTTTAAAACAAATATAATTTATTAACAAAATAACAACAAACAGTGTCACAGTACAAACAGGCACAACAACAATAGTAACAAATGGGGCTCTTACCAACATCACTGATGTGGGGAAATACGTCAGGATAAGGAGTCGCACTTCTTAACACATTAAGAGTAGGACTGTCTTAAGAATTAGACTGTCGCCCGCGTTAATAAAATTCGTATTTATAATTTTACTATATGCTTATTTAGCAGGTTACCTATTGAGTACAAGTTCGTATTTATTGTTTGTGTTTAATAATTTAATGTCAGGTCTCGTCCTCAATATTTGTTTAATGTTATTGCAAAGTATATCAATTTAGAATTTGGAAAAATAATTTGTATCAATATGTAACCTACTAAAGCTGTTTTATAGTTTTCTCCTCAAATATGAATACTCCTTACGTAACAATATCATATTATATATATTATTATTCATATCATTCATCATCATATTATATATATTATTATTATTATATCATATTATATATATAACATATTATATATATCATATCATATCATATATATATATTATATATATATATATATATATATATATATATATATATATATAAACACACGTAGTGTATCTTGAGGTTGCAGTCAGAGGTGAAAAGTTTACGGCCACAAAACAGAAAAAGAAAAAACTCTTTTGTTACTTTGTCAAGCTTTCGGAAATTATTTATTCCCTTTATCAAGACATTACAGTTAGTATACAGTTTGATAAAGAAATTTAGTTCTATACTTACATGTGATAGTTATTCATGTTCATTTTGTTATATCTATTTTAATCATGGTTTTAATCCTGAATTTTAAATAATAATCAGTAATTGTTTACCTTAAATTGTGTACCTGTAAAGCAATTTGTGTATGAATTTGTCTACATTAAGATAAAATAATGCGACTATTTTATAATACATGTGACCTTAACTTTTAACCTCAAGTTAATGTCTTGATAAAGGGAATAAATAATTTCCGAAAGCTTGACAAAGTAACAAAAGAGTTTTTCTTTTTCTGTTTTGTGGCCGTAAACTTTTCACCTCTGACTGCAACCTCAAGATACACTACGTGTGTTTAATTTTGGTTTTCTTAACTAGTCAGTCAAGACTACCCTTCTTCTTTATATATATATATATATATATATATTCTACTCCCTTATGTCAATTTGCTGTTTTCCGTACAGTCTGTAGAATGGATAAGTGGGCCATTCCAGTTAACTGAACGGATATATTTCATATACGTTCTAGGATGGATATGAAATCGACCAATCACAGTTCGTGTATTAAGTACATAGGCAACTATTCGTTTTAAAAAACTCAAGTTGGTGCGTAAGCTGACAAAGTAATTGTCAGCAGTTGTCAGTGTGTATATTCGTGCAGTTTGGGCTAGAAAATAATTTAAAATGAGTGATTCCAGTGGAGAATCGATAAACGGTATACCACCTAAAATTTTATTGAAATTATTATATACAGACAAAATTTTAGAGGTATATTATGACAAAAAGAAAAAGTAGCTATATGGGGGATTGAACTTATGATCTCTTCTTGCTTTTCGAAGCGTAGATATAACCACTAGACTACTGTCGCTTTTATAGAATGTTTTCACCTAGAGCATAAGATTAAGCAGTAGCTAAGTTTGTATATTAAAATTTGATTAAAACTATTATTTGTAGTTTTTTCTTAATCCGGTCGTAGAAAAAGTATACTGTACAACTCTAGTGGATTATCCATATCGCACTCGAAAGATTGAGGCACTCCGCCTACGGCGTCGTGCTCAATTTTCTTTCTCGTGCGATATGGCTATCATATCCACTCATGTTGCAGAAACTACTATAAGCAAATTGGCAAATATAATTATCAATGGAATAATTTATTAAATACAAATAATATTAAAGAAGTGAAGCAATTTAAAAAATTTATTAGGTGTTGCTCATTCCACCCCTTGGTGAAACACTCAAGGGGATGAAAAATATTTATAAGATGCCTTTTAATAATTAGTAGATATGACAAATATTTTGTTTTTTGGAATTCTATTTTTTGAGTAAAAAAATGAAAACTGTTTTTAACCCCTTTACCCCTTTAAACGGGCTGTAACTTGACAACGAAGGAGTATTTTGAAAAATGTTATATGAAGAATCCCAACTAGTTTTGACTAAGGAATCTACAGTTATTTTTTTTCTACTTTGTTTCCGGACGCCCTGTATAGACCAAAAGATTTCTAAATGCTGGTTCCAAACACGAAACTCAATTTCAAGATACATTTTCGGCGAAATTAACACTTTATCAGAAAATTCAGCGGAAATGCATGCATGGGGAACAAATTATGCCTCTTTATCTAATGTAGAGCTATCCAGTCTACATTTAAATGAGGCCGTCACCATATTTTATAGTTGACTCGCATTATGCGTGACGTGGCCTAGAATTTTGCGGAGCTCCTTTTCTGCGGTATTTTCTGTTATCTAAATCTGTATGTAAAACACATTATTCATTCTGATATGGCTGTATAATTTTAGACTGGAACGTGTCCCGCGTACGTGGAATATCGAGAAAGAATGATTTAAAAATAACCAAAGTACGGTAGCAATTTAATGATTACCAAAAAACAGGATCCCAGTGACTATTACTAATGGTAATTGTTAAGGACTATTACTGGTGGAGATAAATAGTACTTTGTATCCACGGTCTATTCATGGTAGCTTAATACTGTCCTAGTTAATTAATGTAGAAAATACTATAATAAAAAAAAAATCTTTGAAGTTTATTTAATTTTATATTTAAATAGTAATTGTTTTAATAAATCTTTCATTCTTGATGCTTTAAAAATAGTAAAAGCTTTTATAACTTTGCTCTAATTTTTTTAAAGAGTGTTTTATATCGACTTTTTAAAAATATCTCGAGATCTATAAGTCCTATGGCAAAAATGAAAAAAATTAAAAATGTCTGTGCTTAAAATGTTGATTTAAAATAATAACTGCAAAATGAACTCTGAATTATATTAAAATATGTGGAAATATGTAGTTAGTTAGCAACCATATAAAAAGAAAGAAAAATAATTATTTTAAGATCAATATCATATATTTTGAATACAGACAAATACAAATATTTTATCATTTATTGAAAAAGTCGTTGTTTAATATTTTATAGTGTACTAGCACTAGTCCCTAATCAATTTAAATATTTCTTTACCCCGTCATCTCTAAAATCTTATACATCTGTGATATTCTCTGAAGTACAAACATCTTATTCGAATTCTTCAATATCATAAATATCAGGACTAATTTCTAATTACTCAGGCTCGTCATCAACCACAGCTTCCTCAACAATATTATCTGCATTTTGACATAAAGTATTCCTTCCATTGTAGCTTAAATTGCTGCACGTGACGCCAATGGTTTTGCATGAGCAACGTTTAGTTTTGCAACCGACCTTACAATCACAACCAATTATATTGAGTAATTTATTAGGAAGAGGAGCTTTACCAGTCCTTATGGACATTAGTTCATTATCTGTTGTTTGCTGCCATCCAAAATCCTGTATATTTTGGTACTTCAGAGAATATCTCAGATGTATACGACTTTAGCGATGACGAGGGTAAAGAAATATTCCAAACTCTAGCTACCGATTCGGAAGTAGATACTTCTGATAGTAGCACATCTAGTAGAACTACTAGAAAAAGAAAACATGAATAACATAAAAAAATAATCAATATATGTAAAAAGTTTAATAAAAATTAAGTGAATTTTCTAAAAAAAAAAATTATATCTTACCTTCGAGAGTTTTTTTAATTTAATTTAAAACCTGTCCGCAATCACTTTTTGTTATTAATATTGTAATATTTACAATGAATAATTACACATATACTTGTGCGCGCATACGTATAATAATACCAAAATTGACGAGAAATTGCCGCACGTATATACCAAAAATTACAAAAAATTGGCTAAATTTAAAAAAAGTTATACATCACGTGAAAGTACATAAGAATACCTTTATTTTTGTAGAGAAAAAATTTCGTTCGACCATTTGGACAAATTCGGGAAAGTTTTGAAAATTTTGTGAAATTTAGACTAAAAATGGAATTGCGGCCAAACAGTTGAATATTTTTTGTTAAAATTTGGCAGACTATTTCTTGGTTATAGAAGTTACTTTCGTCTAAAATTTCATTAAATTCGGTTTATTTTTGGCCAAGTTAGCCGTAGTTAAATTTTTTACGTTTTTTTCAGTATATTTATGATATCGTGGGAGGCGGTGAACCGATTTTCTCGAAATTTTCCTTGAACATCTGCAATAAAAGAGTGCCATTTCGTTTCGTATCTAGCATTTTAAATGGTCCAAAATGGATTGAAACTGAAAAACCACCCTTAAAATGACCAATTTACCCCTTTTCCGCAAAAAATGGATTCCCCCGCCTACTCGAAGTAGAACACTCAGGGTATTCTTAGTTTCATAAAAAAAACTTATTTTTCTATGTCGCGTTGCTCCATGTAAAGTTTACCCTATAAATCTATATTTATTCCACGATTATTTTAGACAATTATTTACACTTTATTTTACAGAGCGCGGGATAAGTAAATAAACGTAAATTAAAAACTAAAGTTTTTAAAAATAATCAAAACTTTTTATCACCTTCACAACGGATTTCTTCATATTAAACCCCCAATCCTCCAAAATTGCAGGCGGTTCTATGACAGAGGTTCCTTCTTCAATTTTGTGTGATTTTTCTTCTGCAAAGTTTTAAAAATTGCTTCCATATAGATCTTTTCGTATTTGTTGGAATCAGTTTGTCTACCTCTTTTCTGATTATCTCAGTATTTTCTTGTCCAAACCGCGATATTTCTCTCAAAAGCGGTAATTCACACCACGCTATTAAAATTTCTGTCAACGAAATACGTCAAATGCTAGTCAAGGCCATTTTATTTATGCATCAGATGCAACATCGGCACCAGCCTACAAGGTTTTGCAAACATTTCTATTTTTTTTTTGTCAAGTAATTTTGTTCTAAAATTTTTTTACCCAATCTCCCTCGTTCTTGAATAAAAAATCCGGCATTTTTTTCTAGCTCACGAATTTTTAAAAAAATTCGGACCTTGAAAAATTTCCCGGAAATAATTCAAACACTAAGGAGATTACAAGTGAAAATTCTATTTTAAGTATCTATCAATTTCTATGCCAAGATATTTTATATGATCTACACTTTTAATTATTAGTTCTTCTTGTTGAGTCTAGATTTTTAATGGATTAAATTTTGGTCGTTTAGTTTTATTACATGAGAAGAGTTCGCGTTCTGAAAACGTTTGGACTCTCACATTGGTACCTGTAATGCTCCCCATATCAGATATTCTACCTAGAAGTCACATACAGGCTGTCCATTTTATTAGGGCCCTCGAGAATATCTCACTTAATATCGGTCGTACAAAAAAAAATATTTTTACGAAAATTGTGCCGATTTATATAACCTATAAAATGGTTTAAAGATATTTGAAATCCATGGCCTACTAGGCCTAAATGTCTAGACCAAATATCTCCGTTATTTGAAGAGATACGAGAAAAATTTTAAGGCGAAATTTTTTTGCAAAAGAGAGTGTTTCAACGAGGCTTTACCTAATTTTTTTCAAAACCGCTGTATTTTGAGATTTACTCTTCAGGCTGTTAAAAAAATTATTTTGAAACGGGCGGGAAATGGCGCCATTAAATAGACTATTTTCCTCCCTTTTCAACGATATATCACATGCCATATTTATTCATTGGTACTACGTTAGTAATTATAAAAACTTTTTTTTAAACCAGTAAATTTTTTTTAACAAGAATTATACTTGCCATGGAGAAGTATGATTAAATAAAACGATAAAATAATTCAGGTAACAAAAACAAATTAATAATAAAAAGAATGTAGCACACAGAACATTAATGTTTATCTAATCCTCAAAATAATTTTTAAGATGTCATATCAATTGTCCACCGCGTTTTCTTATGCACAATCGAGCGCGGCGAGGCACTGCTTTTAAAACATTACTCAGCATTTCGGGGGTAACTGTAATACATGCCTGTTGAATTCGAGCTTTTAGGTCCTCTACATTTTGCGGTGTCGTCGAAAACACCTTATCATTAATATACCCCCATAGAAATAAATCCATTGGGATTATATCTGGAGAACGAAAGGGCCATAGAATAAATCCATTGGTACCTATCCAATGTTGAGGCAAAATTTCGTCTAAATAATCTAGGCAAATCTGGGAATTGTGGGGAGGAGCGCCATCTTGTTGATAATATGAAAGGTGTGTCGAGTCTCTAAAGGTAGGTCATCTAAGAATTCATTAAATTTATTTCTCAAAAAGTTTAGGTACCTTTGACCACTGAGGTGATCATCATAAAAATAAGGACCTATTAAATTGGTGCCTAAAATACCTATCCACACATTTATTGAAAAACGATTTTGAAACCCAGTCGGTCTATGCCAGTGTGTATTTTCAGAAGTCCATTTGTAATGAATATTGTTATTAAAAAAATCATTATTGGAAAAATTTGCCTCGTCGGACCAAAGTATTTTACTATATATTAATTTAATGGATCGGCACGCTTCTTTTCCAACAGCCACCTACAAAAAGTCATCCTCCTTGGTTTGTCCCTCGCTTGTAAATTATGAACTTTTTTGGCTTTATAACACCGGTAACTACTTTTCTTTAAAAAAAATTTTTAGCACTTGTTTTATTCATATGGCAAGCAATTTGAATTTCTCTTAACGATGTTACCAAATTTTCTGTATTTTTGTTTCTTACATCAATAATAACTCGGTTTACTTCATTTACATTATCATTAACAATGTTCAACCTTGTCTTCTTCTTTAAAAATGAACCATTATTTTTCAGTTTCGTAGCTAATTTTCTGAACAGAGTTTTATTCGGCTGTAGTGCTTGTGGAAATCTGTTTCTATATTCTACTTGAGCTAATCCAGAGTTAAAATGTAACGAACATATTATAACGATCAATGTGAGTGAAAATCATTTTTGAAAATTCTAAATTCTTAAACCAGTGTGATTGAGTGAGAGTTTAAGTATTAACTTAGATGATCTGTCAAAAAATTAAATTGCCAAGTTTGTTCATAGCCAACTATTTAAAAATAATTGAAATAATAGTGAAATTATGAAATACAAACAAATGGATATCATACTTAAATTAATTGGTAAAACCATTTTAACTTTATGATCAAGGAGTGACGCTTTTATGGAGGACCTCTATACATTGGCATAACTGCGAATACTCTTTCCATAATTGCTCCATGTTGCTTTCTTGATTATTATTTTGTTTTTGCTACCTGAATTTACTTTATTCTTCTTAATTGTGTTAATGTTTTATTATAGCAAAGATTTGAACAACTTATTGAATTATTTTATTTATCGTTTTATTTAATCATACTTCTCCACGGCAAGTATAATGCTTGTTAAAAAAAAATTTATTGGTTTTAAAAAAATGTTTTTATAATTACTAACGTAGTACCAATGAATAAATATGGCATGCGATAGATATATTGTTGAAAAGGGAGGAAAATACTCTATTTAATGGCGCCATTTCCCGCCCGTTTCAAAATAATTTTTTTAACAGCCTGAAGACTAAGTCTCAAAATACAGCGGTTTTGAAAAATATTAGATAAAACCTCATTGAAACACTCTGTTTTGCAAAAAAAATTTGCTTTAGAATTTTTCTCGTATCTCTTCAAATAACGAAAATATTTGGCCTAGACGTTTTCCGCATTTTCGATATTTTCCGCCCATAACTCTTAAAGTAGGCCATAGATTTCAAATATCTTTAAACCATTTTGTAGGTTATATAAATCGGCACAATTTTCGTAAAAATAATTCTTTTGTACGACCGATATTAAGTGAGATAATTTCGAGTGCCCTGATAAAATGGACAGCCTGTATATCTATAAACTAACAAGCAATGTGGCAGCCACACTAGATTTTTCAAATGAAGATATTTACGCATCGAAGTCGAACGTAGTAGCGATTACGTAATAGCTACTCATTGGAGATTGCCATCTCGCTTACTGTTACTGTAGTACTAGTTAAGGAATCTCTTCATTACACTCCGTATAGTTGCAAAGATGTTAAATAAAAACTACATTTTGGGAGCGACCTTCCTAGAGGCGATCATTCTTAGGATCCAAGTCCAAATTTCCAATATTTGTTCGATATTTTTTAATGCAGTATTTGTCCTCGAAATTTTTGGCAATTATTAATGAACACTGTGTATAAAGCAGTAAGTATATTTGCAATTCTCTCTAATCTTAGTAAAAAATTAAATGGTATTTACATCTACTACTGCGACTTATTTTTCAGCCATTCAAGGATGTCAGTATCTACGTTAAGCGATGACATACAAATCTAGTCTTGCTATAATCTCTCGGTAGTTACGTTTAATTTGACATGGGACCGAAACAAGACATTTGCTACACACAACAGTAATATAGGTAAAACTGTTATATGCCGCGAATACGTATCATTCGATCAGAGTTGCATTCGTAGACGACTTGGTAATTGAGTTGAAGCTGAGTGGAGCGGATTCAAAAGCAGCACAGAAAGTTCGTCTGGAGTATGATATTTCTGCTGGAAACCATCTGTAGAACGTGAGGCTGACAGGTTTCTTGATGTGAAAATGTACGACACGGAAGTACATGAAATATTCAACTGCCAACACTCGTCTTTGGAATAAGTTTTGATTTTTTATTAAATAATGATAATAACAATTTTTATTAATAGCCCTGTCACTTATACACGAACCTCTAAAAAAATCCATCTGAAAATTTTTCAGCAGGATTCTCTTTATTTCGGCGTCACAAATAATTACTCAAAAGTCCATAAAGCCAACTGGTTGGCTACAAAAGTTACAGAAGGTCAAAGGTCACGAAAATCAATTTTACTTCCACGTCCAGTGGAAGTATAGTAACACAACAATTTTTTTTTGAATTAGGCTCAAAATGTTATGAAACGTCGAGATTTTAAATTTGAACGAAAAAATATTCTGTCTGTGGGTCTGTCGGTCTGTCTGTAACTTTTTTTTTGTGCGCACGTTTACTCTGGAACCGTTTATGATATTGATTTGAAATTTGATACACTTTTGTATTATAACGAGATCTGGAACTAGATTATATTTTAATCTAATTCCATTGAAGGGTTCGGGGATAAATGGGGTAAATAAGGGTAAATAAGCAAAGCAAGCAAGTAAGAGTCCATAAAATTGCAATTTACATGTACGAAAAGTCAAGGTCGCAAAATTTTATTTTGACATCAGCCACCCCCCCCCCCCCACTATCACCCTCAATACCACCTCCACACTATTATGAAAGGGAGTAAAAAAACTAAAATGTGATTTATTGTGAATAGAAGAACAAAACGTCCCAAAAAATTTTCTTGGCATTAGCTACCACCTCATTGCCACCCCTACCCTATTATTAAATTGAGTAAAAAATTGAAATGAGATTTAGTGTGTATACGAGAACCAAGTGATTCTAAAATTTCTTGGCATTAGCTACCCCCTCTACTACCCTCATTGGCACCCCCTCCCTATTATTAAAGGGAGTAAAAAATTAAATTGGGATTTGATGTGTATAAGAGAATCAAGGGCCTCTAAAAATTTTTTGGCATTAGCGTTTTTGGGAGCGTTGATAGCCTATTTCTGGGTGAAAGCTATCAATTTTTAAGGACAAGAATTGCAGAATCCCTCTCTGCATATTTTTGATGACGCTTTCATAACAGATATACTGCACGTACCAGATTATCGAGCAGTATGCTAGTTTGAATGATACGTAGGAATAGTAAACTGATTTAAAGCAAACTTATTAGAGAACGAATGACAGTTCCTAACAATAGAACCTAAAATTTTCGAGACGGATGACGCCACTTGCGATGTCTGAAAAAGTAAATTTCTGGCCAAATATTACCCCTAAATATTTTAGTGTTGCTGAACGTTCAAGTACTTGCGAATTTAAGAAGTAGGCAAATACAATTGGATTAGATTTCCTTGTCTAGGAAGCAACCTTACACTTTGATGCATTCAAATGAAGATTGTTACACCAGTTTTCTACTTATTCTAGTTGTGCTAGAACGTTTTCACAATCATCCATACTGCTTATTTTAGTAAAGATCTTCATCAATGGCAAACAGTAGTTTATTACATTGTACTACGTTATGAGAGCATTTATAAATAACAAAAAAAGCAGTGGCCAGTGATTGGAACCTTGAGGTACACCTGAAGTGGCCACGAATAGTTTAGATTCATATCCATAATATTATTGTTTTCTATTTTCAGTTATGACCTCAAAAATGCTATAAAATAGCAACTAAACTCAAACATATTTAATTTATCTAATAGAAGCCCGTGATCAATCCGATTGAATGCCTTCGAGGAATACGTCACATCTACTTGACCTTAAGAATCTAGTATTTCTGATATAAACTAAGTTATTAAATATAAATTAGAATTTGAACTGCATTTCCATGAAGCCTTGCTGAGAGAGTGGTATTAAAGATTTTACAGAGGGATAGGTGTGAGATATCTCGAATTGGCAAAGTTACAGAGAACTGCTATGGCTCTGTAATTTCTTAATTTCAATGCATTTCCAAATTTCCAGAATAGGACATAATCTAGTTAATTTTCAGCAATCGAGAAATACGGCTGTTTTTAATGATAAGTTGTAGATAATAAAAATCGATTGGACCAGAGCACATGCACAATCTCGGGCAAGAAAATAAGGAATTTTATCATGGCCTGACGTTACCATATTGTTAAGCTTCCTAGTAGCGGATATAATAGATAGGAAGTGTCCCTGTAGGTATTGTTAGTTATTCTATCACTAGAAAGTAGATAAACACCACTGGAAAAATTACCAAAACCATTAGCTATTGATCCTCGGCTATTATAAGTATTTTCTTCATGCGTCAATAAACCAGGAATCCTGGTGTGCCTTTTTGTTTTGTATAAAAGTCCAAAAATTTGAAGGATCAGTTCTACGAAATTTTGTATACTATTTAGGTAATTTCTATAAGCAATGCTTATCTGAGTATTTATTTCGGTTCTTAATCTTCTAAATTCACGAAGATAAAGTACTCGTTTTTTCTTTTTTACATTTTGAACGGTATTTATTTTTTAATGTTATGTTATTTTTAATTTCACTAGTGTACCATTTGCAATATTTAGGTTTGTTATTAGAGCCTTATTGTATGTTGGAACATACTGGTCAATGAGTGAATATAAAATTCTGAACATTCCTTATCAACACCATCCCTGTTTGACAAAAAACAATAGGGTATTATATAAATCAAGGCAGTTTTTACTTGTTGAGGTATTACTAAAGTTGATGTTATCTGTGAGTCCTCATTTACTAGAGGACTATGTCTTTTAAAAGTTCGTAGTTAAAATTAGTTACGTTAAAGTCATCTTATATTAAAATATTACTGTCTCTGCTTAAAATTTGCTCAAATAATTCAAAAAAGTATTCAAACTCATCTATAGCATACTCGGTGGAACGTAAATTATTATACTTAAAATGTCAATATTCGGAAATGATGTTGTTATTGCACTTAGATCCAACTTGGAAATCTTACACATATTGTTGAAAACCACGGGAATGTCCACAGTGATATCTAAATTTTTCTGATCTATTACGTGTATGAATCTCGTTTCACACATCTTTAATAGTGTGAAATCACGTAAATATGGAGTGGACCATATTGGAGATATAAGGTTTAGCAGATTTACATTGAGGAAGTCAAATTTTCTTCTAGAGAGTTAAAATTACATATAGTATTCCAATGGTGTAAGCATCCAAATTAAACAGCTCAATATTAAAGTTTCTAAAGCTACGCAATATAAAACAAATACATCACCTAGTCTAAATTACTACTTAATTATTATCACTACAACAAGGTCAATCGATACAATTTATTTAGCACAGATACAAATGTACAAATACGAACCGTGAACATAATTGGATTCCCCATATTCGCCTTGTTGGAACGAATAAATGGAAATATGTTAATAGCACTGAAACAAAGTGTTCTACACAAAGAATAAAACGAGAATGTTTAAACAAAACAGGGAACAGCGAAAATGTACAAGGTAGGAAGTGCCGGATTGTAGTAAAAGGGAATGCATTTAAAACTTAGCCTAATTAACTAATGTAATTTACAATTTAAATTGGGCAGTGCGGCTTGGAGGATAGTGCCATTTCGGCTATTACGACTCAGACCTAATTATAAGAGTACACCTCATTTAGTTGGCGCAATTATATAATCACGTTTCGCTGAATATGTGCATCAATGCAACGTAGGGTGGTGCTCGAAATTTTCTGCAAATCAGAGATCAATATATAGGCGTGTTCCGGTTATTGAGTCTTCGATATTTGCTGCTACAGAAATGTATTTCTGCAGGCAGTAAGAATAAAGTGGTATTGATAATTCTTCAATTTACACAATAATGAATCAGTCAATTCATCTGTTTTAAAAGATTTCATCAATTATGTCAAGTGTATCAAGAAACCGGGTCCAAAATAGTACAATTAATTACTGAAACATATGTAGTCTTTTAACTGATTTTGTTTTACATACATTTTATTTCTCTATGATATTGTCTCTATGATATTGTCCATTTCACAACTCAGAAATCAAATGGACCCTAATGGGCCATTTAAAAAATAGCGAGAAAGCGAAATAAATATTATATCCAAATGGCGCTCGTCAGATGGACTTAGTGTCGATCCGAGCAAAACAGTTAATCCTCCATTTACCAAAAGGAGAAAACTAAATTTTAGAGCTCCTACGCTAATAGGAACGCTGGTGCTGAACCGTTTCAGTGAGGTTAAATATCTAGGAGTAATCCTGGAGCAAAAACTTAAGTGGAACTTGCATTTGGAAGGGATATTTACAAAAGCAACAGCGGCTACTTGGACATGCTGTAGGCTGTCTTGTAGGACTTGGTGTCTGATGCCGAAAACGACACATTGGTCCTATCTTTCAGTTGTTAGACACATGGCGGCCTACGCACCATGCGTATGGTGGTCAAAATAGAAGAAAAAGTAGCACAAGGAAAGTTGAACAAATTGCAACGCCTTACCTTTTAGGGACTACAGGAGCAAAGCTCTCCTTAATGCTAGTTTAGGGTTATTATTTCGTTTTCTGACTGGCTGTATGGGGCGATTCTTAAAGCCATTTTCAAGGAATGGGAGAAAAAACGCCAATCAAGCGGGACTTTAAATGCCCCTTTGATGTGTCGATTAAAAGTCGTCAAACAAGCAGGATCGAAGTACTGTGACTGGAGGAAAGGCCACTTATCTGATATACAGGTGGATCTAAGGTGGCTGAAAGGATAGATGTTAGCGCAGCTTAACCTAATATAGGCTATTCAGTGCCTTTGGCAACGGCCCAACTATCTTCAAGGCAGAAATTTACTCTATAGGCTGGTAGACGAGAGGTGAGCGCACTTGCCTCTCACCCAAAAGTTCCGGGTTCGATCCCCGGTCGTGGCAGTGGAAAATACTGTGAGAGGGATTTTTCCACTATACACGGATATTGGGTGTGTGGCCCTTGTCTCTAAATGTGTAGCCCCCTCCCACACAAGGCTCTTCTAGAACCTTCCGGGTTAAAGGGGGTCGTAATTACATGTGGTGTTATTTATTTATTTATTTATTTATGCGTCCATAAGTGTATAATGGATTTGATGCAGAAGTTTATGGAAACAGGATCAGTTGGTAATAGAAAGCATAAGCCAACGCGAAGTTAATTTCGAAGGTAAGAAAGTTACAGTAGTAGGAGCAGTTACTTTAGGGTATCGGCCAGCAGTCTTTATCACAATTATCTACGGCAACAGGTGTTTCATGCAGCAATGTTTTTAGGATTTTACACAAACAAATTTCATCCATACAAAATAAAATAATTTCATGAATTGTGTGACGATAATCCTGACCGTCAGTGTCGTCTCGAATTTTGTGAAGTAATGAGTCAAAGTTTAATTACCACCCCAAATCTTCTATACTACATTTGTTTCTCCGATGATTGTACATTTACTCTCAATGAATTAGTCAATAGACACAATTATCTTTCAGGGCTGTTAGTGATCCACATGTAACACGAGAATTCCATATTCAAAGACCTCAGAAATTGAATGTTTCGTGTGGTATCCTAGGATATCATATTGCTGAACCCTTTTTTATTGGCGGAAACCTAAGTGGTAAATATTATTTTGAATTATTTAGAGATGCAGTTGATCCACAAATTACTGAAATATTAGAAAATAACGAGAATCTTTCTGAAAATTTCCTTGAATTTAACAAGACACACATTTTGCTGTGATTGTCTGTCAAATATTTAATGATTCTTGAATAGGTAGTAGAAGAGGTCTGATGATGAAATGGCCACCTCGGTCACCAGATATAATTTCTTTAGACTTTTTGTGGGAGAATTTAAAGACGAAAGTCTATGCAACTCAATAAGAATCGCCAGATGATTTACAACAAAAGATTGTTCATGAATATTTTCAGAATATACTCAAGGGTCCCACCCTTTAGAAGAATGGAAAAGGTCGCCGTGGAGTTATTATTAAATTTGAATTAAATATATATATTTTCATATTTAACAATATATTAGAAAATATACATATAACTCCTCGGGAGACAGCGACGGTGGCGTGATATGCGAGTTAGCAAATTCAAAAATTAAGTGCACAAAGGGCTCTCAGGGTCTCTATCAAGTTCAACGCTCTACTCAAACTTTTTTTAATCTAGACCTCCTAGACTTAAAGAGGTCATTCAAGTGAACTGAAAGGCGGTTATAAATATTTTGAAACAAACATTTTCAAATGAACCTTACGTAGATGCAGTGATATATCACCAATTTTACTTAAAATATTTTTAAGGTATTTTTAATAAGACTATTATGAAACGAGTGAGTGTGTACTTAATTTCAGTGACACCACGTAAATATGAACTGTGCTCTATTAGAGTAAAATGTTAATCTAATATGTACTCCCAGCCAGCCACCCCCGGCTTCAATTTCTACTCGTTTTAAATGTCAAAGTGAAATGGCTCTTATTTTAGAGTCACACACTATGGTTGTTTCTGATGACGTAAACAACAATCTTCTAAAATAACAAAACGAAAGCTATTTTATCTCTTTGCGTCACGTTTTTAATTATAATTTCCAGTTTAATTATGCGAATATTAACGGGTCTATTACGTGAATATTCGCATTGTCTGTAAAAGACGTTGTCAATTTTACTTCTGTAAATAACTAAGGAAACCTTGCACCTACCTATCTATAATTATTTTCTCTGCAGAGATATTTAAAATTGAATAAAGTTCTCATAATTAGAATGAAATACCTGCATAGAAGTGTTGTCAGTTGTACCATTAAAAAGTTATATACATATGTACTAACTTTATGCTATAATTAGATTTTTCCCCAAAGAAGTTTTGTTTCCACAAAAATAAATTTGGGTAAAAATGAAATATATCTCGATTTCGATACCTACCAAATTAAAGCTTAGTTACATTTACCTTATAATTCACAGTGACACGTGTAAACAAGTGAGCAAGAACACTGATTACTAGAATGGTTGCAAAGATACAGTGTAATTGTTTGAAATAAATTTGGAAAAGGGGTGTGAGAACAGGTAGGAGTACAAATTGCATTTGGAACATTACAAAGGAGTAGCTTTCCGTACACATATAATGTATTGTATGCTGAAACAAATTCCGCAATTCTAAAAGATGGAGTTGTAAGTTTAATCTGGACAGTTGTTTAGGGGATATATTGAGATACATTTCATGAGCCTTATGTTCTTGATCGGTACATTAACATACATATTCACACCAACTATAACGTTATATGATGACTTACAGTAATTTTTAGTTAACAAACGTATTCTAATACTTCATCGAAAATACATGAGAAGAGTAATCCGAAGCATAGTCTTGAGCTGGTGTAAATAGTCGGGACGTTTTCTTATAGTGGGTTAAGTATTTATTAAACACTTATGTATATTAAAATATTATTACAGTCAGTAATGATTTCATAATCAAATCAATGTATTAACCATTAATTGATGCAGATTTGTACATATGGTAAGTCACAATTACAATAAAAATAAATGTACCTACAGAATGGATGTACATATTAATGTGAACAAAGAATAACATACCACACTCAAACAAACAGATATTGAAATGGTTTCTCAGTAAACATATACAGGCTGTCCATTTTATCAGGACCCTCGAGAATATCTCACTTATTATTGGTCGTAGAAAAAAAATATTTTTACGAAAATTGTGCCGATATATATAACCTACAAAATGGTTTAAAGACATTTGAAATCCATGGCCTACTTTAAGTCATGGCGAAAAATATCGAAAATGCGGAAAACGTCTAGGCCAAGTATCTCCGTTATTTGAAGAGATACGAGGAAAATTCTGGCAGGAGATTTTGGAAAAGCACCAGTTTTGGAAATACGTGATATTTGTAAGTCAGAAACAAATTTTTTACTGGTAGAAGACGACTGCATGATCAAAGAAAGAGAAAATTGCTGTTTAAGAGCTGGTACATGCACAACTTCTTGCATTTGGAGTAGATGCCGTAATTTCTGAGTTTTGGACACAGTTAAATTTTTTATTCTATTCAAAACTCGTTCATCCTGTATCTGATAGATATCTTGTGGATGCAGTAGCTGCAGACGCTTGAAATCTGCCTCCAAATCTTCTGTGCTCCTCATTGAAACTAAAAGTGAAGGGCTTCTTGTAGAATGGGTTTTATTCTTTAATCTACATGCTATATCCTTTATTACGTAAGCCTAAAAATAGATAAATTAATGTTGGTAATTGCATATGAATAAGTATTTTTTACCTGTTTTTGTATAATACCATTCTGTCTTTCGCTAAAGGTTTTTGAATATGGAAATTTATACAGACTGTTTTCTTTTCATTTAAAATTAGCTTGTTTTGTTAAGGCCAAGAGCTTAGCGAGGTTATACACAACAAGTTCCTCAGGCGTGTCCGCTGACAAGGTTATAGTTGTGTCGTCAGCAAACATTATTACTTGACCATACTCCATGTAACTCGGTAGCTCATTTACATAAAGCATGAGTAACAATGGACCTAGTACAGAATCCTGAGGAACGCCTATTCTAACATTATACTTATCATATTTAACTAATCATTCAAACTAACAACCAACGATCTATTTTCCATATATATGATAAGCCAAGAATAAATGTTACTTCTGATGCTCACACTATATAGCTTATGCCTTAAAATCTCTTTATCAATTGTATCAAAAGCTTTGGATAAGTCAAACATCAGTGAAACCACATAGGTACCCCCATCCAGGCATTTATACACATACTCTAGAATGTGACAGTACGCAGTCTCGACCGATTTATTTCACCTAAAACCATGTCGTGAGACTGTTAATATATTTTTTTTCAATATACCATTCGTTCAGGTATTTTGGATAAAAAATACTAATAATATATATATTTATTACTTCCACAGACACACGTCCATATAAAGGATTATTATTATAGCTGCATGTAAACAGTGCATCCTGCAATTATAAAAAGAAGGAAAAGCCTAGTATACAAATAAAATTAAAATTATTACGGTAGACTATGATACACAGTCATGGAAATTTTAATACAATTAACCAATCATTGTGAAAAGAGAAAATAGACATTGACATTGGAGGAAAATAGGGGCAAGGATAAACAAGAGGGACAAAAATACATTTACGAGATATTTTTACTAAAAGAAAATAAACAAGACACAGAAATGTGTGAGAAAACAAGTAGCGATTAGTACCAGGTACTTTATAAGTAAACTTAAAACAATTTCTAGAAGAAAACCTCGGCGCATGTTACTTTACATGAGAAAGGAGGAGCGTGCTGATTAGCCTTAACCATCGCGTTCTTTGCAGATCTATTGTGGCATTCCTAAGTGATTTTCCTTACAAGACCAGATTCAGCTTTGTCCCTTGTATCAGACTCTTTAGCTTTGATGGAAACCGCCTTAGTGTAGCTGCCTGCCTTTGATTTTTCTCTCCCAGTAATTGAAATAACTGCCTCACTAGGCATTTGCAGTATCACAGAACGTGATCTCAGGTTTCCTCCTTCTCTTGGTAGAATCTGCATGTTGCAAACTCTGCCAGGTCCATTAGACTCATGTGTCTATTAATAAATATTCAATTAGAATACTTACCACTATGCTAAGTGACTTTCTGTTTTAGCTCAATATGTCTTCTGTAAATTTAGACAACCATTCTTTAATATGGTCTCTCAGGCTTGTCTCTGCCTTGGGAAATTCCTCCACCATTCCAGAGATTTATTTTGCACCTATTCGTTAACGGCTGTTCGTATGCATGGCTTTGCCTCACCGCAGAACGACTCGGGTCCTATTAGAGTTTTAAACGCTCCTTCTCTAGCCAATTTATCTAGCTTTTTTATTTTCCCTCTATCCTTTGTGTACTGCTACCCACGCTAGTGTTACTATTCTGACTACCTAGGTCTATAAGGGCTATCATACAGTCCCATACTAGTCTGGAATTGATCGGCGTGGAACCGATTACTTTCGTCGCCGCTTGGTTATCAGATAAAATGGCGGTCGACTGATTAACAGTACCCTATTTTATTGTCTCTATCGCACAACACATAGCGGCCACTTCAGCCTGTAATATTGTTGCAAATTTTCCTAGACGTATTGGAATATTGGCTTTAGGCCTTGTCCCGTATATCCCAGCTCCCAAACCCTGTTCTATCGTGGAGCAATTCTTATACCAGATTGTTTGTGTAGGTAGATATTGGAGACCATTTTTCCAAGCTTCCCTATCTGGTATTACAATTGTATAAGTCGTATTGAAGTTATACCTTGGGATCATTATGTTCGTGGGCATTCCTAAAATGAGATCTGACTTCATACATGAGTGTAACTTCTGGTGGTCTGTTCCGTGTCGCTGACCAATCGGCCTTAGACTTGTAATAGCCTCTGTACTACTGACCAAGCTTCCCCTTGTATAAATATGTGTAGTAGTGGCAGGTCTAAGATAGCCCCCAGTGTAGCCGTAGGAGTCGTTTTAATGGCCCCCGGGCAAGGTTTTGCATTCCACTTAATAGCCTTATTGCTCCCAACTATAGTGTCCACCATATCACTGATCATAGACCTATAATTCGCACAGTTTTTAACGTTTAACGTCTAATAAATAAATGTTTGTGTTCTTTGAAGTGATTGTACACAGACAGGCAAAGCAAATATATTTTACATAAAGTCCTCTTTCATTCAGGCCAATTCTTTTGGGGATTATTCAGAATTTAAGCACTCTATATAAGCTATATAAATGAATTGTGTGTATTAAACGAAAAATAGGGAGAACCAATACAACACTTCCTATTAAATACAAAACTTACTATTTAACATTAGAATCTATAATGTTGTAGTTTGAGAGGTTGCTGTGTGACTTCAGGATTGCTGTAACGGAGTTTAATTTGTATGTTCTCTATTTAAGCTTAACTATATTCAGTGACATTCTCGATCCAACAGTAAACATGATTCTATTGAACTTGCATTAAAGTTGGCATAGTAATTGTGATCAAAGCCCATGCAGTTTGGCGGAGCTAGGTGCTTAATAAGTAAATATTTGTAATAATAATTATTAAAATTGAGTGAAAGATTTAGTTATGAACTTATAGGGGGATTTGCTTAATAGCAATTATTAAAGATAATTAAGAATAAATTATACAAAGGGTACCAATATGCCGAAGTTGTCTGAGATGCTGGTGGCGGAGTTGCGATTGCGGTTGCTACATTGATGGCATCCATATATAAAGCGATACTGCATATCTAATTCTATGTAAACGTACATACCAAAGATGCTAACAACAATTCACATTTATAATTTATATCGAAACTAGTGCGATGTCGTGCTGGAAACAGGAAACTTTGCTTTTAAATCTCTGTAGAGAGGAAGATATCCTGTAATAGCTTGCATCTGATTGGTTCACTCAGATCGCATGGAATTAGTCATCATAGATATCAACAGATTTGAATTCTAGATTTAGCTGTCTCATAGCCTCTGCTACTCCTATTCCTACTCTCACATCGCGGTTAACCTTGATAACTTGAGCAACCTCACTAGAAATCCTGGTGGAAAGTAAGGTCAGAGCTAACGATAGGGGAAGAAACGGTCATCCAAAAAGGAGGTTGGCTGAGGATTAACAACTCGTAATTGTTACGAAATCCCAAAGCAAAACGAAATTCTAGACAACGACTGCATTTAACACTAAGGATATTCATTTGGAACGTACCAACTCTGTATGAAAGCGGAGCCTTCAGAAAGTTGCGAGACATATTTGCTAAATATAAGGCGGATATTACAGCAATCCAAGAAGTCAGATGGACAGGCCAAGGTGTTATCCAAAAGAGACAGTTTGATATTTTATGTCGCTGTCATAATCGTAAAAATTAACTTTTCATTGTTGCTAGGAAAGTTAAACACCTCCTAATAGGCTTCCAATTCCAGACAACAAGAATTAGTCTCTCAGACTAAAAAGAAAATTCTGTAATATAAGCGTTATCGACGCGCATGATCCAACGAAAGATAGAAGAAAAGGATCGAAGAAGTAGAAGCCTCGTATGATAGATGCCCACGAAATGATGTAAAACTTGTAATAGGTGATATAAATTCCAATATTGGCAAAGAAGACTGATTTCAACAAATTCAGTTTACATTTGGTGATAAATGATAATGGAAACAGAGTCATTAACTCTGCAACCTCTGGAAACATGGCAGTGGAAGTACACACTTCCCGGATAGAAAAATACACAAAATTGCATGAACTTTCCCAGATGGCAATACGAAAAACCAAATAGATCTCGTACTGATGGATAGTAGACATTTCTCAAACTTACTAGATGTGCGAAGCTTCAGGGGGGCGAACGTTGGTTCTGACTGCTACCTAGTAGGAACAAGGATCTGCGCAAGAATATTCAACGTGTGACAAGTTAAGTACAACTTATTTAAACAAACGAAGGTAATGCAGAGATACTAAGACCACCTTAACAGCACAATAGATACCATTGTAGAAAACCTGTCAGTAAAACAAGCATGTAAGGATGCAATAATGACAACTGCAAACGATGTATTTGGAACAGGTCGATGACTGCCCGTCGTCAAATGATTCGACGATGAGTGTCATGAGATTACCACAAGGAAATATGATACATATAAATGTAGGCAATAGCACAGGACACATACAGCTGTTGAAAGATATAAGAACTCTGATGAGAAGAAAAGCGGATGCATAAGAATATAAAGAAAATATTCCAGAACAATATACAAGAGGCATTGGAGACCCAAAGAAATCATAATGTAACAAGAAAATTTTTCAAAAATATTAATAGTGTAAAAAAGAATTTAAGTAAAGGCTAAACATATGTAAAGACAAGGACGTCCTTAATAACACCCACTTAATAAATGGTCGAACAATTCAGTGAACTGCTCTGTGAAGATGCTGCGGACGAAAATGATACCTTACAACCTTAAGGGATACAAAATAATGAACTTATCGAACCGCCTACCCTGCTTTTGAAAGATGCAATTGAACGCATAAAAAATAATAAATCCTCAGGGAGTGATGGTCTCCCTGCCGAACTGTTCCAGAACGGAAGTCAAAGCCTAGTTATCCGAATTCATAAAATAATATGTAGAGTGTGAATGGAAGAACAAATGCCCGAAGAATGGCATGTTGGTATGATATGCACACTACATAAGAAAGGCTACAAACTTATATGTAAGAAGTATAGAAACATTACATTATTCAATACAATGTACAAAATTCTCTCTAATATACTATATAGCAGACTGAGTCATTACTAGGAGAATATCAGAGTGGCGTTAAACTAGGGCGATCCTCCACAGACCAAATTTTTACACAGCGCCAAATACTAGGAAATACTAATAAATTTAACATCGATATACTCCACCTCTTTATAGACTTCAAAGTACATACAATCATGTTATCAGACCTAAACTCTTTGAGGCCATACAAGAATTTGGAATACCAGAAAACTAATCAGAGTAGTAAAAGAAACAATGTCTAAGGTAATATACAAAATGAAAATACAGAGTGAAACATCAAACGCCTTCCAAATGAAAAAAAAATTTTTTTGGCGTTTGGTTTTTTATATACGCTAAGTAACATTTTAATTTTTTTTACTCCCTTTCATATTAGTGTGGGGGTGGTATTGGGGGTGATAGTGGGAGGGGGATCTGATGCCAAAAAAAATTTGAGACCTTAACTTTTCGTACAGGCCCTAAATTGCAATTTTATGGACTCTTACTTGCTTGTTTTACCTATTTAACATTATTTACCCCTTTTACTCTCGAACCCTTCAACGGAATTAGATCAAAATATAATCTAGTTTCAAATTTCGTTACAATATATAAGTGTACCAAATTTTAAGTCAAAATCGTAAACGGTTCCAGAGTAAGCGTGCGCATAAAAAAGTTACACACAGACAGACTGACAGACAGGAAATTTTTTTTCGCTCAAATTTAAAATTTCGACGTTTAATGACTTTTTAAGTCTATTTCAACAAAAAAAGTACCTTTTTTTGCGTTACTATACTTCCACTGGACCTGGAAGTAAAACTAAGGAGGTATTTACGACCCTCTCTAATGCAACAGTGAATATGCGCTTGAGAGTCAATGAGGAGAAAACAAAATTTGTCAACAACAATAGCGTTCGAAATATTGGTCAAAATATTACAGGGCACATTGCAAGGGTCAATAAAAACTACCCTCCAAAAAGAATGACTATGGCAGAACCGGGAGGAACTCGAAGAAAAGGCAGATCTAAACTACGATGGAAGGATGGAGTGGACGAGGATACAAAAATATTTGGTGCACCTAACTGACAGAGACTAGCAAGAGATAGAGCCCAATGGCTGAATAAACTAGGGAAAGTCGTTGCCCACTTAGGGCTGTAGCACCATTGATGATAATGCATTGGTTTAATGTTTTATTAATACATTGTTTTGGAGAAATATAAACCTTTTCTCTCTTTCTGGTATCACGTAATCAACGTTTAGTCTCTTATAATATGTAGTCTTTGGGATAGGCAATTTTCAAGTGATAACCATGGTAACCACCCTGTTATACAGTTCATTAAACAGATTGATCTGTCACTATCGGAGGATATGGTTGTAAGTCCGCACAAGCTTCTGGCTTCTGGAATTGGGGGTTGTCTAATTTCTATGGTGTTTATTATTATTTATTTATTTACAGATAAGACAATTTCATTCCGAATCTAAACAGCTGGTGTAGTTGCTGTTGATTTTACCAGCATATTTCGCTCTTAAATGCAACTAATTGGGAGTTTGAGATTTATTTAGTTTTCGATTCTTTCCCGTAGGAGAAAAAGCAATGAAATCCAGTGAGATGATTAAAATGATTACCATGTATCGCAAACAGAACATTATTGTGGCCCAACTTCAGTAGCAAGCTAGAAACATATTTTTTATACACCGTGTTACAAATTTGGGGACGAATTAATATCCATACATTTTCATTAAATGTTTTATCGGTAATTAGCAGCAGATCTTTTCAGGTAAGTATAATTTATTTGCGGGCGAAAGATTTTTCTAATGCGGAAAACTGGCAATAAACATAATACCCTCAAGTAATTTACATTAAGAGTCAGTCCCAAACAATAAAAACCTAAATTGGTCTATTTGCATTTTCGAAAATACAAATAGGTCTGGTGACAAAACAGCTCGGCTCATATTCTCTGAGGGTCGGTTACTGTATTACCCTTTACCCACGCGGCCACCGTTGAAATGATTCGGTAAATATAAACTGTTTCATCTCACATCAAGTTAATTATAAGCAAACAGTTATAGCAATGACAGAGCTTTTACTGTAGCGTAGGTTTGTACCGAATTAAGGTGCCAGATGTTTTTCAATCCTGGTACATTTTTATCAAGTCGCAAAACTAAACCGTGATCCTTTCGCTTATTAAACAATTTTTCCTTTTGGTTTTGTATATGTGAACACAATATCAAAGAAATATCTAGTTGGGATTATTTATAATGTATAATATAAACTGTAACCAACGAATATTTGTGATTTCAGTAAAGTAGAATGGATATGAGATAGATTTGGCCTTTACTTGGTGACAATCCATTTTACAAGTACATAAAAAACAAGTTTAATTGTTTTATTTTCACAAATTTATTTATTATTTACATAACAATTGTTTCGTCACGCTGTGGCTTCTTTGGATGTTGAGTATAATATTAAAATTACTAAGTAAAGCACAGGGTATTTATAGTCCAAAACAAGCAAATATCTAAGAAGTATATAAATAGGTGAAGACCCTAACTTAAAAAGAAATTTAAAAGAATAATTATTTTATATTTCTAAAACCAGTAATCTTCTAAGAAATATATAATAGTTGAAGCTTTAACTCAGAACGAATTTAAAAGTGGTGAACGATTTAAATCCATTGGATCATTTAATATGACATCTGTAGTTTTAAATTTATTGATTTCTAAAGATCCTAATAATGTCAATTTTAGTCCTTTATTTTGTTCGTGTAAAATTGTAACACCCCTTGGCTTAAAACCAGGAAGTGTTTCAATTATGCGAACGGCAGCTCTGGGTTATGGGAAAGCGAGGTCGTGGTTCGATATTTACTCATTTGTTAACTTGCAAAAAAAATAAAAAATAGTGAATATATATATATAAACAAAAAAATAGATGTTCAGGGCGCCATCTTAACTTACTATATGAACCATGAGTATTGTGAAAGCTAAGGAAAACAATACTGAGTACCTAAGTTATGTAATAAGCTCACCAATAATATATATCCAGCTAAATGAGTAGAAGAAAGGAAACACACATGTTAATGTGAAACATGTGAAAATGTATGAATATTTGAAAAATGTTAAAATTTAATTAAAATGGTACCATTTCTTACAAGTAAAAAAAATATATATGAAAAGTAATAATTTAAATCAAACAAAATGTTATAAATAATACCACCCAACAGAAGGCCCTGGTGTAACTTTGTTCCAGAATCAGGTATGACTGCAGGGACCCCTCTACAACACGCTGCCTCCACTCTCAAATTGTCTCCACTGTCTACGTGGTCCAAAAAAAAATCGACGACTCGGATTCTTTCGCTTATTGACCTCTTGCTTCTTAAAATAATACCATATGTGTGTGGCCGTTACATCGGAAAGATGATATACCAATAATGATATCACACCAAAGAAAATTGCCTCATATGAGGGATACTGGCAACCCTAAGATATAAAAAAAATACACCTTACAAAATGAAATTCAAACGAATTCGCAAGACTTACCCCAAGTGACCTGTGGGGGCTCAGTATCGATTATAAGCCTAAGCTTATGGCGTGAATAAAAATTATGGCTTGACCAAATTTAATAGTTAGGCTACTGCCCCAAGCCTAAGCACAACCGGCTCCTTCAATGGATCACGCTTAAAAGGGCTGCTAAGATGGCTTAGCTTTCTAACGCGGTCTTGCGAATTTAAAAAAACTAACGATCCGACACGCAGGTCTTAATTACCAACCCAAATCACAGACTTGTGCTCTTGGCAAAATCGAACGATAAGAAGAAGAAGAAGAGGAATTTAAAATATCTAAAATATAACCTTAAAATAGAGAGTGTGCTACTATGTGTTTCTGAAGAAATAAATAAAACAAGTTCATAAGAAACAGGCTGTTAAACCAGCCAGGAAGAGAAGACGTCGTGTGTTAACTATATTTCGGTGTTAACTCAAAATGAGGTGTCAAGTGCTTTTCAACCTGAACAAGTTATAATTGCAGTGTTAATTGTCTGAAACGGTGCCGCATTATTTTCATTATTATTTACTTATATATTTAACTGCATGTGAAGCATGTTTTTGCAGGAAAGAAAGAATAAAAAAAATATTTATATTTGTCTAATAAATTCCTTTTCAGGAGATTTTTCACTGCAACCAGTAATACATTTATCCACATACTGGGTGGCCTAACTCACTATGCACCAGTTTAATTTTTAAATTGAAAATTTCGAAATTCCAATTAAATGGTTTGCGTGTATCGAATCTTTGTTTTTTTATGTACTCTAATATATGTTAATGTTTTGTATTTAGTGACCTCTTCTTCAACTTTTCGAAAACCAGATTTATTGTTTTTTTTATAATTAATTTTAGTTTATAAGTGTACAATCATAGAAATTGCAGTTAATAATAATTTTAATAAATGGATATACTTTTAAATTTCTTTTTAAACTAGGGTCTTAAGCTATTTATATACTTCTTAGATAATTATCTGTATTAGACAATAAGTACACTGTGCTTAACTTAGTAATTTTAGTATCTGAAGAAGCCAAAGTGTGGCAGAACAATTGTTATGTTTTAAGTAAAAAATTAATTTATGAAAATCAAACAATTAAACTTGCTTTTTGTGTACTTGTAGAATGGATATGTTAATTTAATTTCAATTTTGTACAACTAGACGGGTACAATTACAGATGGCATGGCGATTTTAGATACATTTACTACATGTAAGCTTCAAAATGTTCATTTTCATCATAATGTAGAATTGAGATTTTTTCACGACGCCAGTATGATGTGTATCTTAGATGGGAAACTAACCCTAACGTAGTTTCCAAAAACGTCGAAAACGCTTGAACACTACCCTCGACGCAAGTTTTATCAACCATGTCATCTTCATCGGGGTATGATTAAAGCTAAGTACCTAAGGCTAAAAAAGTACCCCAAATTTAAGCTAATCTAATGCCATGGTTCAAGGACTCGATTAAGAGATTAGAGGGAATAGTAGAGAAAATGAACGCATTTCGATCTTAATCGTTACTACTCCAATGTAAAGACTTTTGCATAATATTAAGTTTCGGCGGCACATGAAATGTATATCTTTAAAAATTAGTGCATTCACCCAGGGAGGGGTGTTGCCCCCATTTTACACCCCCAATTCAATGACTCGTAAAGTTTTCAACGAAATCGGCTAACATTCATATCATGGAGTGTTGTAGTATATTCCCCATACTACCAAAATGGCCGACCAAAAAATATTCAAAATTTGCCAAATAAATCGTTTGTCAAGGTCAACCTGGCGAACACCATAAAAAAAGCCATTAAGACACCTACCGTATCAAAAAACTAGAATTTATCAAATAAAAGTCTTCGATAATTCATCGACATTCATATTCCATCATCAAATTAGTCAAAACACCCAATTCCGTCAAATTACCGACAAAACTGTACAAACGGCACCCCTCAAAAATACAGCCCCCTCAACATTTCAAACCACTTTCACATTACTCCCCAAACTTCAATCCATCATAATTTATTTCACTTCCCAAAACATTCTACGAGCCCCCTTCTCTTAATTTTCGCGTCAAATTCAATTTCCAAAAATTATCCTTAAACATCTTTCAATTATCTCCCCGAGCCGCCCGTAAAACAATCTTCTCCAAATCAAGACCAGTTTACGTGTTCCCCATGAGTTGCTGGCCACTCGTCACTATCTTCATTCAGTTATCCCACATTTAGCTTCGTTTCTTAAATAAGAATAGAATAAGTCCAATTTGCTAGTTCCCTTTTGCCTGCTGGCAACTCGTCGCCAACTTCACTTCATTACCCTAAATAAGATTTATCATGACCTATATAAATTTATCATGACCACATAGAGCATCACGTTGTATTAACATGACTTTAATATAACATCAAATATAACATTAATATGGATTAAAGTAGAACCCTCAACGTTACTTCACGGGACCATTTCCATACATGAGTCATACCCACAATTATCTTAAATATTTCAAAAACCAAATTAGATTCCGCTGATATTTTCATATCAAAATATTACATTTTCCATAGCCGATTTAGTAGTATGACTTTCAATGTGAAATTCAAAAATTTAAACAACTATTGCACCACATTTCACAATACCCTTTTAATTTTCATCCAGCTCTCAGTGAGCGTCGTGCCCCATCACTAGTTTAAAAAGGGGAGCGTGCCAAGCCCCCGGCAAGTCGTGTTCCGGCCTACCTAGCGAATCACTACTATCTCTGCGTTACCTTCGGTCGCCACAGTGCCTAAATCCAAGTTTCCAGAATATTTAGTACCTAGTTCCGCGTCACCTTCCTAGGTAGCCCGTAGTAAAAAATCGGTTTTAATATTATTATTCAGCCCCAGTGGTACATTTTAAATCGCCTTCGTGGCCCTAGTTTTTAGTGAAATAAAACCGTCTTCGTGGCCCTAGTTTTTAAGTGAATTATCTCAGATTTAATAAATTAAAACGAAACCCGCACCGCACCGTCCAAGGCAAAATTCTAAGTGTCGATACGTTACCAGAAAAGAAAAATTGTTTAATCTAAATAATATAAATATTCAACTCTGCGCTTTTCGCATAAATAAAAAGTTTTTAATTTCGTGTTCTAAATACAGTGTTATTATTGGAAGAAACATACCTACAGGGTACTCACGTAGGCCTTACCCGATACACAAAAAAGTGAATAAATCACAGAAAGCTTATACAGGGTGAAGCTTTAGACCCTTACAATTAAATAAAAAGCATATGTGCGCTCTGAAACTTATACAGGGTGTACCTATTGGCCGATTCCTTCCGTTTAAGGACATACCACCCCGACCTCACTTTTAAATAAATTAAGTGCACGAACGGCCTCTGGGAGTCTCAGTTGAAGCTAGCCAGCCAAAATACTATTACGAATCCGAAGTGAAAATTGGAAAATTCAAAATGACGGACCTAAAATGGCGGACTTTAAAAAATAATTCTTAATTTACGCCGTTTCTATTGATTTTACTGAAAAATTTGTAGCGTAAGAAAGTGTATAGAATGCCATTTTGCATAAGAATACATTTTGGTAACCACATTATTTAACCTTCTCGCTCGTAGAAACCCTCCTACGCTGCTACGGTTATCCAACATAAACTACGTTGAGCTGCTGTGCGTAGCAGATCGTGGACACTACCTAGCCCGGGTAAGTGATGTAGCGTGCCAACGACAAAAATTTCAGGGCGTTAAGTCCAAGTTTAATATAAACTACTAGAAGTGTTAAGTTTATTTAACATAAAGTCATTGAGGGTTCCATTCTTAGTACTCGCAGACGAAATAATGACACTTTCTCTCAACATGAAATGTACTATATTACAGTATTTACAACTTATGGTTCTCTAATATGAACCTGCCGACGAGTAGTTAAATGGCTATACTCTGATAATTACGTTACAAAATAAATAAAGATAAATCCCCCTCGTATAACTACACTTGGCTTACAAGCGTGAGTATTGACTATAATAAATATGGCCGCAATGGGTTACATTAGAGAACGTTCATAATTAATAATGAATGATTAAAATCTTGGTTTAAATATATACAAACCTAAGTTTAAAGAAAAACGAATATAGCTACGCAGAACCATGAAGGTTGTTTCCAAGTAGAGAAAACTATAACACTTATCTAGATGGTACGACACCCAGGCAAGTGGTGAGGCTGCAGCCCTACGGTGTGGTGACTTCGGGGGGCCAGATGAAGGTGGTTGCTTATAACTTCCCTAAACTGTGGAATGTTTCAGCCTAGTCCGTGGAACTGTATAGCTAAGTCTGTGGAACGTTCTAACCTAGTCCGTGAACACTAAAGATACACCCATTTAATTTGCAGGTTGGAAATGCACGTAAGACGTGCCAAATGAGGGCAATTGAAATAAGATATGATTCACAAAAGAAATAATTTACCTCACCTCGAAGGTTCAATCCACATAAAATTCTGGTAGAATGCTGCAATTCAATTGACAGGATCGAGTCCGTCTCTCTAACAAACGAAATACTTCCAAAGGAAAGTGGTCAACCAGCCTATACATTTTTGAAATGCGTGGGTAAGGTCGGAAAAGATGGCGAAATAAGGTTACTCACCTGTACACCTAAATCTCGCACAAATGCGGATAAACTCCCTCCGTAACAACAAAATACTCTGACAAACAGAAACAACCAAATCGGAGGAAATTTTATCGTTGCCGATAATCTCAGGATGACTTAAATAATTAAATATTAGGAATTTGCGGCAGCGTGCAACGCAGGAGCACAAGATGGAAGTCGCGTCACCGCTCCTAGCGGAAAGAAGTCACATCTCCAACGGCTTGCAGCTTGACGATATCTGTGACTGGCGGCTTGGCGATATGTATCTCACGAAACACAAATGTGTGTTGCGGGTCGCATGTGCATTACGCCTGTAATTATGGGCGACTTAAATATTGATTGTCTCATGAAAGACAAAGACGTCAAAAGTGTAACGAATTATTTTTCGTTACCGAAATATGCTTAAAATTTCATTTAGTTTCTTAAACATTTTATTAGAATTGTTCTGTTATATTTAGTTTTCTTTAATGTATACATTATACCGCTGACAGCGAATTAACTGAAAAGTAATTAATAAATACCGCATAAAAATATTTCAGTTGTAAGGTGCAGATGCACTCAGGCCAAGGGAACAGCGCGGCGAGAGGAAGGAGTATAGGCTCGCGAACTACCAGCGGATGCGGTAGTAGTCTGTCGAGACGCACACGAGACGGTTGTGTGCGTTCCTGAAATAAAAATCGCGCAAAGTATTTCCACAAGAGTAAGGTAATTTTTCTAAGTCCACAAATTCTGTATCTCATTATTTTTCTAAGTCTGAAAATATTAAAATAATTTACAAGTCCGTTCGACGTCACCTGTGCGACGTCACTCCTTCAGTAGACGGGAATAATTTAATTATTCCGCATTTAGTCTTCTGGCTGCCGTCTTACGAGGTATACGTGTTTGCTGCTTGCTCCGGCGTTTCAACAAAAATATAGTAAGTCCACAAAAACATATTTGAATTATTTTTCTAAGTCGCGAAATATTCCGAAATAATTCGTAAGTCCAAATCTGATTCTGAATTATTTTTCTAAGTCCCCAAAATCTTTCAAATATTTTGTCAAGTCCGTCTGACGTCACCGTGATCCATCACGCATCTGTTTTCTGCTGTTTCTCCCACTCCTTCATATCTGAAGGGAATAATTAAATTCACACCGTGTTGGCAGTCAGCCTGATCGACTCAAAGCAAGCAGACGTGTTTCCTCCGAAAATCAAACTCCAGGTAATAATACTTGACACATATTAATTCCGAACCGTGGAATTTTTCTAAGTCCATATTTTGTCATTAAATAAACCACGCATCTGTTTGGCGCATTCCTCCCCCTACTCTAATAAGTTGTTTGATTATAGAAAAGTCCCGGTACACCAAGCAAGTTTGTCAGTCCGCTCTGACCGTTCCCGCAAGCAGACGTGCCTGAGTCCAGACCAAGAAGTAAGTAAGTCCAAAGAGAAGAAAGTCAACGAAGTAGGAAAACTTGGCTAGTGCAAACTGTGTTTACTAATCATACCTTGTCTTTTCAGCCGCTGCTAGGAGGAACTGCATCTTGTAGGTACTCTCGATACTATTCACTGGGATTCTCAGAGTACTGAAAAGTTGCATTTATGTTTAATAATCATACCTTGTCTTTTTCAGCCACTGCCGCGAGGGACTGCATCTAGTAAATACTCTCGATACCACCCGCTGGGGTTCTCAGAGTATTGAAAAGTTGCAACACCAGGGACTAATCATACTTTACCTTTTCAGCCACTTCGCATCTTGTAGGCACTCTCGATACCACCCGCTGGGGTTCTCAGAGTACTGAAAAGTTGCATTTGTGTTTAATAATCATACCTTGTCTTTTCAGCCGCTGCCAGGAGGAACTGCATCTTGTAGGCACTCTCGATACCACCCGCTGGGGTTCTCAGAGTACGGAAAAGTTGCATTGGTGTTTACTAATCATACCTTGTCACACAAACAACTTTAATGCTAAAGAGGTTCCAAAAGATTTTCCTGCGATAGAGGACGATGAAATCATTGGCACAGAGTTCAGATTTAATATTGTTCTCGAAGAACCAGAGATGATGAGACCATTTCAAAAATAATAGTAGAATTAACAGGGAAAAACTGGAATTATACATCGACACAAACGCTTTATATGCAGATTTCATGAATGTCATTCAGACAGCAATAGAAAAAGTAGCTTCGACAAAATTCATATACATAAACAGAAAAAATATCCGTTTTTGCTGCTACTATGTTTAGTGACATGTAGCACAATACAAGACACGCACAAAAAATAATCAACCCTCTTTTTGTGAACACCTATTAATTTATAAAGTGATGTTAATTGTGTAAATTTTTCATGAGGTAAATAGGAACATTACATACTCATTTGCAGTATGATGACATATAAAATTTATGCTTTTTATTAAAAATAAATTGGGCTCAAAGTTACTTTGTGGCATGGAAATGGTTCGTTTGCTTTTTAAAATGAAGGCAGAGAGTAATGCGGAATAATTTTATTATAAAAGTAATAAATGCAGAGATATAAAGCACTGAGGTATTATTATGTTAATCAAAAATACGTAATGAGATATATTAAATTGTAGGAATGATTAATTATTTAAAACACTTTTTAAATACCAAAAAAACGTTCATACTACGCGTCTCTGTGAACAAGCATAGTTATTTCTGTACATAGGGTGGAAAGTGTAAATTTTCTTCCCGCGGATAAAATTACACAATAATAGAAGAGAAAATATACTTTACTACAGAAGTATAGAATAGTGTACATATGATTTATCTCCTGAATTCTTGTTTTAAATTTATATTAATGTATCCTTCACTGACTTAGTATACCAAGGTAAACTTAATATATAAAAAATATTTTAAAGAAAGCTTTTTTCCAAGTTTAATAAAAGCTTTAAAAATATATACATTTCTGAATGAAGGTATTCGCCTATTTAGCTAAACTGTTTCACAATGAACCGCTAGAAACTATTAGAAAATATAGGATTTCGAGATACTTCTTAGAACTAATGATTAGCTCCCAATGGAATTGCAAATGTCATCAGATTAGAAAATTTGGTAACGATGACTTTCCACAAGGAAACATATATGAGCTTTGCTATTTAATATTCGCGTTAATGATTTGTTTGATACTAACTTATGATATGATATGATATGGTATGGTATGGTATGGTATGATATGATATGATACGATATGATATGATATGATATGATATGATATGATATGATATGATATGATATCATGTGGTGTGATGTGATGTAATCTGATATGATATCATATATGATCAGTTTTACCAACAACACTGTTGTACTTTATAGACTCAACGTGGCCACTTCTCAAACAAAAAGTTGCAATTTGCAACGGTCGTAGTTATATGGTTTAATAAACTACTGATTATTAATTTCGAAAAATATTTGTCATGTTATTAAATAAGTGGATTCTGATTTTTTCTTAATAGATGACACTGTTAAGGTGTCATTTTACTTGATTTTCTAGTGCATTTGAAAATAAAGATTTATAATATAATGTGGGTTAAGCAAATAATAAAATATTTAGAAGAAGGTATTTAAAACACAATTTTCAAGAGCAATCAAAATTACACGATTCATTATAGTTGAGATCATTGTTATACAGGATGGGGCCACGTTGCTCGGGTTCTACGATAGCTAAAAATTAAAAAAAGGGATGCAAGTAAACTAGATAAAAATGTCTATAACCGAAAGTTATTTTCAAATATACAGGATGAGCCAGCACGAAAGTGCAGGATCAAGTGCCCTTTTTAAAATGGAAATGCTATGTATATCAGTACATTTTTGAAGCCTCTTTCTAGACTCTATTCATTCCTATATTATTATTGTATATCTCCCAATCACTTGGTGTAATGATTTTTGTTATTAAAATAATGCCATCTGCAGCTGCATATTGAAAAAATCCCCAGACTCACAATTATGGGTTTTAATAGAAACTTATGTGAATACTATTTACGAGATAACTAATTAATGTTTTTCAATCATTGTTGCTTTCTTAAAATGTAAGTGTGACCAAAAAAATTTTCGAATTAAGATTTATAAATTGTATTTTCTCAATTTTTTCAAATAGAACATCCTGTAAATTTTTCGACGATGTGATGTAGAAATGAAAAACAAACATTTTTGTAAATACTCCTATGGCTATTTGTAACCATTTTCGATTTATAGAGGTAAACTACGTAAAAAGGTTGTAACGGGAAATTTTTTTTTGAAAGGGATGCTTTAAATATCAGCACATTTTTGGAAGCTCCTATTTAATATCAATTTATAGGAAAACAAAATAGAATCAGATCAGCAGTTCTTTGTCGAAGTTAAAACCTCCAGGATACGGTACTGACCCTCCGTAAGAATTGAATATTAGTAGAGAGTTAGTAGGTCCATATAAACATTAGTTATTTTTTATCATCAGTGTAGCATTTTAAAATACTACTGTGAAATTTGTGAGGCCATGAGTATGCAGCCAGGTGTAGACTCAAGTGTACCTAATGTACTAATAAAAGTTTCATAGCAATTATTTCAATTTCACATTGTTTATTTCTTTAGTATCATTAATGTCCTCTTTCATGTAAATATATTTCCTCATTGTTCAAATGTGCTTTTAGAGGGCGGAATATTAAAACATAATATTTTTAGTCGCAAACTCCTCTATAAAATCGTTATTCTTACTATAAGGCACGTAACTAGACTGCATCCAACAGCTACTCTCCGGGCTATGTGCCCCGCCGGACACTGAATTACAAGTTACAAGCCTGGCGCGTTAAGTGTAATAATTGCATATTACCATCAAAACGCTAATGCTTCGATTACAATAAACACCAGCCGAAAGACTGATCCTACTTAAAGGAGCTCCCGTGCCAGTGGTCACACACCAGTTGCAGACTGCAGTTTCGAGCTGTTGGCTCTCGTCAGTGCAAGGTAGGCATGTGACGACCGACTCGAGGATCACTTGACCGTTTAGTACATTTCGGTATCTTTGGGATAGCGACAGGTAAAATAGCCAGCAGGCGCCATCTAGCGGTCCAGTGTCTGTTGCAATCGAAAAATAAATAGCCTGACTGGGCTTAGCATAGCTCAAATGTGCTTTTAGAGGGCGGATCCAACAGCTACTCCCCGGGCTATGTGCCCCGCCGGGCTTTATGTGGAACCTTGGTCAGCTGTCGTATGAAAATTTTATTTCCGAGGGGCCTCCTGAATTTTTTGGTATTTTTGTGAAATTCATGTGCTACTCTCTACTTGTTAAACTTACAGAGTGTTTGGGACTAGCTATTCTTTGGATTAATCTACACTATCTTCAAGTCAATTTTTGTGATCTGCCGATGTACCAGCCAACAACTAGGTGGAATTATGTGCAGCAGTAGAGCACCAACTATAACAGTTAGGGACATTCTAGCCATGCTGTAGACGATCAGTATTGGAGGAGGCAAGGTTTTGCCTTGCTACGCTGAGGCAAGGTTTTGCCGGAGCAAGTTTTTTGGAGCAGGTTTAATCTTCTTTTTTCTTATTTTTTTTGTTATGAATCTTAATTTCATTTAATTACTTAACTTTGTCATTCACTTAAAAACTTTCAACGTCAACCTTACCATAATTAATCTGAGCTATGGCCTTCTTGGCTGGGCAAGATTGTAAGTAACCTCTCTTATCCACACCCCGTATTCATGCCCTCTGCTGTCCCACAAAAAACAGCTGCCGCACGCAAAGAGACCATTTCATATGATTTGGTATAAAATCGGATATATCAGATATTAACCATAACGTCAGAATCATTCAAGTAGTGATATGCTAGGAAGAACATTTTAGTAGTATTGTTAGTTGTCATATCCAGACTCAAGTAAAGAGACCTTTTCTGTTAGTCAATTCCAATGGAAATTGAAGTTAACTTCTCTCGCGTATTTCCCACATCAAAGAATATTTAATTCATCGTGTCGAATTACCTCTTACTAATTTTTTATTAGTGCTTGAGATTAAAGCAAATAAGGTAAAAAACTATTCTAATTAGCCGGAACACTGAGACATCTTCAATTTTAGTAAAATTACCCTTAAGGGAAACTGATTAAAATATCCCAAAAGATTCAATTAAATGGTTGGAAAGAAGACAAAGTTGACACGCTTGCATTATCTGTCAGATAAGGTGGAAACTAAAATAATTTAACGAGTATTATTATTCCTTAAGTCGGCATAAACTTGTTGAAGCTTAAGAATTTAAGTTTTCATTAGATGTAAAGTAAGTAATCTGGCTCGGCGTAATACGACTTTTTAGTAGGAAACCACAGAGAGAAGACATTTAAAAGTTGGCTGTTACGGAATGTTTTCATCTCGACGCTCAAGTTGTTCCCGCTTCTCCGACGCTCACTATGATAATTACAATGGTAATGACGCAATTAGTAGCCAGATAATGAAAATTATAATTTCTAAACAGCAACTTCTGCCAATATTAGTCGTTCCCCCTTTTGTATCGTCGCCGGCTTCACAAAGAAAACCATCAACATGAGTTCCTTTAACGCAAACTTTAGATATATAGGGGGTTATGCTTAGTTTAATAAGAGTAAATAATTTTGATGAAGTGAGATGGTTTATCTGGCTCACAGTTTCAAATAGAGCATAACCTTATAGACAGTTTTAATTCCTTTTCACACACTGTTCGCCATATGAAAACATTATCTTTTTACCTGTTATTCTTTAACTAAATTTCTGTTTGTTTGGGCAACATTTTGTAATTGATTTATGATTCCAAGAAAACGCCTATAATCACTTAATCTTAGTGGGTACGAAAATTGGTAATATCATACGTATATTATTTTTATTACACACACGAGTGTTAGGAAAATATCAACAGTAGACGTGAAAGGCGGACTACTATAGAGGCGTCTGACAAGTTCCTTACGTGAGTGGGCCATATTTTGGAGACGTATGTCACTGTAAACTATAAAATAAAACCAGAAAATAGTTTGAGAAATTAGATATATTAAAATTTAAATCATTATTTTATTAAAAATATAATTATTTCACTGATAATACAACTAGACAATGAAAAGTTAATCTAAGAGAAGAGTAAATTAATCTTTTTTTTATCAATGGGTTTTTGAGAAAAACGTGGGAAATTAAAATATAACATACAGGGTAATTTAAACTAATGGCTAAACGCATTTTTTTTGTCAAATAAAATATTTTTAAGTCAGGTGGAGAAATACCGTACAAAAAGGGAGGATATTAAAATATGTATACACAGAACTAGTTTTTTTTTAAGAATGGAAAAGATGGTTCTAGTATTTTTTATATAAAGAAAATTCAAAATATGTAAGGAGTGAATAATATAGGCAATTGTTCAGAGTTACTTCATAATGTATCGTACCTACATAATAGTCCATGAAAAAGTTGAAAAAACCCCAAAAGTTCTGTTACAAAGATGAAACATGGGTCCCTCCCCGTTTTCGTGGGTGCAGAATACGCTGGTAATATTTTTAAGGTTCCCACCCCTCAGCAACTACCCCTAAACTTAAAAAAACACCCCAATTTTGCGGATTTTTTTCATCGTAGGCATACGGATCGGTTTTTTGGTCAGCATTCGGGTAGACCGTATGAAATTTAACCATATAACGTCTTATCTATCCCCGGGGTTGAAACTACCACCACCCCTAATATTAAAATATCCCCAAAAAAATCAAAATGCTTGACCATTTGTTTATCCCCGATTTTGAGGGTGCTCAACGCGATGATAATATTCATTTCTCCCCAACCCTTCACCAACCACCGCTAAAACCACCCCATTTTCATATTTCTTGATACTGGGCATGTGGGGACTCGGCGAGGCTTTTAAGGGGAATTAAATATATTACATGATATATATGTGTATCCAAAAGTTATGCCCATAGAATATACAGAGAATATAAAATCCGATCCGACAAGTGCTCGCGTACCTAGTACCTTTAAATGTGAAAAGGGGATGATTTTGGGATGGTTGATGGATAGTGGGGGATGACATAGTATTGATATCGTGTTTAGCGCCCTCGAAAACGGAGAGAAAACATTTCCACTATTTTGTATTTTTCGGTGGATTTCAATGTCAGGGTGATGGTAGTTTCAACCCCGGAGTCTATGGCATGTCTCATCACTCAACTCCCTTTACAATGTCCAAATCCCCTTAAAAATCCTGATCCAAGGAGTCCCCACATGCCCAGTATCAAGTAATATGAAAAGGGAGTGGTTTTAGGGGTGGTTGGTGGAGGGTGGGGGAGAAATGAATATTACCATCGTGTTAAGCACCCTCGAAAAAGGGGATTAACAAATTTTCATGCATTTTGATTTTTTTGGGATATTTTAATATTAGAGGCGATGGTAGTTTCAGCCCCGGGGTTGGATAAGACGTTTTATGGTTAAATTTTATACGGTCTACCCGAATTCTGACCAAAAAACTGATACGATGGAAAAAACTCAAAATTGGGGTGTTTTTTCAAGTGTAAGGGTAGTTGCTGAGGCGTGGGAACATTAAAAATATCACCATCGTGTTCAGCGCCCTCGAAAACGGGGGGATCTATGTTTTATCCCTGTAACTTTTGTGTTTTAAACCTTTTTTTGCAACTTTTTCAAGCAGTATAAGTTTTGTTTATGTGAATAGTGAGGTGTGTGATGTATTTATTATTGAAGGCTACCCAGGTGTTTTCTTACGAGTTTGTGAGATTGAATAGGTGATTTTATAATATTTTATGAGTTACTTATATGTATAATGAGTTTATGAGAGTTTATGTAATGATGAGATAAGGTACCAAAGCCTTGAGATAGGCGTAAAATTCACGAAACTAGGAAAATGTGGAAGAAGGCTCAAGGAATGAGCTGAACGACTTCGTCAAAAGTAGCGTAACTACTGACACATGTCTCTTCTTTCGTAATTCAATATTATAATAAAATAATAATGGGGGGGCAGATAGCCGGGAAAGTAGTTGTGTTGTGTTGCTCGACAACATAAGTTACGAAATGCATTTGCCATTAGCATACACCAATTCAAACAAAACTATAGCTGACAAATTAATAGTTAGAGGAGCTTGAGGAGGTATCAGGGATTATAATAATTGAGAGATGTGATTTTTTTAGTTGTTCGCTTTTGTGGTTATAGTACCAAGGTTATCTCAAGGGCAAATTAGGTAGTGTACAAAACGTCAAATTGGAAAAACGTGAAAGTCGGTTTATTAGATAAACTGGACGCCCGTTGGGTCAAATTTAGTGATTACTGATGGTCCAGCAAGGCCAATAGACCATTCCAGAACACGTACTTTGACAGATCCGCCATTTTGTCTGGGTGGCACACAAAGCGATTATTTTCCTTTTGTTTACATTAGTTTTTTGGTGCTGTAGATTGAGTTTATTGTGATTTGCAAATTTTTTCACCAAGATATCATGAAGTGAATATTATGTAACCCTCAGAAGTGATATTAAGTGCAGATATGTTAAAAAAAATCGAGATTATTGACAATATTGACCCCTATGTAATTCCTCCTGAAGAGAGCAGGCTTGAAGAATATTACCATGATGGACTTCGTGAATTATTTAATACTAAACTCATAGTTATTATACTGATCAACATTTTTAGCGTTATAAAAGCTTGCAAGTCTACAGGCTTTACGAATCTGACTCTGCAAGGAATTTTGGCAAAACAAATCAATCAATCATCAAAAATCATTGGGAAGGTAAGAAATCAAAGTTAATGCGTAATTTTACATTACAATTAGATTCTATATGTTAATGCATATAATTGTGATATACCACAGAGGTTTTAAACTTGATTAACATTTTTAAAATCTTTGTTGTAGGTTAAACACTCAACAAAAGAGCGAATAGTTACTTCAAGTTAGGATTATTATTTTAAAGGACACCAGCATTTCCAGTGCTCACTGTACATGTATGGCTGGTTTATCAGAAGTATGCAGTCATATAGTCATTCTGTATTACCTGCATGATCGTCCAAATACCATCCAAGACAGTGGTCCAGGTCCAGCGTCCGCAAACTTAAAAACTTTCCGTTTGGCCAGTACCTTCCATGAAAAATGCAGAAATGTTCCGAATACGAGATATAGATTGGCCAAAAAAGTAGAAAAAAGAGGTTTTTCTCAGGATCATCCTCCTTTTGATAGATAAAAATGAACTTACGCCTATTTATGTCCGTATCTAATTTATGTTTTTTTTTTTTTGTTGGCTTGATTGAACCTGAACTTGGGTATTTTAAAAGAATAAAGTGAATATTAAATAACATTTGTTTTACTGTGGATAAAAAGTATATATTATTGATGTGCAATATATTGAAATAAATAGTTATATATAATTAAAATTGTTTTTTATTAATAAATACGTAGATAATTCAATATTTATATTATTTAATATTTGAGAAGGCACATGTTTATGATTACACTACATACCACGACAATTTTATTCAAATGTACTCATTTTCTTCGTTTTGACAACATGCTTATGGGTATTGTTTCATGAAAAATCTTAAATTTTCTTTATAGCAAACCTATAATTATTTCTACATGAACATGCAATGTTTCGTGTGGTTTCCAAATCTATAGGATACAATTGAGTTTGGCCTTTTGTAAAGGAGGGTATTTGTAGTTTTATCCTCTAAAGCAGCTAGTTTTCCTAAAATCACACATACATCATTTAATTCTAACCTTATAAAACCTAGGAGTTTTTGTACAAAAATTAAGTATTTATCAGTTATAAAATGTTTTGAACAAATACGATCGTGTTTTAGGTGGCTTTTACTTAGTGGCCCCCGTCCCAAAGCCATAATCCGAGCATTTCTTCTTTCTATAGACAACGTATCAAGATGATCCCCCTATTGGTTAAAATAGCGTGAAATCGGAAAAACGATGCATTATCTCTTTCAGCACGCATTGAATATTTAACAGCAATACAAAAATGTGGCATTTTCTATCAATTAGATCATGATTAAACAATGTAATGATGAAATACTCGCAATGTTTACATTCTCAAATGGTTTTGTATGCCACCCAGCAAATGTGGCTGAACTGTCAATGACGTCATTGTGTGGGAGGACGCTACACATTTAGAGACAAGGGGCACACACCCAATATCCGTGTATAGTAGAAAAATACCACTCACAGTATTTTCCACTGCCACGACCGGGGATCAAACCCGGAACTTCTGGATGAGAGGCAAGTGCGCTCACCTCTCGACCATCAGTCATACAAATGGAAGAGCAAATAGCCGACAACCTAACATTGCCCTTGTCCAACCAAATCTTTTTTGAGCAATAAATATGTATGTACGTATTTATATAAAATGACAGTGTAGCCACCCACGGTATGAACAAAACTAATAGAACAAAAAGTAAGTAGTAATAGGGTAAAAAAGGGTATTAATTTATTTACTAATAGTACAATAAAATTGTTGAAAAAATTATAAACAAATAAGTGAACATAATATTTTAAAGAAATGATTTATTTTTTCCTTTCTCCAAAACAGTAAGTATAAAAATAATAATTACCCATGTATTATATATAAAAAAATAAGTAATAGGTAAATCTTAAAGATTCTCCTAATAAAGATGTCCTGCAACAAGAATTTTCACGAATGTTTAGTTGGGTTTTTGAAATGTAAAGGTTAGGTAATTCTTGGTGCATGGTGCGTGGTCCAACTCCCCTCCGCTAGGGTGTGGTTTTTTATTTATGTTATTAAATAAACTTGTACCTTGTTGGTTTTTACCACTTTGTTTTATTTACCACGTACGCACTCAGTCACTAAAATGACATATGGTGGAGGTTAAATTAGTGACTAATGTGACAATATCAAATTTTAAATTATCAAACGCATAGTGGTTGCTTTCTTGATCGTGGAAAAAATATTGTACACAACTCACTGGAAAGTAACTTACACATTGCCGTGATTTCCACACTCGCTAAATATTTCAACATGTGTGTTAAGGTAGTATAATATTAACTAATTTCCCCACGATTACCCAAGGAAGCTTTGATATTCATTTAATAAAATAGGTGAGAAAGTATTTAATAATGTTATGTGCTGCCCTCTAACGAGGAAAGATGTGATTAAGTACCTGTTATTCTGTTACTCCCTGACTAGTAGGGTGGCGCCATCTATGAGCCAATTGACGAACAGTCATCTGTAGGGTTCCAGAAAATTATGGAATGATATTCTGGACATTTCAAGTGGGTATATAAAGAGGTGAAGCCAGCAGATGGGGCAGCAGTACAGTTTAGTGAAGTATAAGGAACAGTTCAGTTTAGTATCCAGTACAGTTCTGGGTAGTCTGTGGTTCTGGTTACAGAGACAGTTTGTAGAAGAAGATTTCAGTTGAGTGAAGTAGGCAATATAGTTCAGTTCAGTGAAGTAAACAGACAGAGAGTTTTTAGGTTAGACAAAAGTTGTCAAGTTTAGAACAGAAAAGTACAGTGTTTTAAAAGTAGTGAATTTATATTAGATTAAGTTATTATTAGTTGTGTGATTTTTAAGTATTTACTAGTGTAATTTTAGTGATTAAATAATTCAGTGGTTTGTGAAAATTCTTGTTGCAAGTTATTCGAATCCACAAAGTGTTTACTGAAAATTGTAAGCACGTAACAATAACATACGTGTGCGTTATTTTCTTAACACACATGTATGTTAGGAAAACATCAACAATAGAGGTTTTTAAATTATAAAACTCAAAAATTATTAAATAATTATCATATAAAAGAGGCTACTTTTGTGGTTTACTTAATAACGATACATCGTTTAAAAAAATTACACTCTACCTTTTCGATAGATTTAATTAGACACTTACAATTGTACCCACACTCCCAATGTGTTTATTATTAATCAACCTTTAAATAAAGCATTTAACTTGCATATAAATCTTTTTATTATTTTTTCAAGAAATAATAAACACAATTGCTAAATTTGTATATGAATTTGTTTTTTATAAAATCATTTTCTTTTAAGTTACAAAAATAGATAGTTCAAAAAATAATAAAATTTTTAATTTGTATATCCCACCTATTCCGTGGCCAAATTTAACGCATGAAGGTTCAATATATTGGAGTGCGAAAAAATGCTGTACTTGATGATTTTCCCAAAAATTAACGGATAGATATATACTAACAACTTTTATGCCGCTTTTATGTAAGAATGATTCTATATAGTAATATTGAGCCATAATGCATGTAATGCGTTTCACGTTATCAGGTTGTTATACAATTCATTAGTCGCATCTGTGTGTTTGTTAAAGTTAAAAATATGTTACTTTCAGCTTTACGCAAAGCACAAAACTTGTAGGGAAAATGCCAATTCTACAAAGGTGTGCAGGGCAACAGCCATATTCAAAATCCAATGATTATTGTGATATATAATATTCTAAGTAGGATAAAATCTTACCAAGATTTCGGTGGTATTTTGAGGTTTTGTTTTAGTGTATGCAGGAGGGTTAGTGGAAGAATTTTTATTGTTCTTTATTATTTTTGTTTTTACAGATAAAGTATTTCAAAGTAATACCTTAATATTTATAAATAATAGTTCTAATATTTGTTTGTATCTGTTTATGTGATAATATTACCTTATTTTTGCTCTGTACTTAGTTTTGTAATTTTGGACAACTAAATGATAATAATAATAATTGTAAATAACCGGGACATTTCTTTATAAAGCTTTAGACGGAATTTTGGGTAGGGAAACCCCTAACAGAGTTTGTTACATAATCACGAAAACTCCATGTACGTACGTTTGAGAAATAATTAACAATTCTAAATTTCACAATAATAAAACTTATTCTGCGAACAAACCGTAATTTTAATATTGTGCGCATATTTTGCTTCAATATGTCAAATCTTTGAGGCTACAACAATTGCTTATGTGCAGGATTAAAAAATACTACTGCCACCTGTCTTTTATTCCTTTTAATAATGATGTTATATGCACCGATGATAAACCATTTCATTTCGACATCATTTTTAAATAATCTCTGCCAACAAACATGTGAAATTATTGATGTGAACACATGCCTAAAAAAGCGAGCGAGTGCACCCGTATTTAGTTGAAAAAACCCATTTAGGTGAACAAAAAGATATGGATCATGGATTTTTAGCATTACATTGTAAACAATATGTAGAACTGAGTTCATGATCTACACATTTTCATCTGAAATAGCGGCGCTGACAAACTATATTCCGTGTTGTAGTAGAAACTAAATAAAACGAAAAATTATAGTTTAAAAAAACTAAAAAAACACGCTTTAATAGCAAACCGAACTAAAAAGTAAAAAACAATGTTTAAATATAGACAAAAAAAATTTATTTTATTGTAAAAAAGCGTGGGGTGCTTGATATCAATTGTTATAAATATTTTATTGGTAGGCTATTGATCAAAGTAGAATTATAGAAATATAGTAAAAAGCACCCCACGCTTTTTACAATAAAATGTCTTTTTGTCAATATTTAAACATTATTTTTTACTTTTTACTTCGGTTTGCTATTAAAGAGTATTTTTTAAGTATTTTTAAACCATAATTTTTTTCTGTTAACTTTTGCCTTTTTATAATATAAAATATATATTAATAACAGCGGCGTCTCCGGCAAAATCTCGACAATAGATTAGTTATTTTAAAATTTTTTATTTTATCCTGATGATCCTGATGAGGACATCAGGGCAAAGTTGTCAAACTATTGTATTGTAGGCATGCGGATCAGTTTTTTGGGCAGGATTCGACTATCCCCTCCTCTATTACCAAAATATCCCTAAAAAATTCAAACTGCATGAAAATTTGTTTATCTCTGTTTTCGAGGAAGCTCATTACGATGGTAATATTCATTTCTCCCCCACCCTCCACCAACCATCCCTAATTTAGAGGTGGTTGATGAGAGTAAGAGATAAAATAGCATTGACGTCATGTATCAACTCAACTCCCTTTACAATGTCGAAATCCCTTTAACAACCCCGATTCAATGAACTCCCACATGCCCAGTATCAATAAATATGGAAAGGGGGTAGTTTTTGGGGTGGTTGGTGGAGGGTAGGGGTGAAATGAATATTACCATTATGTTGAACACCCTCGAAAATAGGGATAAACAAATTTTCATGCATTTTAATTTTTTTGGGGATATTTTAGTCTTTAATACCCGTATTTTCAACCCCGGAGGCGGATAAGATATTATATGGTTAAATTTCATACGACATACCCGAATCCTGCCCAAAAAACCGATTCGCATGCCTACGATGAAAAAAACGCGAAAAGAGGTGGGAGTTTAGGGTTAGTTGCTGAGGGGTGGGAACCTTAAATCACCATAATGTTCAATGTCCTCGAAAACGGGGGCTACCCATGTTTCATCCCTCTCACAGAACTTTGGTGTTTTAACCCGTTTTTTCAACTTTTTCAGAGTAATTCTAATACATTACACATTGACATCCACGTTCATTTTCGCCATTGCAAAATTTCGCACAAAGTTTGAAGTCACATATCTATACATTTTCGATTGTTCCTGAGTTTTCCAATGCTCAGTTATGCATAAAATTTGATATTGCCCGTTATCTTTAATAAGTTCCCCCAGCAGATCCGCGCTGTTACCAATTGACTGTATATGTTAGTGCGGAATACTAATTTCAGTATGAAGAGATTCTTTGAGGTTACATTTTTCCTTCATTACCTATTCAATCTATTTTGGTTTTCCTCCCCATTTTTACATTTTAGAAATCTTCACACAACCAATGCTCAAGGCATCTTTATAGAGATTTATGTGAAATCTCTTCACGCCTACTCCCCTCGGTCCGAACTCCGGTTTGTACATATTTTACTTTTGTTCAAAAGGAGCTGACACTGCAAATCGTTTTAACATATTTTTCTGACTGGGTAATTCTTTAATTTTTATAGAATCTTCCTACAAGCTCTTCTTTTGAACTAAATACTCTTTAACATCTTTTTTTGCACGATCGAGCTTTTTTGTTTATTCAAAGCATATAAAAAACAAACAAACATTATTTAGAGACATTAAAATTGAATGCACAATTTGTTCAATTATTAGTTGTACTTCCGCTCGTACTTGCCGTGTTGGTGTTCAGCGTATTCAGCGAAACTGCAGTACTGGAAAATTAAGCAGCATCGTGTAGAATTTTCTCGGCAAATTTAATTTTTTCTGCAGAGAATCTTCCACATAACTCTTTGCTATCGAGGAAGATCTCGGTCTTTGGATTTTTCTGGAATTATTGCTGCGCATCCGATCTCCCATGTATTTTCTATTTCACTATTGCCTTCGTAATCACTCATTGTAAAGAAAGTAATACAGTAAAAATTTAATGTCGAATTAAATGTGTTTGCTTGTTTATAAATAACACCAAATATTGTCTTGGAAACATATAGCAAAGCCATCTAATTTTATAAGAAAATATACATCATTTGACAAATTGGACGTCACTTTTGACTTTTTTGTTTATTTCTTATAAAATAAATCATTTTAATTGAAGTATAATTCAATACGATCGTGCAAAAAACAGTATGAGCATCACGAGCGTTAAGGGTTGTACCGATCTCCGGAAAAATTGGAGGCTGAGCGCCGTCGACTGGTAAATGTCCCTTACCGTTTAGAATTATCGTGATCGGCGGCCATCTCGAATGCTCTACATACCAATATATATCAAGTTTTAAATAGATGTTAATAGTAAGATGACCCGGTCGTCACTGTGAGAGGTCATGATCTCCAACCTCATGCAAGTTGCCTTAAATGTAATATCCAAATGGTGCTCGTTAGAAGGGCTCAATGTCAATCCGAGCAAAACAACTATTGTCCCATTCAATAAAAGGAGAAAATTCAGTCTTAGAACTTCTGTATTGAATGGAACGATAATAAATCTTTCCAGTCAAGTAAATTATCTAGGAGTAATCCTGGGTCAAAAACTTACCTGGAACTCACATCTGGAAAGGACTCTTACTAAAACAACAGCGGCAATATGGACGTGCCGTAGATTGTTTGGTAAGACTTGGGGCCTAAGACCGAAAATGACACATTGGTCTTATCTTTCGGTTGTCAGACCTATGGTAACCTACGCATCATGCGTATGGTGGCCAAAAACAGAGGAAAAAGAGCACAGGGAAAGTTGCAGAAACTGCAACGCCTGGCCTGTTCAGGGACTACAGGAACAATGCACTCGTGTCCCACAGCAGTTATGGAGGCTATGCTTGACCTACTCCCCTTGCACTTACATGTAAGGAAGGAGGCGGCACTCGGTGCCTTACGATTGCACCAGGCACATAAATTTAAACCAGACGATCTGGTTGGTCACTTAACGAGGATGAGTTAATCCATTTGAATTCCATGACCAAACCCACTGACTCAATGCCAATCAAACAAGATTTTGACTGCTCGTTTGACGTGCTAACTGAAAGTCATCAGACGAGCAAGATAGAGGCACTGCAATTAGAACAAGGGTCACTCATCTGGTATACAGATTGATTTAAGATGACTGAAGGGGTAGGAGTGGGAGTAGCAGGGCCGAATTTTAGGCTATGGAAAGACCTTAGTAACACCCCAACCATCTTTCAGGCAGAAATTTATGGTATAGATCTGTGTGCCCAGGTATGACTAAATAAAGGCATCCGAAGGACAAAAATCTATATACTATCAGATAACCAGGCAGCACTAAAGGCTTTAAGGTCTTATACCTTTGAGTCTAAAATTACCTGGGAATGTAGACAATCCCTGAAGCAACTGGCTAATAACAACAAGGTTACCTTGATGTGGGTGCCAGGGCATGCGAGAGTACAAGGAAACGAACTTGCTGATAGCCTTGCAAAAAAAGGAGCTGAAGCACCGTTCATTGGACCCGAACCGTTTTGTGGTCCAGTTAAGGGACATATAGCAGAGGAGATTCAAGAATGGGAAAAAGACCAGAAAAATTCCTACTGGAGGAATTCTCCAGGCCAAAGACTAGCGAAAAAGTTTATAACTTATTTGACAAAGAATGCCACAAGGCTTCTCGAACTTGAAAAGTCCGAATTAAGGCTAATTACAGGCCTTCTAACTGGCCACTGCCCTTTGAGATATCATCTCATGAACATGGACAAGGCGGTAAACAAAAAGTGCAGATATTACGATACTGTAATTGAAACTGCGGAACACATACTTTGCAAATGCAAGGTGTTAGTCCGCACTAGGCTAAAGTTTCTAGAACAGGCGGAATTAACGCCTGAAAACCCATGGAAATCACAAGCTTTGTAAAAAGTCTAGGAATCCTGGGTAACCACTAGATCTAGGGTAAATCACAAAACATCTTTTAGGTCGAACTGAAGTAAGGCTGCTCGAAGCCAAATGACCCCGTTAAACAATCTACAATCTAATAGAAGGAAATGAATTACAGACTTACATGTATTCACACAGAAAAATTCTTTATTCGATATTTAGTTCAGTTTGTTCTGAAAAGAATTTTTGTACAAAATTTTTTTACAACGATGTTTATTAAAGATCAAATAGGTATAATAGGACATTAGTTTTATTAAATTACGAATTTAGTTTTAATGATTCATTTTTCATTCCTATACATAAAGGAATATTTATCTATGAATTTCCCTTCTTTATAAAAAGTTAGTATGCCAGTGGTCAGTACTAAAGCTTGATCTAGTTCTGTAGCTCGCACTTCGTTTCACGCCTTGTCGCCCCCTTGAGTAACAGGCGTACTTACTCAGTCATTGTGGTTGAAGCTCTACCACAATTTTATGACACATTCTGCAGTTCTCTTTTGGTGAATTAGTTCATAAAACAAGACTATATAATATAGTTTCCGGAATTCTGGCAGTTACGTTGTTCGCTTTGCTGTAAACATTTGTAAAGCAAATAAAAAAGAAGTGGTGGTGTTATTTATCTCTACATATAGGCGTTATTTGTTCATTAGCTTATCATAGAAAAATACTGGCTACGAGGATCCGAAACTAAATATTATATAATTTATATGATAATGATAATAACAGTAATAATAATAATAAGTACCATAAACATCTTGTATTGTTCTCGCTTTTTGTACATCAGCGGAGCTTCGCCCCTTTGGCATTAGATTGCTCGGGGCAAGTGAAAGTCCCCCTTTAGAGGGAGTGAGTTAAAGTCTGTAATAATAAAATGTGAATTCTCTTATTTTTTCAGGCAAGCCTTTATACATTTGTCTTGTCGATAGCCGAGTGGGTTAAGGCGCGAGGTGGCAATCGCGATTAATCACATGGACATCGCACCACCAGGTTCGAATCCTGGCTCCGGCACTCGCACTGTCGGAGGAAATGGTTCAATGTCCGCGTTTTTTCAATGTGTAACCCCCTTCCGCACAAGCCCTGGCTTCTGGAATTGGGGGTTGTCTAATTTCTGTGCTGTTTATTTATTATTATTATTATTCTAACGTTAGAGCTAAATAAGCGTTTAAATAGAGAGGAAGTTACACAGAAAAACTAACAATGACCTATAAGTAGGTTTATTTTATAAGCATAAGAGCATCTCAGTAGAATTAGCTTTAAAAACTAAATAAGATATGCTAAGTGAACTTAAAAACTTTAGATAAGACCCAGTGTATCAATACCAGGTTAACATTTAACTACAGGATAAATGTCAAATGAAATAAATCTATTAGTTCTTTCAACATTTATCCTTTAGTTACGAGTTAACCTTGCATTCATAAACCGTGTACCTAAGTGTGACCAATTAGATTTATTACATTAGATTTAGATTCAATAAATTTATTTATAACGTGAACATATTGGCGTAGATTATAAAATCTCGTACACATGTTTTGATACTTTTGTAGACTAACTATATCTCATTTTAATAAAGCAGGCCAATATACTACATCACAGTAAGCTAAGTATGAAGGAATCAGAGAGCCTCACAATTTTAATCTAATATTACGTAAAATATCTGTCTGGTCGATAGCCGAGTGGGTTAAGGCGCGAGGTGGCAATCGCGATTAATCCACACGGACATTGCACCACCGGGTTCGAATCCTGGCTCCGGCACTGGCACTGTCGAAGGAAATGGTTGTATGTCCGCGTTTTTTCAATGTGTAACCCCCTTGCGCACAAGCCCTGGCTTCTGGAATTGGGGGTTGTCTAATTTCTGTGGTGTTTATTTATTATTATAATTGAGAGAATTTTTAATTTACCAAATAATAATAAACATCTTTATTATTACAAAAATAATAAATGTTTAGTAAAATACATACTAGGAAAGTCCAAACAGGCGACTGTTTCTTATCAAAGGAAATAAATGTATTGACACCCGTCAAAGTGCACAATGTGCGTCCCCAAAACGATTAAAAATAATATCCCATAACTTGCTATATACTACCTCTTCAATCGGAAAACGCAAATTGAATCTTATTGCAATAAGCCCCCAGCAGGCAGATTAATCCAAAAGATAAGACAACAGTGTAGGGCCGTTGTGCATCGCCAGCCACAGACTAGTTTAGAGGTTGTTAGCTCTCATCAATACGGCATAAGGCATAGGCGACAACTGCGTGCCTCTCAAATACATCCTCTACTTCGATTCCCTAAAGATGAAATTTTAAGCCGTCATGAGGAATGATTAAACCCGCAAATCCATTTTTCGACTTTAAAAAAAATTATTTCGCTTATGCTAAAGAAGCAACAGAATTAATGATGATAGCAAAACAATGAAAACATCTCAAAAATCGTGAAAAATTCAGATTGGTCAATAGGCAAGAATTTCAGGATGTAATTCTGAAAAATTTGGTGAAAAGCAATGATGTATTTACGAGAGAAATTTCGGAACAAATTTCTAATGTGCCGAACATGACTGCCACTGGTTTGCCCTTGCTGGTCCAAACCTGAAGACCACCAGATGTGAAGGAATCAACCACCAGAAAAAAGTAAAATAAATAGTAATGACTTAAATTAGGACAATTTATTATGAAATTAAAAATGAAAATGTTTCACACCAAAAAAAAAATACCGAACGTGACGTCAGGCTTGGCTAACAATTTGTTTTACAATTTTTACTAACTGTAACTTTAAGTTCTGGTTTTTCCTAATAAATTTTGTGGCTGACAATTAGCATTCAATTGAATTTAGTTATTACAGAATATTAAAACAAGGAAAACAGAAATAAATAAAATCAGCGTCTTTAATGAAAGGTATTGATTGTGCACTTATCTGGTTTGAGGTAATCATCCAAATCCAATGTCTATCAAGTTCCTACCAAACCAAGAACTCGTGCTGAGTACTGGTATGAAAAACCTCGCCGGAAGGGCCAAACAAAAGTCTGGGTGAAAGACTTGGCCGGAAGTCCCTTAAAACAAATCAGATTATAGTATACGTTACTTGAGCAATAGTTATTCACCTCTCCTTGAGGGCTGTTCTTCTATAAGACTAAACAAACCAAGCAACCATCCAAAATTAGTATATTTCTAAAATGATTTATGTGAAATTTAAAATGTTAATTTGAAAAACGTCAGGTACTTACAAATTTAAAGAGATCCAAAAATCCCTTTAAAAGGTATAGATTCCACACCAATACAAGGTTGAATGTGAGCAGCAAAGGAATAAATCCGAATTATAAACGAGAAACATACAATTTCCTTTTCTGCTTTTCTCACCAAAATTATTTGTTCCCTCAGTTACCCATAACAAACATTTTATTTTAGGCCTACTTCCAAAAATATATTTATATTAAATTTCCATACTATAGACTGCATATAACAGAAATACATTAATGTATTGCAAGTCACTAAAAATTTTAAAAATGAAACTTTACAATGTTGCCTTATCAAATGGTCTGAATTTGAAGATGACGAATATAGACTCCAACGGAATATTGACTTGTGAATTATATCTTCTGCAGAAACTACATTTAAAAAAACAAATTCACTTCTAATGTGGTATGGAAAAGAGTTAAATAATGTAAATGTGTAAACAATTGTCATTGATAGATCGTATTATCGACAAAAAACCAATGAAAAAAATTATAGTTTAAAAAAACTAAAAAAAACTTTAATTGCTTTAATTGCAAACCGAATTAAAAAGTAAAAAATAATGTTTAAATATTAAGATTTTATTCAACAGTGATAGAAAGTCCAGTAACTCAATATAATTAAATGACTTTTAATAGTTTAAAATAAGAATTAAGTAATAGACAAAAAAATCATTTTATTGTAAAAAGTGTGGGGTGTTTGATATCAATTGTTATAAATATTTTATTGGTAGCTATTGATAAAAGTAGTAGAGATCCGATAGAAGGGTAAGGCTCTTATACAACAGGGTGTGCTCGGTTCCCTGAGGTTGAGACTAGCGACATGACATTTTTAGTCACCCTCTTGCCATTCATCCCTCGGCACGTTTCTCGCCAATATATTGAATTGGGTGAATTTTAGAATTAGCATCATGAACACATATAGAAACCAGCTGATGTCCGCCTGCTTTTCGAAACCGCTGAGTATCCGCTAGTAGTACGGTACATAATTAATATTACATCATATATGTATATATAATGGCAAATACGTTACAGATAATTCCGGAGTTACGTATATTACTCTGGTATGCAGTGATCACTACTGTACCGCGCTTGCTTAACTCTCGTCGAGCGCTGGGTGTTGATGCTTACATAATAATATGAGAAACGTCCAAAACTCATACCGATTTGCGTTCTGCGATATTAGCTTAAGCGAGAGCGGATAGCTGCGTAGCTGTCTGTAGTGAATTACCGCTGCTGACTTAGACGCACAACGCATATGTGCAGAAGGCTGCGCAAAAGTGTACACCTATGTGCACGTCACTCTTGTGCTAACCGCTGAGACAGATTGGGTGATAATCACGTCCAAAGATTCCGTTACAGACAAACAAACATACAGGTAAAGCTAATAAAATAATAACAGCGTGTTAAAATGACTTTTGTATAAAAAATTACAACATTCTTCAAATAGCAGAAATATGACAAGAACTCATGTCATAGTTACCAATCAATTGTGCATTTACAGACCATCATCAGTTCTTCGATCGCGTTTAACAAGAAAACATCTACCAGATACTTCTCCTGAAATAGTCACCAGCCTGAAATTTTTTTATTTCAACAACCTACCTATGGTAATGTCCATCGACGTCGTAGCATAGCAGTTTACATATTTATTCTAAACAAATCGCTGGTCTCCCAGCGACCCAAAAATTCTATATGAATCTAGTTAAAAAAGCGAAGCGTAACCAAATGGCCGGTCTCTCGGCGACCCATTCACTATGTGAACGATCCATGTTTTATTAGTCTGAAGGACGTCTTTTCTGCTTTAAAAAACTTAGAAAAATTTAAAAAAATAGGAAAAAGAAAAAATTAATTTTCTTTTTCCTCAACCTTTTCTTAACTCTAAATAAATAAATTTTACGTTCACAAAATTTTTAGGGTTCAACACAACTATTTCAGACGGAGAATAATGTAAAAAATCATACTTACTGTCGTTTATGCTTAACTGCTGCTCTGATGCTATCAATTGGACGTCGTAACACTATAAACCTAACACTGTCTGTACCACACTCTCTTAAAATTAAACCTGAAAAGGAATTTTGTTAGAAAACACAACTAAAAGACAATATAAAGTACAAAATATATATATTAAATCTTTAAAAAATTATGTTTTTACAACAACTTTTTTCAAGAGAAAATGTTAACAAACACTAGTCTGGCCGGTGTACAACACATGGTGAGGAACGGAACGATTCATAATGTACCAACTACCATCCAATATGCGGTTTAATAAGCTAACGATGCACAAAAAGATTCAAGAAAAGTTCAGTGTAACTGAAATTTTGGTGGGCTTTTGCTTGCCTGTCTTATAAACGTATTATTAAATTCACATGAATTTTGGTCGCTCCTCGGAGCTTAAAATTGCTTGAAGCGTCTCTACTTCGATTGTATTCTACAATAACAACTTTTTACGTTCAGGCAAGGTGGATCCCATGCACGTATGAGTACATGGTATAGATACTTTTTTGACTCCGAATCACTGAGGAACCGGTTTAGGGCAAACCCCGTCAAAACACATCATTTCCCCGTCAAATCCGACTGCTAGGAAATGATGGGGGTCCCATATCGCTAAGGGCTATTTTCGCTATAACTTCCGATATACTTTGAATAGTCGTTGGATTAACTTGTCCTCATATTTAATACCTCGTAAGAGTTGCAGTGCTTGACAACGTAGATTCGTAAAAGGGTTTTTAATCTTGAAAATTTCGAAGTTAAAGTCAAATTTTATTACACTTTCTAAATTTAGGTGGTCGGGGCGACATTACGTCCCTGTGCAGCGACATTTGCTACACTTGCTAACTTAACGCTCCTTGAAGAGTTAGCGAAAATTTTGCATAGAAAACGCTCCGAAGAGCGAAAATATGTTTACAAGTATTAAAAACCTCTTCCACGGCGTTTTTACGTGAAGCACGCTTTTCGTACGAAGTATTTCCTAAGTCGGATTTTGTTACAACGTCGAAAAGTATATTGGGGTTATAGCGTTCTTTAACAACTACACCATCCGCCTTTAGGGAATTCGAACCATCAATGCACGATGCACGATACTTCGGAGCCACTCCCGGCTAAGAGAGGCGACGCTCAACTCCATGAACAGTGAAGAAGGACAAGGGACGATCCCTGTCAACTAGCCAGCCACTCAACCAGACCCAGATCCATCAATGTCGTCTTCGTCGTCGATGATGAGCCCCCCTCTGCGCCTTTTCGACAAATCATCCATACCAGGACAGTCAACCTAGACGACCAGCGTCCACAACGTCGTCTACCTCGCGCATTGATGACGCATGCCCAGTACTAACGCAGGCACTTATCCATGATATGCAAGTAATGACTTAAACTGCTGACATCTAGACCTACCCTACCACCACGTTAGAGCCGGCTTCGCACAGAGTTCAAGTGGCCCGTGTACCCGAGAGAACCGTTTACGTACACACATGTATTCATCGTAGAAATTAATGAGTCAGATGAAAACCTTCGAATTTTAATAGCTATACAAGTTTTGTTTATACATTTTGACGTAGGACTAAGGGTAACGAAATGATTTTTTATGTTTCATAATTCTTACCTTTCACGCACTGTATCTAAAAAAATATGAACCCTAAGGGTAAAACTCAAATGAACAAAGTTGTAGAAAATTTCGAACTTTCAAATCGATTTTTTAAAAATCGATTTAGCACTAACGGAAGCTGAGATATTGTACGAAACCATTATTTCAATACGGTGGTGCAAGGGCAAAGTTCCTGTTTTATGCCTATTCTATCTCGTCCCAAACAACATGAAATGCAATTTACCGACTCTTTATAAGAGTCTTGGGTCCAATGTTTATAGTTACAGGGATAATTACTGAATATTTTGAAAAATTAAGAAATTAGTAGACCTGTATTGATTTTGTAACAATGAAAAGACTGGCGGATAAAATTAAATTGATCAGTTTCTTCTACAATTTGTATTACTTTTTATCATTGTTCATATTATTCACTATCTATGTTATACATTAAACGTATATTCAACTATTTTAGAGATAAATGCAAATCAAAAGCTTTAAAAAGTTGTAGTTGAGCTATTATGAATTTAGTTTTGATAAAAAATACCTTGTTAGTTACATTTTCTATAAGACCTATAAAGCATTAAAACTTCTTTAGTTTCTTTTATATACCATGAGTTTCTCCCGTTTTTATTAAATACGACCCGCTTATGAATTATGAACATCTTGAAGTGTAATTAAATTTTCATTGGAGGAACAGTTCTTAGGTCAAACCAATATAACAGCCATTATAACTTCAACAAGTGCAAAACAGCGTAATTACTCATTACTCTGCTGCAACGTTATCGTTATCCTCGTCTCCTGTAATTATCCTGTCCAAATTATCGTTTGATTTTCAATGAAATTGAGGTTAGACGCACGTATAAACTTCGCCACAAATTTATTTCAGACATGCAGACGATAACGTCTGGTCTAACAAGTATCGACTAGCCATTTCCTGTATATTTTACACAAGCTGCTCGAGCGGAAACAATACATTTGTAATGACATGATGGTATTATGATATTACGTAACTATTGAATAATACTAATGGTAGAACTCAAGAGGATTCTACAAGGCGGAAGAAGTTTAAACTGAAATTTGTCTTACAGAACTTTGAAATCAATAATCACGCTATAGCTAATGAGGTCCTGAATATTCATATTCCGGTTGTGACTATTTCTTGAGATATCTATAATAAGTCTGAGGATACAAAAATGGGTGCCAAGTAAATTAGACTATGTCCCAAACACTGTAGTCCCAATAACTCCCCAATTTAATGAACAGGCCTACTCTAAAATACAGTGATATTTGTTTATTAGTAAATAGCTATTACTTTTTAAAATTTCAATATACAGGGTGTCCCAAAACTCCCGCCTTCCCCTTTAAGTGCTAATTCTCCATGCAAAAATAGTAAGAAAAGATCCTATAAACATGTGTTTGGAAATGCTTCCTAAATGAGTTACGGCCCTCTAAGAATGGCGCAAGAATAGGCGTTTTTGCTAATTATCTCGGAAATGATTTGGGACAACTTTATGAAACTAGGTTAACTATTTTCGATTATTAAATGTTATTGTTTTACAGTATTAGCCACAATTAATTTTATCCAGGGGCGGAGAAACGAGGGGTTGGTGTTATTTGTTTCTACATATTTATTTTTCCATTTGACATTTCTAGTATTTTAATCCATGATTATGATTCCCTGGTTAGTTAGTAGTAATAAAATACTAAAAATATCAAATAGAAAATAATAAGCATCACCGACTCCTCGTTTCTCCGCCCGTGGATAAAATTAATTTTGGCTAATACTGTAAAACAATAACCTTTAATAATCGAAAATAGTTAACTAAGTTTCATAAAGTTGTCCCAAATAATTTCCGAGATAATTAGTAAAAACACCTATTCTTGCGCCATCCTTAGAGGGCCGTAGCTCCCTTAGGAAGCATTTCCGGACACATGTTTATAGGAACATTTCTTACTATTTTTGCATGGAGAATTAGCACCTAAAGGGGATGGCGGGAGTTTCGGGACACCCTGTATACAGTGTCCGTCAGAAAGTATCCACCATATTTAATTTTTTTTATTTAACTGTTTATTTTAAACACAAATTATTATTTTGCACACACATAGCATTTTAACTAAACATAAATAGCGAGCCTAATGTGAGAAAGTTTGACTACATATTTTTAATGAATAAAATCTTTTTAAACCGTGTTTTAAATTTTTTATATGACAGTAGTTTGAGATCTTCAGGAATGTCATTGTAAAGAGAAGCCATGCGATATGAGAATCCACAGCGAAATTCCGCAGTTTTATGTCTTGGGATGGTGATAGTTGATTTGTGTCTAATATTTAAGTTATGTACATCTGTTCTATAAGTACTTTTATTATATAAATAAGAAGGTGACTTAGTTAATAATATATTATGAAAAAATGAGCAGCTATGGAAAACGTTTCTGTTTTTAATACGCCAATGTTGAGCCAGAAAATTTCCTTCAAACTCGAGGATACAGGATCATATTTTCTTATACCGCAAGTTAATCTAACACAACTATTTTGTAACCGTTGTAATCATTGGGCATCAACTTGGCGTAAGAAAGGGAAATACACAACCGAAGCATAGTTGATATGAGAGAGAACAAGAGCTTCACATAACATTTTCTTAATTTTTTTTGTTAGCATATCTTTACTTGCATCAATTAATTTTAGGTTAGTAAAAGATTTCTTAATAATATAATTAGTATGCTCAGTAAATTTTAAGCTCGACTCAATATATAAACCTAGATTTTTTTATACGTTTGTGAGTTCAAGTTGTTAGTTGTTAATTTGTATGCTAACGTTTTTCATACACCTGGTTCTTGTGTCTCTTCTACCAAATAACATAACTTTGGATTTCATTGCATTTACGGACAGACAGAAAGCATTAGATATTTTAATAAGAGATGTTATATCTTCGTTAATGAGTCTGCAAGAATTTTCAATATTAGCCTCTTCAAACGAATAGTAGACCTGAGTATCATCAGCATAAAAATGTGACTTACAGTTTTGAAGAACATTTTGAAACTCCGCTGTGTATGTTAAAGAACGCTATAACCCCGATATACTTTTCGACGTTGTAACAAAATCCGACTTAGGAAATACTTCGTAAGAAAAGCGTGCTTCACGTAAAAACGCCGTGGAGGAGGTTTTTAATTCTTGGAAATATATTTTTGCTCTTCGGAGCATTTTTTATGCCAAATTTTCGCTAACTCTTCAAGGAACGTTAATTTAGAAAGTGTAGTAAATGTCGCTGCACAGGGACGTAATGTCGCCCCGACCACCCAATTTTAGAAAGTATACTAAAATTGGACTTGAACTTCCAAATTTCCAAGATTAAAAACCCTTTTACGAATCCACGTTGTCAAGCACTGCACCTCTTACGAGGTATTGAATATGAGGACGAGTTAGTCCAACGACTATTCAAAGTATATCGGAAGTTATAGCGAAAATAGCCCTTAGCGACATGGGACCCCCATCATTTCCTAGCAGTCGGATTTGACGGGGAAATGATGTGTTTTGATGGGGTTTGCCCTAAACCGGTTCCTCAGTGATTCGGAGTCAAAAAAGTATCTATACCATGTACTCACACGTGCATGGGATCTGCCTTGCCTGAACGTAAAATTTGTTATTGCATAATACAAACGAAGTAGATACGCTTCAAGCAATTTTAAGCTCCGAGGAGCGACCAAAATTTATGTGAATTAATAAATACGTTTATAAGACAGGCAAGCATAAGCCCACCAAAAATTTCAGTTACATGAAACTTTTCTTGAATCTTTTTGTGCATCGTTAGCTTATCAAACTGCATATTGGATGGTAGTTGGTACCGTATGAATCGTCCCGTTCCTCACCATGTGTTGTACACGGGTCAGACCATTGTTTGTTAACATTTTCTCTGAAGAAGTTGTTGTAAAAACATAAATTTTTTTAAAAGATTTAATATACATATTTTGAACTTTATATTGTCTTTTAGTTGTGTTTTCTAACAAAATTCCCTTTCAGATTTAATTTTAAGAGAGTGTGAAACAGACAGTGTTAGATTTATAGTGTTACGACGTCTTCCAATTGATACCATCAGAGCCGCAGTTAAGCATAAACGACAGTAAGAATGATTTATCCATTATTCTCCGTCTGAAACAGTCACGTTGAACCCTAAAAATTTTGTGAACGTAATATTATTCTTTAGAATTTAAGAAAAGGTTGAGGAAAAAGAAAATTAATTTTTTCTTTTTCCTATTTTTTTAAATTTTTCTAAGTTTTTCGAGCAGAAAATACGTCCTTCAGACTTCCATCAAAGCATGGATCGTTCACATGTACAAGGTAAACATAAGAGGGCCCAATATTGAACCTCGTGGCACACCTTGATTTATTGGTAGCATATCAGAATTATCTCCATTAACACTGACTCTCTGGTGTCTGCCAGTTATATACTGCCTCATCAACTCTATAGATCTGGGACAAACTTCAAAATAATATAAAATTTCCAGAAGCAGCCGATGATTTATACGATCAAACGCTTTACTGTAATCTAATAACACTAAAATTGTAGCCTCATTGTTGTCCGATGATCGTACAATGTCATCAACTACCTCAAGCAGGGCACTTATTGTGCTATGTCCCTTATGGAAGCCAGACTGATTAATTGGTAAGATATTATTTATTTTCACGTGCTCCCTAATTTGTTCATTCATGTTTATTTCAATGATTTTAGACGTAGTCGGTAATATGCTGATTGGCCTAAGATCCGTTAAATCTGAAATGTTGCTAGTCTTTGGCAATGGTTATTATTTTGGAAGATTTCCACAGAGATGGAAACACATAATTTTTGAAGTAATAGTTTATAATATGTACTAGCAATGGTAACATGTTAGGGCACAGATACAGAAGTAATCTAAGTCCAATATCGTCAACTCCAACTGCCTCAGATTAGCTTTTAGTGCCAGGTATATAGATATTCGCTAGCCATTTTGAAGGAAAAAGTAGCAGTATTATTATCTCTAGTATGGTGATTATAAAATTCGACAGATTCCTCACTGACAGGGAATTCTCTTTTGCTATTTCTAAAATAAGTATTGATAGTATCACTAGCATCACCAACCATGTCTGGAACCCGCTGAAGATGTTTTCCTTTATATACGCTTAATGCTTGTAATTTCCGCTACATATTTTTGTTATTTTTTTATCTTAACGAATATTCAAGATAAACCTCTTTTTCTATTATAATGGCAGACTTTTTTTCGTTCCATAGTTGTTTGTAATAATCCCAATGTGCTGGTAATTTTGTTCTCTTATATCTAACTTGTGCCATATTATTTAATCATTTGTTTGATCGTATCTGTAAGCCACGGTGACTTTTTCTTACTTATTAGAACAGTTCTTACAGGAGCACGTCTGTCAAATAGATCAATAATAAGATTACTGATTTAATCATTAACATCGACTAAACGATACACATCTTTAATTGGTATGGTACAAAAATCGTTTAAGAGGTTTTCTTCATTAATATATTTCAAATCACGAAAGTGTTCATGAAAGTCTCCTCTTGTATTTCCTTGTGATCTAGTATACAAGATACCAAGTGGTGAACAGATATTTCAGAAATGTCACAGACGGTAGCTAAGATTACCTTTAATTTTTTGAACAAATTATGTAATCGAGTAAAGTAGAAGTAGTGTCGGTAAGACGGGTTGGTTGGCCAATAATTTGATTTAAGTCATAGGTATCTAAAATATGAGATAGAAATTCATTTGCCCTATTCTCAATCTGAAAATAATCTATATTAAGATCCCCACCACAAAGCAAATGGTCATATCTAAGTATTAAAGAATTTAGTGCATCATCAAATTCTGATAAAAACTGGTTCATCGGAAAATTTGGTGCCTTATAAATGGCACCAACTGCAAATTTCTTATTTCCATGACAAATTTCTACTCATAAATGCTCTGTTTCACCTACTTGAGGACTCTGTATCTTTTTCCACAACAACATTTTACTAAAGCATATTTGTTTATGTCCTCATATTTTGGCCTAAAAAATCTACCCCTGAACTATGGTCTATTATTTATGGTCCACCCTGTATACTTTTAAAAAGGATTGGATTATAAACGAGTTTTAATTTAAAAAATGCTACTATACATTGAATGAATACTTTCCTGACTTTGAATCTTGTGTCTACATTGCCTTTTTTTTGCATTTTCTTGTCTTGACGTGTTTCATACCTTGCATGGTTTTTTATTGAATAAAGTTTATTATTATTATTCTTAATCAAATGTAACATTACACCCCGTATATAGATTCCAGAAAGCATCCGCAGTTAGATAAAGACAATTTAGTGACGATGAAATATAAGCAGAAGTATTAAATATACGCATATATTGTTAAATTGAAGGATATATTGTCCGTGCTCCGAAGTGTGTTCACCAATATTGCGTCACGGTATCTCCCCGAAGACACTACGGGCATAACCTACCATCACCTACCGTCCATTATTGGCGGTTTTCCATCGCCGCGTTCGCCGTTGTCAATGAGTGGAATGGTGTCCGGTCAAAGATCGTCCATCACCGGGACTCAATCACAGCGAATGGCTAGCCGCTTCCGGCTAATTGTCGCATCGATCACCTGGACCGCTCCACCGGAATATGACTCCATATATCTCGCGTCGTTTACTCCCCTCATACCAAGGACGCTATTGCTTTTGTTTATTGCGGGCTGTACGTTATCCTGGACATGAACGGCCGAATGGGGCAGTACGACCTTGAACTGTGCTAAATAATAACTGTCTGTAATAAATATTAATGTGTAAGAAACATTATTACTTTTTTACCTCATTATGGAAACCTATTAGACGACATGAGTGTTGAGACGCGAGTGACATTTGAAAGGGTAAAATAATTAACTTTTCTATTGAAAATTTAATTTAAATAAGTACAACAGGCATAAGCACGTATAAACAAAAAAATATTCCGAAGCTGAGGACCCCATTAATAAAAAAATTGCAAAAGCTTCTAATAACTTTCCATAATCAAATGGGAGTATTTAATTAAATATATTTTTGTACATTTGCTTTCATCATATAGAAGTATTTTAAAAGGTTTCTCAGAGTAATAAGACTAACCTAAAATAAAATGAGGGGGCAATATCTTTCACAAAGCCATGATACTAATATTAGATACTAATTAATGTAATAAATAGAAACCTTGTTAGGCCTGAAATGGAAATCGAATGAATTTTATCAATTATACAGGTAATTATTTTTCAGCATTCAAGTATACATACTTGCTCTTTCAATTCTAATTTGTTGGAGTAAATAATGTTGCGTGTTTATGTCTATGATTCATCCACAACCTGTCTGAAGGACTTAATATATTTATTTTCTTGAGAGCGCTAATGCTACCTTAGGATGTATGGTCTTAACTTTTAACTCTAGTTGACGAAGAGCTGGCGGCCGAGAAGGTACTATGATCGTACCTCCGGCTGGAACTAGAGGTGGTTGGGTGGACCATCAGGAAGTGCAATCTACAAGGATTTAGTTCAAAACCCCTGCAAAAACACGTCAGGCAACTGAAAGTTGAAAAAAATTTCGGCAAAAAAATGTTCGCACCTCCGGCTGAAAATTTACGCATCACCTCTTTGAAGGTCACAGATGAGGTATTTAAATCGTCAGACGGCTGGGTCACTGCTAAGAGGGTATCAGACGGCCTCATATTTGTAAATTTTTTTGTCGAAATTTTTTTTTGTTACCTCCATCTGATGTTTTAACATATTATCTCAAAGACCTTTCTAAATACATGTTATAATCGTCAGACGGAAAGACTGCTGCAAAGTCCCACTACAATGCCACGAACTTTCGGTCTGCCCTATCGTAATTCGCCTTGAGCGTGCTTCATATTCTTTCTATTTCAAGTCCTGCAGGCCATTGAATATTAGTTCAATTTCTCTAATATTTATTTTATTAAAAGACGTGATGATTGTGACATCCCATCTTTCGTTGGTTTCCACAAAGTAATCAACTAGTCAATCATAGTAATAAATTACCTAATAGCTAAGGATGGAAAAGTCCTTAACAGTCGATTTAGATTTGAAATTTCTCAAGTTTGTACTCTGACTGTCGATTGTCGAATTAACCGTTAAGTCATTTCCTCTTGTATTTTTGTGAGTTAGAATGGTTATAAATATTACCCAAGTACTGTCAAACTTCCTTTTTAAGTCAAGAAATTGAGCCGAAAACTTTGCTAGTGATTAATTTAGTTAAAAGGCTTGGTATTCGGTTTGATACCGGATCAAAAACTAAGTTTAACCTATTTTCAATTAATATTTTGATTTGTTTAATTGAAATTTCGACTTACTAGGATTAATTAGGGAATATCGTCCAGAAGTATATTCTGGGTAAGTTTAATTTCTTTGATTTAATATCCTGATTTACAATATCCTCACGTTAGAAGTTAATTTTGACACTAATTTTGCAAATTTAATTATGTGTGTGTGTGCTTCGGGTTAATGACTACGGTGTTACAAAGACCGTCCGCCAAATTTCCTTTTTTTTCTTTAGATTATTCCTTGGGTACTATTTTATTAAATTTCATTGCAATGTTATTATGTATACCAGTTATACAACAAGTGACAGACAGACATGTATATTCTCTTAACCTATAGACATATAGACTTTTTTATTTGTTATCGTATTTTTTATTTTTTTCTATTTTTTTTTTCTACATTTTTTCCTCTTTTTTCTTTTTTCCATTTTTTATTTTAATTGTTTTTTTTAACTTTATTATCTTTTTATTTCAATTTTTTTTTCTATATAAATGGGATTTTACAGTGATACAAGTAGTCTATGAGCCCTACCCAAGCAATTAAAGCAATACCTAGACCAAAAAATAGCTTACCACGCACTTGTAGAGTCGTACATATCTTATGGCATTATCGGTTGGGGGGAAATTCTAAATGATCATTTAAATAAACTAGATATAATACAAAAAAGATTTATCAAATTCATGTCATGTGCAAAAGACGATCGGGCAGAGATCTCATATATACTTAAAAGCAAAGGCGTACAACAAACTTCCAAAGGACATTAGATACACTAAAAATGTTCATGTATTCAATCAAAATGTAAACTATTTATGCGCCATACACCAAGAGAAGAAAAACATAAAATAATTGATATGAAAAACAATTAAAAATAAATAAGTACGCCAGTATGCCTGAATTCAGAAAATAAGTAAATTGATTGATACTAACCAGTCTCAAGGATAAAAAAGTAAAATAAGCATATTTACTTACAAGTATTATATTTTTTGTACCCTTATAATTGTTATTGCGAGTTGATTAATTTATTATTACTGTGTGTTATTTTATTTTGTTGTAAGTCCTAAACACATACAAGTGTTTTTATGACACTTAAAATGTGAACATTGTTTATTTGAATCTACATGTTTTAATTGTATTTTAAATATAAATTTTTTTTAAATGTATAAGGTACTAAATAAACCATCTATCTATTTCCGGAACCAATCGGAATATTTTCGATTTCATTCATTTCATTGACCTCAAAAAATTAAACTTTTTCCCGTTTAACCGACTTTGTAACGGTTTGCGAGATAACAATACTGTTCAATATAAAAAGTAGCAACCCTGTATCTATCTGCATTGCTACTAGAAACTCGACAGTAACAGTGTGACAGGCAACAATTTCTAACAGGTGTATATTGTTACGTGTTTATACGACTTCCAAGCGTAGGTTCAATAATTGGAACAAAAATTTCCACTAACCGCTCGTTCCATTTGTTTATCACTAAATTACATTAGTTAGTCCTTATAATAACACACTAATTATAATTTTTATTTACTATGGACTCATTACTATAATGTACAATTTGTTACTATTATTTTTCTTATCTGATCATTTAACTCATTCAGAACTCCACTGAACTGAACTCCAGCGTGTTGGCTCTGCTACTTATATATCATTGGCGCTTATTCTCGGCTCATTCCATTTCACTCCAGGTTATTCCATACTATTATTCGGGATGATTGGCAAACTACCGTTTTATTGGTAATTAATTAGGCAGGCCTCCTCTCACTCTGTTACCAGGATTAAACGTCTCTCCGTAAGAGGGCAGCATATAACATTAATTAAGCTGAACGTTTGCTCGCATAAGAAAGTTAAGTCTATTAATTTTCTATTTTTTATCGGACGAATGTAAAAATCAATTATGTTTTAAATATTTTCCTTTTTAATGCATCTTAAATTAATAAAATATTTTTTGCCTTGGTTACCAACAAACGTTAAAAATTAAAAAAAAATCAGTAATTATATACCATTTTGATCGAACTTCACTAGCAAATGCAACTGACTAAAACTAGAAAAGGGAAACGATATAAAAAATTCTTCTGTGCCTTTTTTCTAATCAATAGATTACAATATATCTACATAGCATTTTACAGAAAACAGTGTCTCTTTTAAAAAGAAGCGTAACGCCCATGAGCTTGAGACTGTCGCTATTTGTCACTCGAGTGCAACACTTAACTATATAGTGCTTTCATTATATAGAAAAAACGAGGCCCGTTCTTTTGGCGTTTCTGCACTTCGCAAAATACACACACACTGTAAATTTAACAAAGCTCTGCCATGAAGGAGATTAATTGTTTGCTTATCGTCGTCTTTGTCTGCTCATTTTTTACTCTGTGTTTTGCCCTGGTCATTTATTGTTCTAAATATTTAATATATAATATTTTTGCTATAAGAGAAAAATGAGGTCTTGCAAAAAATAACACTACACTTTATCTTCAGTGTCAGAGAGAACAGGATTTTTATTATCTTGCCGTGAAATAAATGGGTGATTGCTAATGCGAAGTGCAGTTAATACTAAGCTTCTAAATTACCGCGTGCAGGGTGTACAAGGAGATCGAGCCAATGATGAACGAATAAAAAAATAAACCAGAAAATACTATTTTTCCTATCTGATTTAAGCTATACTCAAATATAGCACGCAATAAGAACTATCCATGACCAGAAAACTTTCTCACTCATACAAATACAGAGCCACCAGCGATGCCAAAATTGATTGAAAAAATCAAAAATTATTTTTGTCCAAAAAATTTTAATAATGGAAATTTCCCAGTATTGTCAAAAAACTAAAAGTCCAAGGATTTATTAAAATTTAAATAATCTTGCCTATTTTCAATATATGTCCTAAAAGTCCTAAAATATTATATTAATAGGTTTTATTTATTTATTTTCTTATATTAACGCCTTATTTAGATTAACGTCCTGGCGGAGTTTAGCATTAGCTGTTCCACCACTTAACCAGGACAGATACACGTTATTATTATTATTAGCCTTTACTCGAGTCCGAGTATATAAAACAAAATGTTACAGCCGATAGATTGTCTGTAATAAGAAACAAGTAAAAGGTGTAGTCTATTGTAATTCCCATTCATCTACGGTGCACACGACTATGGCTATAGAGGCCAATTCGGGAGAGCACATGTCGACCGCAGTCAGGACAAACATAGACCTGGTTAGGTCTTGGATTCGGCCTTGCAGCAACATTTCCTTGATAGCTGACCACAATCCCTCGCCATTCGGTTCTGTCCGCTGCAAGTTGTTCCCATTGCTCGTCTGGAATACCGCAGGATTTTAGATTTTCATGGAGAACGTCTTTGAACCTCTTTCGTTGACCGCCACGCCTTCTTCTACCGCTTAGCAATTCACCATAAAGTGTACATTTAGGAAGGCGGTTATCATGCATATGATGAACGTGACCTGCCCATCTTAGGCGTGCTCTTGAAATAAGCACCTCAATTGGAAGGCTATTTGCTCCCCTGAGTACTTCCAAGTTTGATATGTGATGGAACCAACGGGTTTTCATCATACTTCTGAGGTGTCTTTGCTGAAAACGTTCTAATTCTTTCACATGACGACGGTAAGTGACACGTAGTCAATTATACAACGACTATTCCCTACGACACTGCCTTCTACCGCAGCTGACACTCGAACTCAGGAGTGGTACAGCGACTAGCCGTATTGTCTCACACCCAACCTTGTTTAGTTCACTGCGATTAACTCGGTAACACATGAAAAACACCACTAAACATCCATACGCTAGCCAGGATTCGAACCCAAGACTTCTTGGTTGCAAGCCTAACACGTAAACGTTGAGCCACTGAGCCTGTTTGTGTTTAAAAAACTGTGCTGTGCGAATTTTGTTGGAAATAAAATGCAAAATTCAGGTAGTTGTCAAGCAATCCATTGAAACTTTTGGATTTGCAATTTTTGGACAATTCTAAACAACTTTCTTTTGTAAAATTTTCTAATAAAAAATATCTAATAGGTTTTTGATTTTTTAAGGTCGCTTTATATTTGTATCGGGGCGGATGGCCTAACACCGACGTCTTTAGACCAGCTACCCCTAACTAGGAATGTTGCCGAACCTCTTTTCTTTCAAAGAATATGGATCTTTTACTTACCTAACATTTAATAGACAGGAAACCGACAACTTTACATCCCCTCCGAAGGATGGTACATCCCTTATACAATCCTCGCCTAAGATTGTATAGCTTCCGCTCATACACTAATACACAAGCCGCTGGAAGATGTAATGCGAGGACGCGAACTTCCTTGAAACGGTCACCTATCTATTCATAATAAAGACACATCAAAATGGGTTAAACAGAAGCAGAAAAGTTTGATACAAGAATAAAAATAAAATGCTTAGGTGAATAACATAAAATAACAATGAAGTTTTTTTATCAGCATGGCATTAGTTTCTAGAACTGTAAACATTATTAAAAATGGCCTCTATTATTTAAAACACAATACTCATATATTTAACCTCTCCACAATAAAATTGTGAGAGGTTACTAAAATTGGTTCAAAAACGGAAATTGAGATAACATCAAATCTTTACGTTTTGAGGTCCTAGGAACCCAAAAAAGTGGTTTTTGAAAAATGTCTGTGTGTATGTATGTGTGTTAGCACGATAGCGCCGAAACTATTGAGCGGATTTGAATGAAGCTTTGCATGTGCGTTTTTTTAATACCCCAGAAGATCTGAAAAGGTTTTGGTTGAGATCGGATTACGTTTAGTGCCATTTTGACGCAACAAGTTGTTTATTTTATAATTACTTTCAATTTGTAATGAAACCATTGAAAAGCAGTTAAAATTCTGATTTCAACGATATAACACACTTCTACCCTTTCGATTTGGTTTCCGTGAAAAAAATTAAAAACAAAGCATATATGAAGCATAGATTGCATTTCGCATGACATGATCGATGCGCGTAGCCGTTACGCCGTGAAACTCGTCACATCACGTATCAATTCACGTGTAAGGGTTTCTTCACTGCTCTAGAAGTAGATCGGATTACGTTTAGTGTCGTTTTTAAATATATATACAGACAAATCGAAGAATTAAACTACAAATATTCCTCTAATATCTAGTAAAATTACTGAAATGCTAATGTTTCATTTGACAAAGACAGCCGCGAGCGATCGGATTGCAATGAGCAAATTTTGACGATTGTGATTGTCATCGTTTGTCATCCGATAACGTTGGTGTCATGTCACGTTAATAAGATTTCGGCATATTTGTAACTTTTAGTGGCTTGTCACACACTTTAAAGGTAGATGTAACAATATCAATACCATATGCTTTCTGTAACTTCGTTGGTTAATTTATTATAGATTATCACTTTACCAAGTTTCAGTTTGTTGCTTTACAAATCTGTAGTATTTAGGATAACTAGAGTTTCTTAGTCGTTCAAGTGATGTTAAAGTTGTTAATAATCTAATTATATTATTCAACGAGCGATAATGTAGGTAATAACTTGCATAGATGATTGTTAATTCATTAAGTTGAGGGTTTTTTTAGTGCCCCAGAAGATCTGAAAAGGTTTTGGATGAGATCGGATTACGTTTAGTGCCGTTTTGTCACACAATTTAATGCTCTTTTCGGCTTCAAAGATCCACCGAGTGGGGAGGTTCCAGCCGCTTCCAGTAGCTGCCGACTATTTTCTTAACTGATTTAGATAGTTTGAAACAGAGTTCCTGGTTTAAATCGTTAATTGTTTCCCTAATTATAATTTTAATTATGTCAGCATTCTTATTAAAATTAACTTTGTTCTTTAAAAACGCTCACAAAAATACATCCAAGGTGTTAAATCACAACTGTTTGGTTGCCATAAAATTGGCCTGCCATAGAGGTGCTGGTTATTCGATGTTTACCACTGCGACCTTTTGAACTGTATTGTAGTGCTCCTGGAATACATACCTTATAGTACCTCATCCAGTTTTGTCCTTTCTCTTCGTTTCTTCTCTGAGTACTTGGAGTTTCATTCTCGCTATGCCTTCAGAGTAGAACAATACGTGAACTGGGGTTTCTACTTCCTCTTGACAGAACGTGTGTGTTGCGTCCTCTACCAGGCCCATTGACTTATGTATCTATTGAGCCGGCAGTGCCCAGGTAGTAGGCCTACTATTATTATGATGGCCTACACCACTGATCGAGCTTCGCCTTGTATGAATATGTGTCATTATAAATTCAAATCAAATTGACCATTTAAATGCTCCCAACTTCTAAAATACCGTGTGGAGTCGTTCGTTCGATCCGGCTGTCAAATTACTTCATGAAGTTCCTCATCAGAAAAGTGCTTCTCTAAAAGTGTTAGGATAAATTTGAAACAAAAATGGCCCTACAATTTCAATTGTAAAAATACCACATCAAACAACTGATTTTTAATTTCAGCAACTTTTTTGAGTCATTGATTTTTCTTCTCTCACGAACGTCTATTTTTCCTATTGAAACTCCCTGCAGTTTAAAACGACGATCATCTGTTCATATATAAATTTTAAAAAATCCAATTTTTGGAGCATTTGCTGACAAAATTCTAAACGTTTTCTCTTGTAATTATTTATAAACTCCTGTACTCCTTGTAACTCCTATATATGTATATATGTTTATGTTGATATGATATCACTTGTACTTAAGCTTTAGGAAAACATTCGGATCAACTCGAGTTTTGTATTGCGAATAAAATGCATTTGATTATATCTGAGTAGACAGTTGCATGCATGTTTTTTGTTTTCTGTTTTCGTTCATTTGTTCTGTTCGATAAAATAACAAAGTAGTGTAGAAGACAGATATTTTATTAATTAAATGCAATTTTTATATTTCAGCCTTTAAAAACAGTTAGGGATATTTATAACATAACATAATGATGATTAGAATCAGTTATGTTATTTTAATTCACTTAGTATTGTTATACTAATTATCAAAATGTTTATAACATTTCGAACTGTTTATGCATTTATTATGTTATTTATTATGTGCAAAGTGATAAAACTGGAAAAAAGCTCAATACCACGTGATGAAAACCAATTCTTTTTATCAAGTTGATGTCAAGAAAGATTCAAGTTGGATCGGCGATTTTATTATTTGCGGAAAATATAAGGGAGAGTGTGGAAAGATTGGAAAATTGGAAGTTGCTAGGGGATGAAAAATAAATAATAAGAAAATTACAGAAAATTGTAGGGGTGAAAATTTTTACAGAAAGTAAATATTAAAAGATACGAGAGAAAATAGACTGTTGTTGGTGAAAGTAAAATATAGTAAGAAGAAAGTTTACAAATTTGAGATAACGAAAAAGAAAATTAATTCTTTCAAAATTCTGACAAGTTGAAGAAAGAGGATAATTATAGATTATTTTAAGGTGCAGAAAACGATTCCTAGTTGAACCGAGATAAGTGATACAGTGTGGTTGGAGGTTTATTTGAGCTACGCGGACTAAAAGGTTGTAATAAACTTCATATAAATTTATTGTATATAGTTTATAATATTGTATAATAGTTTGGAAAATAATTGAGTATATTTTAAATTGAAAATTTCGAACATTAATTCTATTTTTTATTAACAAATTTGATTTTAAATAATATTTATCCAAATTATTTTATTTTTAGTATCATATTTAAATTTTAGTAGATATGGAATCTTATTTCATCTTTAGTGTTTTATTGTTCTCATAATACACTGTTCCATTTGATTTGAATTTTAATTGCTGTATGTTTTCTAGAATTGTTTTATTTCAGTGCTCAGAACTTACGACTTTGAGATCTAAATTAGAAATTATTTACTGTGATATTTTTTATCGCCGTCAGCGGATATCATAACAATATATATATACAACGCTACAAGTTTTATACGACACTTTTTTATGTTTAATAATTAGAGCACTAAAGTGTGGTTAAAATATTGTAAATAATCCTGGACATTCCTTTAACATATCTATCTCAAAACTTATTTTAAAATTACGTAGTAATATTACACTATAGAATTAACAAAATAATTAATGAAAACAATGTATCAGAGGACAATAATATTTGGTATGTAATGAACACAATTACAAAGAAAGAGATCTTTTATACTTCTAGTAAAAAATGTATAGGTTGATCGTCTTAAAATATTAATTAAAGAACGACGTGAAAAACAATATTTATAATGTAGATGATATTATTGCCAAGAAAGAAAACTTGCTAAACTTTTATCGAAAAAAATATTCAGGGTGGGTATAAAATAATAAATAAATAAAAGTTCTCAAATAGAAATAAATTTCAGTCAGGTTCGAAATTTCTAGAACGCATTATTATAATTCTTTCCCCTCCCTTTATACAATCTTGTTAATCCAAGTATTTTTATTTGTCTAAGTGAGCTAAATAATAATAACAAAAATTAAAATAGAAAATGAATGAAAGTTGACTTCAAATGTCATCTGATGGCCAAATACGTGCAGAAAGTATATTTGCTTTTTTGTTCGCTTCTTGTCCGATCGACTTGCCTTTTAGATCAATATAAAAAGCTTCCAACCCCTATATAAACATGAAACAAAATAAAAGAAACAATTCTTTATCTGTAATATTCGGATATATGAAATGGTGCCTTATATACAATAACTTTTATCGAATAAACTGATATAGTGATGGAAATAGTGGGATTTATTGAAGTTGGTGGTTACCATTTATACAATATTGTGGCTGCAGAAGCGCACAATAAGGATTACATTATACAGAAATTCTATTCATCGCAAAGCCCTCTGATGTATATTACAGGAAACACGCGGTGTTAGAGTTCACACATGGGTTCCCGGCGATCTTGTTTCGTGTTTCACATGTGCATTCCTTTAATTTATCATTTGACAAGTTTAGCTGGATATTACATTGATATTGCTACTGCAATTGCAATACGACCATACATCAATTTAAGTTAAGAATATGATGATTTACTGAAATGCACACCGCACAACCGGTTAAGAATGGATATTTATGGATAAACGACAAACAGTGCAAGCCGAAATTGCCAATCATTATCCAAATAAAATTAATAAAAAAAGTGAGGAAAGTAAATTATACATTACGAAGGACTAACCAAATAATAGCATTAAATGGTAAACGACCCGACGTCGGCAACCAACGTCCACGCGACCACTTTCCGACCCGTTTTTATACCAAAATGGAGAATAAAAATTCGAGTCTGTCACACGTTGGTCAAGGGGCGGACTGGCCTGCGGGGCAGGGAGGAAAAGTCCCACCGGGCCTCGAGGGTCTCGGCGGGCCCTCGAGTTAAAAATCTCCTTATTTAATACATAAAATCTCAAATCAATAAAACCAAAATTTACAACCTGGTAATCATTCATCATCATTTATTTATTAGCAATGAAATGAATATGCGATTGTAAAGCAATAGGGCAATAGGGAAGGCTCCTAAGTGAGTATAATTTTTCCTTTGATTATGAACTTTATCTTTGTCGCTCGAGCAATACGTGACGGTGAGACCGCAACAATATATGATTTGAGTAGTGGTGAGAGGTAAGCGAAACCTCTCCAATGGTCAATTGCTACTATACACCATAGATGTCTCCATGAGTGTATAGCGACTTGCGATTCTGCAAGTACCTGAGGGCGGCGACCTTCCAGTCCTAGGTGGACTTAACCTACTTTTATAATATATGATTTGCAGGAAACAACTACTCAGAGGGCAAATACCCCAACCTGCATTGAATTATACCTTACAAATCATGAAAGAATAGTAACTAATATCATTTGTCAATTCCCTGACCATTTGAGAGGTTTCACTTACCTCTCACAACTACTCAATTTACTATAGTTTTTGTAAAACTAGCAGGTTCATTTCTCTGTTCCATGACCTATGGCATACTGATAAGAACTAATAAGTTCAAAACCGGTATATGCCTGGTCAGGGAATTGACAAATGATATTGGTTACTATTCTTTCATGATTTGTGGAAGGTAAATTCGATGCAAAGGCAAGTTCTGAGGCGGAATCTCTACGCAACAAATTACTGAAGTACAAGACTATTCTAACAGCACATATATTTTTGATTTTGGTCCTACGTCAAAGTATCTACAGACAAAAAATTTGGATTTGGTCTCGGGTTGGTTTATGGTTGAGCAAGGCAAAAAAGAAGTTGAAAAAATGACAATGGAAAGTGTTGCGACCGATGCTCACAGATTGATAGCATCTATTAATTCCAAACTAGAAGCTATAGATATGGATATTTCCATAAAAGAGGAACTGTCGACAAGGGCACGCATAGCCAGGAGAAAAAAATGAACAGTGCAGTGACGAAAGACCTAAGCACCCAATGGATGTGTTCCGCGTTGAAGTTTTCACTGTTATTAAAGATTCAATCATGATTGTTCTAGATAAAAGATTATATAAAAATAGGGAATTAATTGCATGTTTGCAATACATCGGTCCACGACATTTTTCTAAATTTGAAATACAGGGACCCCCGACAGAGAAACAGCTCTCATACTGGCCACCTTAGCTAGAGTAGAAGTGTCGCTGTTACGCGATAAATTAATACAGTTTGCTAAAGTGTTTCCAACATTGTCACATAATTTAAACACAAGAAGTGACTTACTTAATGGCGAGGACCATGATGAAGAAATAGATATGTTAGAAAATCAACCTGATTCAGAATCAGAGGAGGAGCTACAACAATAATTCTATTATTTTGTAGATTCGGTGATTTGTTTTGAAGAGGATAATAGTACATATGGTAGAAAACCCAAATAATAGGAAAGAATAGGAGCTACAACAACTTGAAGCAAAAACTGAAAAAAAGCCTAGAAAATGCAAGGGGCAGAAGAAGTGTAATAACTGCCTAGTTTGTTGTTACATTTTTTTATACTCATATATGCAATCTGCATCATTTATAAATTTATTTTTAACCTATGAGTATGTGTTAACGCTTAGCTGTACGCAGATTTCTTGTGAAAGGGCTCTAAGTAAATTAAAAATAATTAAGTCTAGATTAAGGGCAGCTCTTTGTCAAAACTTATTAGAAGCCTTCATGATTATGAGCATTGAGAGAGCTCCTCGAATCTATAGATTTTTTACATTTTGAATAAAATGAAAAATTCATCTGCGCTTCTCGCTAATATTTTAAACTACTAATATAAATGTATATTTAAATTATTTAAATGGTAAGCCAATTTTTTACTCACCAACTTCCTAGTTATAAACATTTGTGTACTTAGAGGGACGTCGTCTGTAGTGCATCATAGTACAACTTTTATGCGACAAGGTCGGATATAGTATATAATATTGTATAAATACTTCTAAACTGGCTCCCTGTTTGTGAATTATGGCCAAACTTAGAACTTTAGCTTCCTTATGGCAATAAAAACAATGAAATGGTGCATGGCATTTTATTTTGTTGTTTTACAAAGATAAAATAAATTCACGTAGCTAGTAAAAGATACTCAAAAACGACAAACGCATTACACTTTACTGATAAATAGGACTGAGTTAGGTCCAGAAATATTCGATCTCCACAAAATGGCATATTTAATAATTAATTATTTAATGTTTATATTTTGTTTACAATTTTAAAAATGTATAATTCTGTGAGGAGTATACATTTCAATATAAAAACGTCGTATAAAATCGATATTTAAATAAAAATCCTTAGTTTAAGCCCAATTTACTCCAAAAATAGTGTCATGTCTAAATTTCAAACACGGACCAATGAAGTTATTTGGATCTTTCTCTAAAACATGCAGTACTCGGGAAATTTCCATATAATCAACCCAATTGTGACTACATAATCACACTTTAGCACTACCATGCCAAAAATATAGATCATTTCAGAATGACGTCATTGACAGTTCGGCCATATTTACTGGGTGGTATACAAAACCATTTGCGTATGTAAACATTACGAGTATTTCTTCATTAAATTGTTTAATCCTGGTCTAATTGATAGAAAATGCCACATTTTTGTATTGCTGTTAAATGTTCAATGCGTGGTGAAAAAGATCATGCATTGTTTTTCCGATTTCCCGCTATTTTAACCAATAGGAGAATCATCTTAATGCATTGCTTATAGAAAGAAGAAATACTCGGATTAAGGCTTTGGGACGGGGGCCACTAAGTAAAAGCCACCTAAAACATGGTCGTATTTGTCCAAGACATTTTATAACTGGTAAGTACTTAATTTTTGTACAAAAACTCCTTCTAGGTTTTATAACGTTAGAATTAAATGATGTGCGTGATTTTAGGAAAACTAGCCGCTTTAGAGGATAAAACCACAAATACCCGCCTTTACAAAAGGTCAAACTCAGTCGTATCCTATAGATTTGGAAAACATGCGTAATATTGCAACTGTACGGGTTCATGTACAAAGAGTTGTAGGTTTGCTCAAAAATTTTTTAAGATTTTTCATGAAACAATACCTACCCATAATGAGGGAATTGAGTGAATTGGATAAAATTGTCGTGGTATGTAGTGCAATCATAAACATGTGCCTTCTCAAATAACAAATAATACAAATAAAGAATTATCTATGTACCTATGTGTTTATTAGTAAAAAACAATTTTAATTATATATCTCTATTTATTTCAATACATTGCACATCAGTAGTAATATATATTTTTTATTCACTGTAAAACAAATGTTATTTAATATTCACTTTATTCTCTTAAAATATCCAAGTTCAGGTTCAGTCAAGCCAAAAAGGCCATAAATTAGGCACGGACACAAATAGGCGTAAGTTCATTTTTATCTATCAAAAGGAGGATGTTCCTGAGACAAGCCTCTTGTTTCTACTTATTGGCCAATCCATATCCCGTATTCGCGACATTTCTACATTTTTCATGGAAGGTACTGGCCAAACGGAAAGTCAGTGGACGCTGGATCAGGACTACTGTTTTCGATGGTATTTGGACGATCATGGAGGTAAAACAGAACCGCTATATGACTGCATACTTCTGATAAACATGTACATCTGATACATGTACAGTGAGCAATGGAAATGCTGGTGTTCTTTAAAATAATAATCTAAACTTGAAGTAACTTTTCCCTCTTTCGTTGAGAGTGTTTAACCTACAACAGAGATTTAAAAAATGTTATTCAAGTTTAAAACCTCTGTAGCATATCACAATCTTACCTTCCCAATGACAACAAATGCCTCATCACTGATTTATTTTGCCAAAATTCCTTGAACAGAGCCAGATTCGTAAGGCTTGTAGGCTTGCAAGCTTTTATAAGGCTTAAATTATTGTTGACCAGTATAATAACTATGAGTTCAAATAATTCACGAAGTCCATCATGGTAATATTATAAACTTTAAGCCTGCTCTCTTCAGGAGGAATTGCATATTGGTCAATATTGTCAATAATCTCGATTTTTTTATCATATCTGCACTTAATATCACCTCTAAGGGTTACATAATATTCATTTCGAGACATCTTGGTGAAAAAATTTGCAAAAAATCACAATGAACTCAATCCATAGCACCAAAAATGAATGTAAACACACGGACAATAATCGCTTTGTGTGCCACCCAGGCAAAATGGCGGATCTGTCAAAGTCACGTGTTCTGGAATGGTCTATTGACGAATGCTAATTAAAAATTTAACACATTTTCCCGACCATTAGTTGCGATTTCTCTCCTAAATATATGAACAAGAATTTAGAACAACGGTAGTATGATGTCTCCGTCAGAATCACCTCATCCCAGTGTCAGAATGCAATATTGGCAAACGTTTGACTAACCATTCTACCTTTCTTCCTTCATATCTTTTTAACCTAACCTAACCTAACATACCTAACTAGACACTTACTTGTCTTTTTTGAACTGCAAGCAATTTGGCCCTTTTCCTATAAAATGTACTACTGTACTGAAATGCGCCTCGCTCTTTAATTTTTATTCAAAGTTGTATGAACATAAAAAGTAAACAATTGACAAGCTATAACCTCAATTTATTTGACGCATAGGTAGCAGAATTTCTTGTAGCTAATCTGTGGTCAGTATTGGTAACGTCCAGCTGACCTTGTGATCACTACACAAATACACAGTCGTAGTTAAGGAGAGACGACGACCTCGAACCAACGTTGGTTGCGGTCGAGTAGCCTAACTATGATCAGTAGGAAGTTACCGACGTCAGACCAACGTTGCGTTACAACAACTTCATATATTATAACGTACTACAAACGTCGGTTGCGGTGTGACATTCAAACTATGACAAATGGAAAGTTTCCGACGTCATGTTACTATCGTCATAGTCTAAGGATGGACTATGCTATCGTTGTGTTACAACTTTGGGCTAAAAGTTAGTGGCCGACCTTGATTTGAACTTTTTACAAATTTGGTCGGAGCACTGAAAAATTCTATTTGTGTAAGGCTAATTTTTTTTGGAATAGTTTAGTTATCACGTCACCAACAGATGGCGCAGTAACTTAGTACGTATGTGTTTGATTCCTTCACTTTTGAGTAAAACTGAATCCTTTTAACCACGTATAGAACACGTTAAATTAAGTAGATTTTCGAACAGACCCACTCGAGAAATCATATCAGATCCCCCTGTCCTTCCTTCAGAAGGGCTACTTGTATCTAATCATATATATTTTCGTTCACAAAACTGGAAAAAAATCGTCTAGATGCCATTCGATAGACCACAAAATATTGCATAGGATTCCTTTTTTACTATTTTCTCTTGTGTAAGACACCATAGCAAAAAAAAATAGGAGGAGCCCTCTAACAATAACACATATTCGGCTATAATTCCAAAACGACATAATAAATCACCATTGTTAAATTCTGAACTATAATAATAAAGATTAAATTATTTAATTATTCAATCTGTGCGCCTAGCACCTCTAAATGTGAAAAGGGAGTGGTTTTGGACAGTGGGGGATGAAATATTATTGACATCGTGTTTGGCGCCCTCGAAAACGGAGAGAAAACATTTTCCACTATTTTGTATTTTTAAGTGGATTACAATGTTAGGGGTGGTGGTAGTTTCAAAATCGGGGTTCATGGCATGTCTCGTAACTCCCTTTACAATGTCGAAATCCCCTTAAAAACCCCGAGCCAACGCGTCCCAACATGCCCTGTATCAAGAAATATGAAAAGGGGGTAGTTTTAGGGTTGGTTGGTGGAGGGTGTGGGAGTAATGAATATTAACTTCGTATTGAGCACCGTCGAAAACGAGGATAAACAAATTTTCATGCATTTTGATTTTTTTTGGTAATATTTTAATATAAGGGACCACCCCTTATATTAAATATATTGGTGATATATTCAACCCCGGTTATGGATAAGATGTTGTATGGTTAAATTTCATACGGTCTACCCCAATCCTGCCCAAAAACCCGATCCGATGGAATAAAACGCAAAATTGGGGTGTTTTTTCGAGTTTAGGGGTAGTTGCTGAGGGGTGGGAACCTTAAAATTAGCACCGTCGTGTTCAGCGCCCTCGAAAATGGGGAAGTATCCATGTTTCATCCCTGTAACAGAACTTCTGTGTTTTAAGCCTTTTTTTGCAACTTTTTCATGGAGTGGTAGGAGTGTACGCCACAGATACTCTCCCTGTAATAGAAAAAATCAATCTAGCAAATCAGTATTGAAATGTACTTTTTTGAAGGCGGGATTGAAAGGAGAATCAGTAAAACCATCTAACAAGTACACAGGCTTGACTCTCTCAAAGCTGACAGTAAAGTGCTTCCCACGTTTAAGGACCGTAATAATTTTATCGGTACGAGAAATTACGAAAAAAGGTGCTCCGTACAAAGGGGTGAGATGTATCGCTTAGTACACTAGTGTCTGGTGGAAGGGCACTAATGGTGACTAGTTTTTTAAACTTAGAAATAGTGGAATTTGACGTTTTAGAATTTTGAGCAGAGTTTGAATTAAAAATACACCAAGTTCCGCGACACTTATGCGCTCTTTGTATAGCTAGTGATAGTATCACACAATGTTGTCAGTGCGGTCATAATAAGCACGGTTAGGAGAGCGTGTTTATGAACGAGAACGATTTTGATAATTCGGACAATGGCTGGAGGTATTTTTGATGTAGTCGAGGTAGGTGTTAAAATAATGATTGTGAGCCGGAAAGGAAGCAGACCTTAGAGTAGAGACCTGTGCCTCGAGTAATTGTTGCTTTTGTGTCATTCGGTTTAATGTAGCCTGGAAATCGATTGTTAGAGAATTAAGTTCATATAGTAAATCTGACATTTTAGGTGAATTACTAGTAGTGAAAGGTAGGTTAAAATCAGATGAATTTTGTAACCGATGATAGAGTTGGGACATGACCTCAGGCCTCGTGACCCAGAACGGGGGAAGCTTTACCTCAGATGTGGCGTAATGAGACAGATGCTGTGGTTGGGCATCAACCACAGATAGAGACAAGTCCGTGGCTTGATCGACTACATTACGATAAATAAAAAAAACGAGAAAAAAAAATAAGCCGAGGTAGAATTTATCAAATAGTTTATTGATTCTTTGGCTTATGATATATGGCAGGGCAATGAAGAAATCTCTGGACTTTGAGAATCATGGGATGCTGGGACAGGAAAATGGGGGACGTCACCACATATAATGTTGTAAACGGAAAGATGGAGCGTCATGTAGCTGTCGAGGTCACCAATTGTTAGATTCTAAACTATAAAAATAAAGATAAAACAGATAATAATCAACTTATTCAATATATCTATCCAAAAGTCAATTCAATAATTCATAATTCAATAATAATAATTTTTGTTGTTTTTTTTTTTGCCGAATCAAAATAATAATTTGTATTTAGCCATAAAGTGGCTTGTATAGGTTAGGTATGGGTGTATGCCACAACCATTATTTTTTGTATACATCGATATATAAATTTTATACGTTATTTACAATGTTCAGAGTTTGGGTTTAATTACATTTGTTTCTTAATTAGGCCCATAGAGGATATCTTACGGAGTATTTTAAAATAAAAACTGTTTGTCTGGTCGATAGCCGTGTGGGTTAAGGCGCGAGGTGGTAATCGAAATTAATCACACGGGCATCGCATCACCGGGTTCGAATCTTGGCTCCGGCACTGTCGGAGGAAATGGTTGTATGTCCACGTTTTTTCAATGTGTAACTCCATTCCGCACAAGCCCCTGGCTTCTGGAATTGAGGGTTGTCTAATTTCTGTGGTGTTCTTTATTATTTATTACTAGGGGATGAAGTAAACGAAGAATGTGGAATAGGCCCATTCGGGAAAGTACGTTAGAAAAAGTGAGCCTAGAAGACTAACTCAAGGGGTTCCAAATGCAAAAAAGTGAAAGAACATGCCGACACCTAAATTTGTTGCTTCTTTCTTGATAACCCGAGAAATCTTACTTTACGAAAATGTTCATATAAGATACATTGTAAAGAATTTCTAAAGCAATCAAATAATTTTAAAAATTCGTTCTAGTTTAAGTGGGAAACGATGAGATATTTAACAAACAAAATTTTACACCTTTTTTCAAGATGGCGCATAATGCTGAGATCGCAGCACCCTGTAAATTTAAATTTAGACTTACCTTAATGTTCCTCAAAACCTCATAAAAAACCGTCAACTGCTAATTCCTTGTAAGGTATAACTACCTACAGCCTGGGCTAATGTGCAAGTTCTTCTTAAATTAGAGTCAGTCGAAGCATTTGTAGATGAATATAGATGTGTATATTTTATTAAAAGCTAAAATTTATATTTTCTGATATATCTTCCTTATGAACAGTGCTCTGCTGCGCTTATATGAAGTGTCAGTTTATTTACGTTTACTTATGTATGTATTTCTACTCATAACAGATACTACTTACATAGTTAAATAAATTTATTCTATTCTATTTCAAGACAAACTTTCCCATTTAGGAATGGGTGGGTTGGACTAATATATCCTGGTACAAGCATTCAAAAATAATTATAAATTGATTTTGCTATTATAAATTGTATTTCAAATGCGTGTGCTAAATTTGATTACAATGCTTACACTCGTTATAGTGAAAACATTATTTAGTTATTTTAACCCTACTCCTACAGCCACTGCTCCTGCATTTTTTAGAACTAACGAGTCATGTCATCGCATACTAGTACCAATAGAGTAATCACGTGTTAAATTTGAGAAAGAATTAGTTAATTCTCACCAGATCACATCATTTGCAACATACCTCCCTACTTCCCTGAATTTTCAAGTAGTTATGCCGTCCTATACTGATACTAATGAACTATCCATGTGCCAAATTTGATCGCAATCGTTATAAACGTTTTAGACAAAAAATATTTGTAGTTCCTTTAAATCTTATCCCCATGGAATGAGTCCGTGCATTATTTAGAAGCAACGGGCCATGCCATCTCATACTAGTACTAGGGCCTTCTATGTGTAGAATTTGTTCAATATCTTTAAAATCGTTTTAGAGAAAAACATTATATAATATTTAAACTGCATCCCTTATAACATCCCTCCCTGAATTTTCTAATTTTTTAAAAATATTTCATCCCCTTAGACGAGCAAATGATTTCAATAACTAGAAATAATCCACTGCTCTATTAGTAACAAGTCTACGTTAAAATTTTGATACATCAACGATTATTTAAAAAGTTACGATTTACGACGGGCTAACAAATGATTTCAGTGCCTAGAAACAATCTACTACTCTATTGGTAACACGTCTACGTTAAAATTTTGACGTATTAAAAACTGAAAAACATTTGAAAACAGAAAGAGACTACTTTCCGAAACGTCAGCAAAATACATTATTTCTGTGTTTATTCCGATTTATATTATTTGCAAAACATAACCTCTGACTATTCCTTTGAAGTAAACGTCACGGGCACAGAGGCTTTTTTCCAATAATTCTATTACTTTGTAGAATCGGTGATTTGTTTTTGAATAGGATAATAATAATAATAGGAAAGAATATTCGTAGAATGCCACAAATAATTTTCAGACAATATTAAAAACTAATTAGAAAGTTACGATTTTTTAAACCTTTGATCCCCTCTCTTCACCCTCTTAGACGAGAAATGATTTGAATAACTAGAAACAATCCACTACCCTATTAAGTTTACGTTAAAATTTGGACACATCAACAATTATTTAGAAAGCTACGAATTTTAAAACTTTTAAAACAAACAAATTTCGTGAAATTTTACATTTTTTGCATTAGTTAAAAGATAAGAAATAGTTGATACTATTTCATGGCCACGAATTTATCGGCTGTAGTTCTACAACGGAATGTATTTGTGGATGATTTCACATCGGTATAAATATTAATATTATTACTTAAAATATACCATAAAAATTTCGTCGAGATGTTTAACTATACATATATAACAAACCTTGTTAATTCTTTTGTTATTTTCTTATTTAGTATGATAATATTCCCTAAAGAAGGGGAATGTAGTAATAAGATATGATCTACTAAAATCTTCACTGTGTTAAAAGGGCTGTGTGATGAGTCCTGAACAATAACAATACAAGTTTTCGAGATATTGGATGTCACCCCAGAAGTTTGACGCCCCAGCAAACCCAATGCGTGCTCATTACATGTTGAAATCCTTCAAAAGACAAGGTTTGGTTTAATCACGCTGTGGAAAGACAGTAGGGTGAACGTGTCTGCACAACTTTGAAAGCTTTAGAAAGAAATTGCTTTTAGTGTGTTGCCGAATGTAGGCCTCATTATTCATTAAAAACAAATCTGCTTGAATTAAATATGCCTCGACTTATAATTTGGGTCAGGCCCTCTACAAGAAAAATTATAAATGGCGAGCAGTCAACATTTCTTTTGTCTGAGTGTACTTATTTTCAACAATCTCGATTTTCATGTTCACAAATAGTGTGCTTAAATATTTATGATTGTATAAATAATTTAAAACGCGTAAATATCCAAGGGCTTGTTGAATATTATAAGTTCTAACTTACATCACTTTGAAGAGTATAAAAATATGAGGAGGTTGATGTAAAACTTATATACTTCCCACCGTATTTTGTTAATTTGTAACAAATTATTGTTGTTAATGCAAAACCAACTTTAGTATCTTCAATTTCACGTGAACGTGTTCAAACCGAAGGAGGTGAAATTTACTTCTAAGCTTGTCAACTATGTGTACCAAATTTAGTTCGGATATTGTTTAAATTTTGGGAATTGCAAAATTATTAAAATGAAAAACAGAAAACGCCACTACTCACTATGGATTCGGACGAATTTGATTTTAAACTCCATGTCACGATACCGATCACAATATATTTGAACTTTAAAATTTTCAAACAAAAATAAGTGATTTATTTTTCCACATATTACCCGTGGTAATAACCAAATTATATTGGTCAATGGAATAGAAATTCTGAAAAAATTCACTTGTGGTGCGCGAGGGCAGAAAATATTGTTTATTGAAATATTCTTAAAGCTAAGGCACTAGGTGCGAAATCGCCTTCCGCAACCGAGCTGGTCAGTTGCATACCTGCTCCAGCTAAAACTTCAAATGCAGCTTCGTTTTCAGTCGATTAAGGCTTTAAAAAAATTATGGAGCGTTCAAGTGGGACAAAATCATCCGGAGGTAAAATACCCTCCCAATCGGATCTCCGGGGGAGGGTGCCCACAGGGACACCTCATCGAATGTCGAAAAAACACCGACAAGTTAAATCCAACAAAACTAATTCTTTCATCTACGGCGCTTGGAATGTTCGTACTTTGAACGACAGCACTCGCACCGATCGGCCTGAAAGAAGAACTGCTCTAATAGATAGAGAACTTCACCGACTCAATGTTGACGTTGCAGCTCTCAGCGAAACTCGATTTTTGGAGGAAGGCTCTCTCACAGAAAAGTACTACACCTTCTATTGGAAAGATCTTCCCACCAATTCAAGAAGACAACATGGAGTAGGATTTGCCGTTCGGAATCAACTTGTATCCAACTTAACACAAGTACCACAAGGCCTATCCGAGCGTCTAATGCTGCTACGCTATGAGCTATCAGATGGCAACGTGGTAAATCTAATAAGCGCCTACGCTCCCACTCTGGATGCAAGTCACGAAACCAAGGAAAGCTTCTATCAACAGCTGGAAGAAACCCTCTGTAGAATACCTAAAACGGAACGACTCGTTATTCTTGGCGATTTTAACGCTAGAGTAGGGAGAGATGCAGACACTTGGCCAGGCATCATAGGCAAGAACGGTTTGGGCAACATGAACGCTAACGGTCAACTACTCCTAACTAAATGCGCCGAACATGATCTAGTTATAACAAACACCATTTTCCGACAAAAGGATAAATTTAAAGGCACCTGGCGTCACCCCAGATCAGGTCACTGGCATCTACTGGACTATGTTATCGTACGTAGGAAGCATCTCAAGGACGTCCAAATTACAAAGGCGCGCATTAATAGCGAATGTTGGACCGATCATCGTCCTGTTGCCTCTAAAATGAAAATTGTTATGAGACCCAAACACCGAAGAACTCAAGTAAAACGTAGACTCCGTCTCTGTATTAGTAAATTGCGTGACCAACAAACCGTCGAACAGCTAAAGCAAAAAGTTCAAGAGAATTTGAGTGCACTAGAAGAAACCAATTCTGTAGATGTCGCTGCTACCTGGACACAAATTAAAGACAGTTTAAAAAGTGCGAGTAAGGAAATTCTTGGCACTGCAGCAAGTAAAAAACAGGAGGACTGGTTCAATGATAATGAAGCTTTTATACAAGAACTTCTTGACCGCAAACATATTGCCTTCCAAAACGCTATCAACCACCCCAACGACTCATCAAAAGCAGAAGCTTTTACCCAATCTAAGTATGAAACGCAACGCGAAATCAGAAGAATAAAGAACGAGTGGTGGGCAAGCAAGGCCAGAGAAATTCAAAGGTACGCCGATTCACACGACTACAGGAATTTCTTTCAAGGAGTAAAAGCAGTGTACGGCCCCAGTCGGAAAAATATGTGCCGTATTAAAGATTTAAATGGAAATCTCCTCAAAGAAGACCAGAAAATAAGAGCCCGATGGAAAGAACACTACTCTAACATTCTTAACCAGCAAAGTCAAGCCGATCACGATATTATAAATCTTATCCCTCAATATGACACCTTCGAAGACTTAGATAAACCACTAACAACGGAAGAGATCTTAACCGCCATTGGGCAGCTAAAAAATAACAAATCTCCCGGCGCCGACTCACTCCCAGCTGAGATCTTTAAAGCTGTGTCGTCAGAGCTCAAAACTGTTTGATGTCGTGTGGGAAAGTGGTCAAGCTCCGCAGAAGTTTCGTGATACACTTTTAATCAACCTCTTCAAAAACAAAGGGAGCGCTGCGGACTGTGGAAATTACAGGGGTATAGCTCTCCTGGCTGTTGGAGGGAAGATACTCACTAAAGCGATGGCAAATAGGCTAACACCTGTTATGGAAAAGTTACCTCCTGAAACACAGAGTGGCTTTAGACCAAACCGGGCACATCGGATTTAATCTTCACACTTAAACAGCTTCAAGAAAAAGCACTCGAACATCAAGGAGAAATTCACATGGCCTTCATTGATTTAACCAAGGCGTTTGACTCGGTGGACAGGGAAGTGCTCTGGAAAATTATGTTCCGCTTAGGTATCCCTAGAAAATTTGTGGAAGTATGTCGCAGTCTACATACGAACAACAACGCCCAGGTTATGTATAATAATGAGACAATCGAACCTTTCCAAACCCTCACTGGAGTTAGGCAGGGATGTGTCCTGGCACCCTACTCTTTAATTTGTTTACCACTGCTATAACAATTATTGTTGACAACAAACTGACAGTCAGAGGAATAGGTCTCAGATACCGTTTTGATGGCGGTCTCTTTAACATAGGGCGCTTTAGAGCTTTCACGAAGACACGCACACGATTCCTTTGTGATCTCCAGTATGCGGATGACTGTGCACTTTTAGCCTCTACGCCGGAAGAGCTTCAAGAACTTTTAGATGTGTATGCCCAGAGCTATGATTCCTTGGGACTTAAAATCAACATTGGAAAGACTAAGATTATGTCAACTCCTCATCAAGTGAACCAAATAGACATTACACTTAACGGAAATTCTCTTGAAGTGGTGGATCAGTTCAATTACTTAGGCAATGTTGTTAATGACAAAGCAAACATGGACAGCGAGATTCGCAATAGAATTAACGCTGCATCTAGAGCACTCTGGGGACTTAGAGAGAGAGTATTTGACAACCACGACCTTGCTTTGTCAACGAAAATGGCTGTCTACAGAGCAGTTGTCATTCCAACACTGCTATATGGATGTGAAAGCTGGGTCACTTACCTTCGTCATGTGAAAGAATCAGAACGTTTTCAGCAAAGACACCTCAGAAGTATGATGAAAACCCATTGGTTCCATCACATATCAAACGTGGAAGTAGAGAGGAGCAGGAGAGCAAACAGCCTTCCAATTGAGGTGCTTATTTCAAGAGCACGCCTAAGATGGGCAGGTCACGTTCATCGTATGCATGATAACCGCCTTCCTAAATGTACACTTTATGGTGAATTGCTAAGCGGTAGAAGAAGGCGTGGCGGTCAACGAAAGAGGTTCAAAGACGCTCTCCATGAAAATCTAAAATCCTGCGGTATTGCAGACGAGCAATGGGAACAACTTGCAGCGGACAGAACCGAATGGCGAGGGGTTGTGGCCAGCTATCAAGGAAATGTTGCTGCAAGAAGGCCGAATCCAAGACCTAACCAGGTCTATGTTTGTCCTGACTGCGGTCGACATGTGCTCTCCCGAATTGGCCTCTATAGCCATAGTCGTGTGCATCGTAGATGAATGGGAATTACAATAGACTACACCTTTTACTTGTTTTTTATTGTACACAACTTATCGACTGCAACATTTTTATACTCGGACTCGAATAACGGCTAATAATAATAATAATAATAATAATAATAGGTGCGAAATAGACGTTTTTGACTTGGTGACGCCAAGGAAGCAATTAGGACGGTTCGTCAAACTCTGAGTTCACTTAGTTAACACTAAGCGTGGAAACTAGGTAACCGGCACTAAAAAGCTATTACTTCAGACACCGAGAACTATACTAGTATACTGAACTTTTTGACAAACTGACTTGATACTCACTTGCCGACCGAAAACTGACTTGCTTGAGCCTCTTGCTGCTCGGCCTTATATACTATTGCTTTGTTGCGTTAATCGTGCCCTATCGAGTCAGGCAAAAACGTTTTTTTGTAAGCTGGAAAGGTACCGTCATTCCGTGCGGGCACGGTCTAAAACCGGTTAGGTTACCCTCCATTCAATGCGGGCAACATAACTGCGTAACAGGTGAAAGTAATTGAATTCGGAATTGAAATGTATACTATCGGTTCAGCCATAAAATTAGGAATCTTTTGGTATATGACTTAAGTTCGAATCGATTTTCTAGATTTGTCGGAAATGGTTCGTTACTTTTTTATTCATCCTCGTACAACACTCTCGCCAGCTGGCGATCATCATATGGCTAGGTCACGCTAAGTACCGTATGGGGCGAGCTCGACTGATATGAAGTGTTTGAATGGAGCTGCAAAGTACAGGTATGATATTAAAATGTGCATATGGCAATGGAAATGAGTTTTGATAATAATTTGTGAGGTTTGGAATGTGATGAATGGAAATGGTGGTTTAATATTTAAGACGCGAACTAAGCAGATATTTAGTTTTAATGGAAAACTGGTTATAGAAAATTTACATGAATTGGATTATTGTACCTAGGTTACGGAAAGTGCTTTAGGTGATGTTTAATATTATGCAGGGGCAATATTTTTCATGTCATTTTTTGTTATACGCTGTATAATTGACGTATGGTGCTTTTTGAAGTGTTTGATGATTGTTTGGGCATATTTATAAAGTATACTGTATTTTTCCAAGAATTGTTGTTGAAAATTGTAGTTTTTCTGCATAGATTTATAGTTAAATTACTTTTTTTTCTAGTTTCACGAGTTGCACGGATAGATGAATTTAATTTGCAAATTTTGAAGTTTTTTGAGTTAATTTTTTCAAAATTTTATGAAACATACAACACTTGAAACGGTCACCTATCTAAGTACTAACTACGCCTAACGTTTCTTTACACCGTATATCGAAGTATATACATAGTAAAGACGCATCTACGCTCGCCCCTAAATTAATAATAAACTCCAAATTAAAATAATAGATTATTTACGACTTTATTATTTATTCGACGATTATTTTACAATCCATAACGACCTTTGGTCAATTTTTGATATTACGCTATACGAAAAAATACAATTTTATCTTAATGAATATAATACTACTTTCAAATGGCAAAATTAATTTTGCACAAGTAAATTACCAGAAAACGCCACTTATGACTTTGTTGAATACATATATAAAAGCCTGGATAAGGGTAAATATGTTGGAGGATTCTTTGGCAGGTCTTAAGACCTTTAACTGTTTAGACCTAGATGGTTCATGCCATATCTTCTGTACAGAAAATTTCACATGAAATTAAATAACATTGCTAATGTTGAAGATGTTAATATTGGAGTTTCTCAGAACCCAATACTTGGCCCCCTTATCTTCCTTATTTTCATTAACGATATTCCATCTCATGTTAGCACTGGTTGTATAATATCATACGCAAATGATGTTGCACTTGCAACAGTTTGTGTCGAATTTCAAGCCCGTCTGATTTTACTGGCTCATGTGTTTGTAATGTGTAACAAATTAATGTAGCTAAGTTTATATGTATTTAATACATGTGTAATTTTGATGAATTTCTAGATAGACATAAAAATAACAGGAATAAAATATTGTTACAAGTTTACAATCCCCAGTAAATACCCTGTACGTAGGTTCAATAATTATAACAGAATTTTCACAAACCACTGATTTATTAATCACTTAATTAAGTCCTTATACACAGTAGTACACACTAATTACAAGTTCCATCTACTATAGCTTCACTGCTATAATTCACAACTTATTACTGTTCTTATTACATCTGTTCACCTGCTTGTCTCATATCCAACTGTTTGAGTGCGCTGATCCAGTCCCTATATATATATATATCCGCGTTGAATGCCGTAGAACATTCCAGAACGTCCCGGTATAACATTCGCGACTTTCCTGGCGCAATTCTCGAATTTTCTATGATTCCAGTAGCGTAGTCGTGCACATAACAATATATTAATCTCGTTTTTTGTCATTTTTAAACAGATTGATTTGCTCAATTTTGCACGCGCGCTAGGTAGATTTCTGTAAGTTTTCATCTTTTAATGCGCACGAAACTTTAACATTAGTTGTACAACTAATAATCACAGGATGCAGGAGGCCTTTTTGTTAAGTAATTAACGGTTTATGTTAATTTAAAACGATTCCACTGGGGGTGAAGCAATATTGACCAAACGTGATATTGTAAATGTGTGGTAATTATTAATTTACAATATAAGCCCGAAGTTATTGTTGTTATTCTGATAAGGTCACCATAATGGGGTATGTTATTGGCATGTTAATTAAATCGCGTTATTTAATAGACCCATGTCTAAACGAAATGTAAATACAGGGTGGAAGATAGATCCGAATAATAAAAATAAAAAATTTTATGCAAGAAAACGTTTTTGTACTGTGTTAATAATTTGTTAAGCGTAGGTACTTTGTCGTTTAGCGTAGGTTTTTAATTTATATAATCTGAAGAAGACGAGAGTCATCGAAAGAAAGGGCAAAAAATCGTATAAGTGTATTTCATCCGTACGTATGTATAAGTATGTTACTATACTATACAATTTTAATTTCTTTGCAACCTCTTGTTCTACCCCATTTGAAGTGAAAGAAATGCTACATTATGCGATATTTAAGCACATCCACCCCGTAAAGTGTAGGGGAAGACAGAAAACAATATTACATAGTCTCTACTATATTAGCTTTATATTGAAACTGCAAACAAGGGCTAAAGTTATTGAATTTCCAACATATAACGAATATATGTCAAGTTGACTGTATAATAATACATTACCAAAGGAAATTGTAAATTCAAATTGAAGCTAATATGTTCGATATTCCAATCGGATGCGAGAATGAAATTGGTGTGAAAATATAATTTACATCAAAGTTTACTTTGGAAAAATTCTCAAAGAAATAATTTGCTATATAATTTAAATACGAGCTGGCTCAAAGAAACCGAGGAAAAATTGTTAGTCGTTATTTCTCAACAGATTTCAAACTAAAAAATAATTATACCTCGTAATATATTACACTTTACAATGAATTTTTAGCTATAATATGATTAACAGAACTACTGTAAAATGTGTACTTTGTATCTAGCTGATTTTCACGTGATTTTAAATCGGAACAGCACTTAATATGCAATCTCTAAATAAGTTGATGATATAAACATTAACATGAAGACAGCAACTATGCGCGAAATTATTTTTTATGAGTTTAATGAAAATGTTGTAGCTTTCTTTAAATCATACTTATCCAATCGATGTTAGTCAGTATCCGTCAATAATTCTGCGACTTCAGCTCAATTAATATCATCAGGTGTTCCACAAGGTCCCATTCTCGGACCTCTTTTGTTTATTATCTATATAGTCAATATTTTTTGACCAAATTAATCACTGTCATTTGCAATCATGTGCGGATGACACTCAACTCTTGTACGAATTTAATCCATCGAATACCGTCCTAGCTAATACCTTATTAAATGACGACATAAATTCTATTTGCAGATATTCTACAGAGCATAATTTAAAAATTAATCCAAACAAATCAGTAGCACTATTGTTTCACTCGAAAAGCTGTAGGGAGTTTCTAAAAACGCAGCTTTTTATGATTATAGTGGCGGAAATATTACGTTTTCAGATTGCGCAAAAAATCTTGGTATTTTCTTAGATCAAAATTTACGATTTAAAGAACATATTAAGTTATTGTTGCAAAAGACTTGTGCCAGAATGAAATTTTTATATTCAAACAGACATATTTTAAATTTCAAAATGCGGAAAAAATGTGACAATCGTTTGTGATGCCTGTTTTTAACTATTACAATATTCTATACTACCCATGTCTAGATCGAACTTCAAAAAATCGTTTACAAATTGTCCAAAACACATGTTGCCGCTTCATTTTACGAAAATATGATCATGAGTCATATTACATGCAACAGAGATGGTTAAATATGAACAATACAGTAAAATTACATTATCTCACATTTTTGTACCGCTTATTCCATTTGTCAGTTCCCCTGTACCTTAGAAAAAAATTTGTCTTCAGGAATATCGTGCATAGCCGTAATATTAGGCATCAATATACACTCACAATGCCTAACCACTCCACTGCTCTTTTCCAACGAAGTTTCACTTACTTCGCTACAGTGCTTTACAATTCTGTAAAACCTAATACGAGTTTAACCCTTTATGCCTTTCGTCGTTAAATGAAGCATATGCTAATTTATTGTCAGTTAGAAATAACTTCTTCAAAATAACACATGTATGTGTCCTTATTCATATACAATTTTTCAAGCCATTTAATATACTATGACTGTTGATTACTTATAGAATAGGTTAAGTGCACTTGGCAAAACTTCGCCTGCTCTATGGGCATATAAATGTTTAAATATATATTACTGTATTATGCATTTTTTTAAATAAAGACGATATTATTATTATTTGAAAGCTTGAGTTCTAAGCCTCTAATATTTTCCAGCACTTCTAAATTTTTGAACTAATTACCACAGTAACCATTAAAAAGGTCTACCTTAAAGGCAAATCTGCTTTATTATGTTGTATTTAAATAAAAGTTTCTGATTATTTATTTGTTTTAAACTTTATTATTTGACGCCCACATGAAATAAAACATTTCCTAAAAGACAGAAATATAAAATGAGAACTTATTCCTACCATTTTAAGTGAGTTATTTTATCTGTGAAATATATTTTTCAATGGCGAAAGGGAACGACAGAAAATGTACTTCTTAGGAACATATTATTACATCATCTAGAGAGACGTAGAGTAAAAAAACCTTAAAGGTTATACCGTATTTAAAAAGAATCATTTGTAACTGTCGCTGACAAAATGGGCTGCATTAGCGTGTACATCGAGGAAATGTCATCACACTTTGTATAAACTGTCTTGAATGGAGTGTATCTGAGAGATCCTTTGCCTGTGAAGATGTTTTCATAACTTTTCTTTCATTGAATTTTATAATTTTGCATGCTTAAGTGGCCCATGATGTTTAACCGGTTATAAATGATGTCAAAAAGAAACTTTTTAATTTGCTTGATATTTTATTTAAAAAGTTTCACAGTTTCTCCCTCAAGGAAGATGTTCAAAATAGATTGGAGAATTAAGTAAAAATTTAGGGAATTTAAAACGTGCGGAAAATGTACGAGAAATTATTCATTCTGATAATAAAATGTAAAGTTCGTGATACATTAACAAGGTACTAATTTATTATTTTCGTCATACCCTGTGAACCAGACCAATATTTTTTCATATATCGTAAGGGATGTCATATTTATTTTCTTTTAAATTTTAATAACACAGGATTACTTGATGATTATAAAAAATATAGAAATAAACTCAATCCTATAATACATGATTAGCTCGTGCAAATGTAAATAAATAAAGTTTCCAACAATTACAGACGATCAGGGTGAAGTTATACAGGATGACAAAAAAAGCTCACATATTGAATAAATACTACTTAAACATAGACTAAAAAATGAACACTGAAAACAATAACTGCGTTGGTTAAGGCACGAGGTGGCAATCGCGATTAATCACACGGGTATCGCGCCACCGGGTTCAAATCCCGGCTCCGACACTGTCAACCCCCTTCCGCATAAGTCTCAGCCTTCTGGAATTAGGGGTTGTCTTATTTTTTTTATTTATTAATAGTAATATAACAGAAATAGAACATGTACCAAATTACATGGTACTATATCCCGTATTTCTCGTATCCCTATAAAAAGAAATCCATTTTTGTCAGACCTGGGGTCTAGCAGGCCATTTAGTGGGTCCATTTCTTCCAATCCATTGATGAGGGTAGGTTTTATTTAAGTGGTCTCTAACTGCATTTAAATAATGTGGTGTAGCACCATCTTGCTGAAACCACATCCTATTTCGAATTGTTTCAGGGAGATTTACCAATAATTGCGGCAGATAGTTTTCCAAAAAATGAAGATAAATAGCTCCAGTCAATGCACCATCAAAGAAATGTGGCCCTATTACATGTTCTCCAATAATTCCTCCCCAAACGTTTATAGACTATCTGTGTTGGTTATCAACTTGCAAAAAAAGTGAAGATTTTCCGAAGCATAATAATGGAAATTGCGCCTATTAACAAATCTATTTTTATGAAAAGTTGCCTTATCACTGAATAAGACAGTATTGAAGAAATTGACATTATGTTGCGCTTTTGAACATCCTCATCAGATAATTCCTGGCGCATTTGAATATGATATGCATGCAACTTATTTGTTTTTAAGATTCGACTCGGGGCGAGCGTAGGTGCGTCTTTACTATGTACATACTTCGGTATGCGATGTAAAGCAGCGACAGGCGCAGTTAGTACTTGGATGGGTGACCATTCCAACGGAAACCGCGTCCTCGCCTCACACATCTTCCAGCGGCTTGTATATCAGTGTATGCGCGGAAGCTATACAACCTTAGGCGAGGGTTGTATAGGAGATATACCATCCTTCGGAGGGGATGTAAGGCTGTCGGTCCCTTGTCCATTAAATGTTAGGCATGTAAAAGATCCCTACTCCTCTTAAGGGAAGAGGTTCGGCAAAATTCCTGGTTGGGGGTAGCTCGTCTACAGGCGTCGGTGTTAGGCCTCAGTAGCGGAAATAGGCCGACGTTAAAAAAATATATATATATAAAAAAAAGATTCGACTCACAGACGGCCTACTTATTCCTACTAGTGAGCTCACTTCTCTTTGACGAACATGTGAATTCTCAACCGTTGCCAGCACCACAGAAAACTCATTTTCTTCGTTCACAACACATTTTATTCTTTCACTTTTTTTATATTCGGAATTTCTAGTTTCCAGAAATCTATCGAGAAGGTTTTGGAAGCTGCTAACATCAGGAATCCTTCTTTCAGGATAACGTTGATGATAAATTCTATTGGCAAGTAAACAATTTCCGTCTGACTCGTCCAAAACAAAAGTCATGTCTACAAGTTCCGCTTTATTAAAATTCATATTGTAAAATTCCAAATATTTTGAATTCAATACAAATTGTAACGACCGATAAGTGTGATAAATGCTCCTTTGTACACGACAATTTATACTAAACTGAGGTTTTATTGTTTGTCGAAAAACGAAAACAGCAAAAAAAAAATATACAAAAAAACATTACAGTAAAGGACCGGTTAAGTACTATTTACTCATTTTAATGGATTTATAGAAATGGTCCCACTAAATGGCCTCATTTCAAAATTGCATAAAGACGTGTGTCAATCAAAATGGGCAACACGTCGAATACCTGTTATAAATTTTTCCAATGAATTATTTGAGGGAACCCCTTTTTTTTAGTTCATTCTTGAATTTGACACTTATTTATTTATAAAACGAAAATGGTTGCAATTAGCCATAGGAAAGTACTTACAAAAAATGTTCCTTTTTCATTTTTACATCACATCGCCGAATAATATACATAGTGTTCCATTTGAAAATTTTGAGAAAATTCAATTTAAAATATTCTTAATTGAAAAATTATTTTTGACCACCCTGTATATTTTTAGGAAATGGAAACGATTCACAAACATGCTTTTAGAGGGCGGAATATTAAACATAATATTTTTAGTCGCAAACTCCTCTATAAATCCTTATTTTACTATAAGGAAAGTAACCAGACTGCAACCAAAGTTACAAATCTGGCGCGTTAAGTGTAATAATTGCATATTACCATCAAAACGCTAATGCTTCGATTGCAACATGCATGCTCGTAACTGCTATTCACATAAGTTTTGCATTTGCATTGCATTATTTCTACAAAAAAATTCATTACATCCAAGTGGTTGTGAGTTATTCAATGCTAATATAGGAATGAATAGAGCCTAGAAAGAGGCTTGGTCCTGTAATTTCGTCTTGGCTCGCCCTGTACATTCGAAAATAATTTCCAATTATAGACTTTTTTATCTAGTTTACTCACAAATTCTTAAAAAATTTCTAGCTGTCGTAGAACTCGAGATATCGAGGTCCGACGGACTATTGTCCCACCCTGTATATCGATATTATTAATCATTTTTGTAACGCAAATACTCTGGATATTCCACTGGATTTTTCCCAAAGATGTATCTTTTTGTATGTTTTTTAGTTGATAAATTGCGAAATAAGATTTGTCTAATTTATTGCAAATTAATCAATATTCTGTTCCCATAACAGTGTACTGTCGATACATGTGCACAACAATTTTGTGCTTTCACTTAAGGGGATACCACATAGTGGTATATTTCTTTTAAGTTTAAAATCTGTAAATACTATTTCATTCCTACTTAATATTAATTTATTTCGATCACACCAGGCACTCATCTCATCCACAGTTGTTTTAATGTCAGAATTAAGCTTGTCAGTGCTAGATGCAGAGATACGTACAGTAGTATCCTCTGCATACATAATTGTGAGGCCCTTACTAATGTGCGATGGTAGATCATTGGTATAGATGTAAAAAAGGAGTGGTCTCAGGATAAATCCCTGAGGTACTCCCAGAGTAATAGCTTGTGTGACAGAGTGAGCTTCATTAAATTTACTCGTTAGGTTTCTGTTATCCATAAAAGACTTTATTAGATCGAGAATATTGCCTCTTATACCTATATTTTTCAACTTACTAAATAAGACAGGCCATTTATAGAATCAAAGTCTTTAGATAGATCAAATAAGATAGATATAATATATTTTCCTTTATCCACCTCACTGTAAATAAAATCAAAGAATTGAGTAGATGCATTTTCTACTAATCTTCCACTTCAAAAACCATGTTGTATCTGTTAATATATTGTATCTTTCTAAATATTGGATCATTATTGGATCATTAAGAAGTAAGTGTAGTTCGGGTATGGATGGTACACTTACCTGTGTGTTGACAAAGTACTTGAATTTATAATTCATCCTTTACAGCATATTATAAATATCGTTCTATGGGTATCGCAGCCCGTCATGTCATTTTAAACAATATGTGGTTGTGGATACCGCTCTGTAGACATCTGTTTCCATAGAATTTTATTTTGCTCAAATATATTTTATAGAAAGAAAACTGATTTCTTTTATTATTTTTGGTCCTTCGAGCCGGATTACTTTTTGCTTTGGTTCTTCCCCTGGTTTTTCTGTGGCACATGAGCAATACTGCTAAACCTGCGTACCTACTTTTTAATTGTTATTGGATTCGAAACTGGATTTAGTGGATTTAAATGAAAGTGACGATGAAATAAACGGTGAGTGGTTACAACAAACTAGTTATTTTTTAAATAAACTTTAACCGCAAAAGAACGTTCTATACTTGACCAACGCTCCATATTCACAGCTAAACTGGACATTTCTCTCAAACGCTTTGACAACTCTCTTAGATTTCCATTTATCGCGAAAGCATGGCGACTTGATTTGAATTTATATCTCTGCGGGACCCGTTATTTGTTTCTAATTCTATTTTTTCCCATCCGGTAATGGTGTTGAATGATGTACGTAAATTTAAAAAAATGTTACATATTTTGGTTTTCTTTTCTTGAATAGTATGAAAGCTTAAAGTGGGGTAACCTCATTATCCTCTCTCTCGACCCACTTGCTCACTGTACATTTATCACAAATAATGTCACTTATATAGTTAAATATGGGGGATGTCCGTAAAGATAGGATACTCTGTACATAATTTAAGTCAGAATTTACAAGTAAAAATAGAAATCGAAAAAATATGTGGCCCTAATATACAGTTGTTATACACAAGATGTAAAACAAACGTAAAATACAATTTTGTTCTTTTATAAAAATTGACCGTTCATAAAGTAAAAGCAATGGAAATTTGAAAACAAACAAAAACATAAACACAAAAGTTTTGTTTCGTGTTTTACAACTCCCGTCACGTATTCTGGATGGATACGGCTACTCATAACTTTTAAATTTCGTTATTGTAGTAACTTTTAAATTGTTGCTTTAACATCTCCTATTATTTTATGTTAAGGCAGCGAAAAAGTTTCGTAAGTATTACGTAACAAATAAGGGTATATCTCTTCGTCCAATAATTTTTTGAAGTTGGAAAATATCCCGATACATTTCATTAACGATTCTCCCATTTTCAGTTTTCGCCAAAGGGTAAAATTTAGACTTTAGATTACCGGCTTGGTGGAGTTTAGCATAGCTACTCCACCAATCAACCAGACATATACACACAATCAATTACACAGTGACCATTTCCTACGATATTGCCATCTGCCGTACCTGAGACTCGAACTTAGGAGTTGTTCAACAACTAGCTGTGTTGCCTCTCACACAACCCCATTTAGTCCACTGCTACTAATTCGGTAACACATTAAGAATGCCACTAAATATTCATATCCTAGCCAGAGTTCGAACCCGGGACTCCTTGATCACAAATCTAATAATTAGCAATTAAAATAACTTCATTTCGTTTTGTGTTCCACAGTTTAAAAGGGATATTTATACCATTCATGTTTTACATTTGAATGAAGGACATCGACCCATTACAAATATGTGAAATAAATACGAAACGGGCTTGCCGGCAGTTGGAATGCCAATTCAAGATATCATTCTTCCTTAATCCACTAATATTAATGCTCTCCTGATAATTTAGAAGCGCATTTTACTTTGTTATCCAGTAAGCTGATTACGCAGACGATTCTCAATGCACTATTATAATTATTAATGTTCCTTCATAGTTACTTTTTATAGGAAAATAATAATAATAATAATAAACACCACAGAAATTAGACAACCCTCAATTCCAGAAGCCAAGCCTTGTGCGGAAGGGGGTTACAGATTGACAAAACGCGGACATACAATCAGTTCCACCGACAGTGCCAGTGTCGGAGCCAGGATTCGAACCCGGTGGTGCGATGTATGTGTGATTAATCGCGATTGACACATCGCGCCTTAACCCACTCGGCTATCGACCAGACCCCACTAGGCTATCGACCATATAACAGACAAATGAAAATAGAGAACCTATTTAAAATGTCAAATATATAAAACCAAATGATTTTTATTCTGTGTAAAACTATGTTTTAAGATTTGAATTTCGGCGTGGGTTATATTTGCGCTGTGTGCAGGAGGTGAAGTGGGTGATGAAAATGAAGGGGTAAGAGGGGGAGAGTAAGTCATCTATGTTATGTATTTTATAAGCTTCTGTGTGGTCAGCTGTTTTGTGTGGTAATTTATTGTCACCACCGTTCTCTGTAAATAGGTAAGTTTTAATGTAAAAGTTTATGTGGCGTGATGTGGGTTGTTGTACCGTCGTCTATCTGTAATGTCTTGTGTCATTTCCGATTGCTATATTCTGGTGGAAGAAACTTTTGCATTGATGAAGTCTCTGATTAGCATAGTTTTGGCGTTTCCCTGTAACACAGCAGCCGGAGTGTATCCGCATTCATAAGCAGTCTGAGTAATTTGTTCTGGAATATCTGAAGTAGTTTGCGCTTCGCGTCCGAGATGAGGTTCCAGGACGCGCAGGCATATGTCATAATCGGTCTTGAGATATTTTCGGTCTTAAGACAACCGTATACAAGGTTATCTTATTGTCTATCGTAAGTTTGATTCGTCGGTTTACAAGAGGGTACAGTTTGCTCAGAGTCACTTAGGTCTTTGCTGATGGTCTGTGTGAGGGGGTCCGAAACACAACCTCTTATCTAGGTTTACCCCCAGATATTTGACCGTGTTTCGTTCCCCAATCGTCTTGTCATTTATTTTAAGTTTTGTAATGATTTTTATGCTAGTAAGTTTACGGTGTAGCGTGTCAGTCTTGTTCTCATATCATGCGTATCTTTTAAGTATTGTAGAAGTCAGTCAGTTTTGCGAGATGATACCGGATTCACTGTGCAGCAGTCTGTGCGTAGAACTCCGTGTAGAGGAGTAGGGTTGTATTAGGTAGGTGGGGATATTTGAAAGGTAAAGGTCGTATACGATCTATTATAATAGAGGGGATAAACTCTCCACTTTTAACAATAATGTATCTATCATGTAGAAAGTTTTTAATTAGAGACCGGTAGCCCGTATATCTCCTTAAGCTTGTAGACAAGGCCGTTATGCCACATTGTGTCATATGCCTTCTCAATGTCCAGCAATTTCCACCCAATTTTAGAAATCGTGAGTGTAGTATTGTGCCCAGTTCTGAAGCCAAATTGTTGTTTAGGGATGATGTTTTTGTTTTTAATGTAGTTATGTAGTAATTGTAAAATAATTTTTTCTACTAGTTCGGCTATCGTACATAATAGTGCGCTGTAAGCACTGTTCCGGCTTTGTTGTTTATGAGAAAATATCAATTTACTTTAGTCTTATCGCCGGTTTTGAATGTGGGTATTAGACTTTTTTGAGCATTTCTGCTGTGATTTATCTTTACCAGGTAATTTTCCTGTTTCTGTATAATTGCATAATGGTTTCCTTAATTTCAAGTGCGTGGAGATAAATAGATTGAGCTGGTATTACTTTTTACAATTAAATTTGAGCTTGCTGAATTTGTTATTTTTCCAGCTAAATTCCTGCCTACACTAATATAGTAACCTCAGGAAGTTGATAATTTTACTATGCCGCATACTCTACCATAATGTTTTGATGAATGCTCACTTCGCAATTACGTGAGGTGACTTAACCCATCATCCCCAAAAAAATGCAGAGACGGAGGCTGTAGGGGTGATATTAAGGGAATTAAATTATTATTATTCTCTAAAACTGTTTTAATTATTTTGATTAAATCTGATACATGGATATACTTCCTTAGTATCAGTATTAGATGGTGAGACTAGTTGCCTCTAAAAAATTGAAGAGTGAGTATTGCAGAAGATTTGGGGAAAGTAAAAATTTATTGGTGAAACAGGGCATGTTAATTCCATAGATTTAAAATAATTTGACATGTTAACATAATTTATTTATATCTAAATGGGAAGGCTTGTCAGTATTGTCGCAGGCTATCTCCTGTTTAAAATTTGATTGCGATTCAAGTACAATCAATATGACCGGAGATATATGTAGAAATCGGGTAGAAAACAGTGCTCAGATTTATATTTTTAAATGAATATGTTCCGAAATCCAAAACTTCCCGCCATATATATCTTCCTGTGTATTTTCTTCATATACCTTCAAATTTCTTCAAAGAAATTCCCCCCACACAGATACTTCTTTGTTTCGGTATTTAAATTTACTTTGACCGCGCTATTTAGTATTTACATTTTAATTTAAAATACCTGAGAGAAATTCTTGTACACTCACTTATTACACTAAGTTATTTATATCATCACTTATCAAACTATCGATCAAGTTTCAGTGAACTATTTAAGTACAAAAATCAATTTATATTTCTGATACCGGTCACGAAGGTTCTGAATACTGCATTACCCTCACAGTCCCTCTAATTTCAAACATTCAATCAATATCGTCTATAAATGAAATACATTTCTAATATTAATATGGTGTAATAACTATTTGAAGATGATATACCAGTTTTAATAAAGTGCATCGCCATGATTATTTTCAGTAGTTTTATTGAATGGGCATAACCGTGTAAGCATTGAAAAACTGCCCTTGAAGCAAAATTGCTACTTTTTTGTATAGTACAGGACAAATAATAAATAACAGTACGCGTGAATAGCAACCAAAAGTTCTCAATCCATTAGCACACTCACAAAAGTATTGTTTAACGCCTTTAAATTCTGTACTATTTGGCGTATATAAATTTTGACAATTCGGGCAATGGCTGAAGGTATTTGACGAAGTCGAAGTACGTGGAAAGGGAGGATTATTGTAAGCTGGGAAGAAAGTAGACTTTAGTGTAGAGACCTGTGATTTGAGAGATTGTTGTCTTTGTGACATTTGGTTTAATGTAGTCTGAAAATTAGTTGTAAGAGAAGTAAGCTGAGATAATAAATCTGGCATATTAGGTGAGGAAGTAGCATAGGCAGGTTGGTTATAATCAGTTGAATTTTGCGACAGGTGGTTGACTTGTGACACGATTGGGTTTTGGCAAGCTTCTCAAATCTTGTCGGCGATATCGATAACCTCGTTTATATTGAATTTACCTGAAGCGGTAATCGCAATGTAAGCGGGTTTTGGTTGAAATGTGCTTCTAGAGGGCGGAGTATTAAAACATAATTTTTCAATCGCAAACTCCTCTATAAAATCCTTATTTTACTATAAGGAACGTAACCAAACTGCAACCAGTAGCTACTCTCCGGGCTATGTGCCCCGCCGGGCGCTGAATTACAAGTTACAAGCCTGGCGTGTTAAGTGTAATAATTGCATATTATCAACAGAACGTTAATGCTTTGATTGCAACAAACACCAGCCTAAAGACTGATCTTATTTAAAGGAGTTCTGCAGTCTACACGTGGTGTGGGGCGACTGGTAGTACTGGCACGAGAGCTCCTTTAAGTAGGATCAGTCTTTCGGCTGGTATTTATTGCAATCGAAGCATTAGCGTTCTGTTGGTAATATGCAATTATTACACTTAACGCGCCAGGCTTGTAACTTGTAATTCGGCGCTCGGCGAGGCGCATAGCCCGGAGAGTTAGCTGCTGGTTGCAGTCTGGTTACACTCCTCATAGTAAAATAAGGATTTTATAGAAAAATTATGTAATCATGTTTATTAAATGGGTTTTGGCAAACGTCTTTACTAAAATTTCACTAATAAGTCCTGTCTGTCCATATGTGAACCTCCGACAATGTCCAGCATATGACTATAAAAATCTGATCCCATTTGGAGGAAAGACTAAGTATTATTACCTCACACAAGGGTATGTACAGATCTTGCTGTGGGGGACATTGTATGACATCGTAAATGATATCTATGACTTCAGTAGGTAGACACGCAATAATATGGCCTTTTTTGCGGTCATCAATGATACGTATGATGTTAAACTGGGCGTCCACCTGAGCTAACTAGATTTTGCATCTCGTCACCCAGAATGGGGGAAGTTTCACCGTAGAGATGGTGTAATATTGCAATGGTTGTTGCAAATGGGAACGCACCACAGGCAGATGCAAGTCCGCTTCTTGGTCGACCATATTGTGATATGAAAATGGGGCAATATGTGAGAAATAATGTAGGCCAGTGAAAAATTATTGAATTGATTGATTCTTTGATCGCTGATAAATGGCATGGAGGAATATATATGCCGTACTCACCTATCCGCGTCAACGACAATAAATTTGGGAATGGGAAGAAAAAATATAGGAGAGGTTGGAATAGACGAGCTGGGGTGGGGCAGCTGCCTGGAACTGGGGGCGATCTTGCACTGGTAGGAGGAGACGCGGCGGTGATTTAAGAACTCAGAATGGGATGTCGGGATTAGAAAGTTGTGAAGTTAGGGTCACCAATTTATGATGCTTGCACCCATAAAATAAACAGATGAACTAGAAAATAAGTGGTTTATTTAATTTAGTGCAATCAATATACAAAATTCTATTTATTATTCATTTTAATACATGAAATTCAAATATTCTTGTTCTATAATTTTTGTTACTGTCAATCTGTAGGTTACCGGTAGGCCGTCATGAGGCTAGTGTGCCTAGGTGAATACGCCGCAACCGACTCCTTGTAAGATCCCCTCATTCGTTGATATTGTTATTTTGCCTGTTTGTGTTAATAAATTATATTTCCTTTAATCTAGTGTTCTTCTTAGACTACACAATCCTCCTCTCTCACAAGCGAAGTGGCCGTCAGCCGCGACTTCCTTTCCAGGGGGTCACGACAGTATAATGCATTAATTGCAGTCATCTATATGCATTACTGACAGTCAGAGGAATAGGTCTCAGATACCGTTCTGATGGCGGTCTCTTTAACATAGGGGGCCTTAGAGCTTTCACGAAGACATGCACATGATTCATTTGTGATCTCCAGTATGCGGATGACTGTGCACTTTTAGCCTCTACACCGGAAGAGCTTCAAGAACTTTTAGATGTGTATGCCCAGAGTTATGATTCCTTGGGACTTAAAATCAACATTGGAAAGACTAAGATTATGTCAACTCCTCCTCAACCAAATAGACATTACACTTAACGGAAATTCTCTTGAAGTGGTGGATCAGTTCAATTACTTAGGCAACGTTGTTAATGACAAAGCAAACATGGACAGCGAGATTCGCAATAGAATTAACGCTGCATCTAGAGCACTCTGGGGACTTAGAGAGACAGAGTATTTGACAACCACGACCTTGCTTTGTCAACGAAAATGGCTGTCTACAGAGCAGTTGTCATTCCAACACTGCTAGATGGATGTGAAAGCTGGGTCACTTACCGTCGTCATGTATTTTTCGAAGTCTTGGAGTCACTTTTGATAAGAAACTGTCATTCAGTAATCATATTGAGACCTTAGTTTGTGAAGGAAACAAATCATATGGTTTTATAGCACGTAACAGCAAAGATTTTGCGGATATTAACACGATTAAAATGCTATATAACTGTTTTGTTAGATCAAAACTTGAATATGCTGCGATTTTATGGTATCCGCATTCTAATGTTCACATTGATAACTTCGAACGTGATCAACGCAGACTTGTTAAACTCTTGTGTTTTAAATCGGACGGCGTGTACCCGCCTATGGGCGTAAGTACCTCAAAATGGACTGCTTGAAAGGCATTCAATGGTGAGTCTTCTTCAGAAGCGTGAGTATCACTCACAAGTACTTCTGTTTAAAATCATTCACAATAAAATCGACTGTCCAGATATTGTAGCGAAATTAAACTTTCATGTCCCTAGAATAACTGCCCGGGATAACATAACTTTCTATCTCCCCACAGCGCGTACAAATGTTCTTCAGTATTCACCCATATTTACAATGTGTAATAATTGTAACCTAGCGGGAAGTCGGTTAGATATATTTTCTTGCAGCCTTAATAATGTAAAGGAGTTATACTTGAAATGATGGTATTGTTCTTTCTTTGGTTTTTTTCTTTGTCTACTTATACATTTGATATTGTTGTGATATATATATATATATATATATATATATATATATATATATATATATATATATATATATATATATCTGTTTTATCTATACCTATATGTTGTTATTTACACTTATATTCTTCATCACTTTCTTACCATGTTATTTATAGTTATTGTTTGATACTTTTTTTATCATATCCTCCTGTTCTGTAATTGGGTATTACCTGTAGAACAGTGTCATTGAAATAAATAAATAAATAAATAAATGAATTAACTTCGTTCCTACATTAATATGTTAGAAATTCTCATAAAAACCAGCTTTTGCAAAAACAATCATTAAACTGTGTGCATTTTAACATAAGTAATAAGTGAATATGCCTCCAATTTCTAAATTGTTGTAATCAGTTTTATAAGCAGCACCGGTGGCGCCAGAGCTTTCCACGTACCGCTTTTTCAGTTATCATAAAATTTCATGCGTATGTTCATTCAGTCTAATTTTTTGTCCCACTTAGCAACTTTGAAGCGAACACAGTGAAATGGTAGGTAGAACACTTTTGTTGAGTTCAAAACACCCCCACACTTACACTTGCAAGTGAAAATTCTCAAAATTGTCGATTGACCTAATTTTAAATTCCACAAATAAAGTAATTAGCTAGTCAAATTCAATATATTGTTAATATCAATTGAATAACCTGCAAAAGAACTTATCATTTATTTTTCTGTACATGGGTCATATTTAAGCTTTTTTGAGTTTAAATTTCCGTTCAAAATAATACATTTCACTCAGAAAAAATTAGTTACAAGAAGGCTTGTACTAACATGTACGATTAAAGTCAGTTACTGAACACCTTTAAAAAATAATTAATTTTGTTTTGATAAAGAAAAGGAAGGCACTATCACCCATTTCACTATGTCGGTTACATTTAGAGTACCCTGTGTATCATTTTGAATTTACCTCATTTCTAACATGATACCCTAGAGGATAGTAGAAGTATTCAGTTCCCACGTGGTATAATATATAATATCTACTAAAATTCCACCAACATATATTTCTAAAGACCGTAGAGTCCCTCACTTAACCTAAATAATAATCCCTTTCAAACTGTAATTTCCAAATAGTCTGCGCAAAAACAAAACTGCATAGTTGCATTTAATTTTGTATAATAGAGGGCTTTGTGGCAGCCTTTGTGCGCTAACCTGTGAATATGTTGGTGTAAGGGCGTCAAGAGCCCTTCATCAACGTCGTCGTGTCGAAGTTGGCCCAAAACCAATTAACTTAAGGGCAGTCTGGTGGTTTTATGGGACCGAATTCATTGGTAGGTTAATGGCTGCGAGACCCTATTTCTGATAGTCGCAAATTGAACTTCTATCTTTGATCGGTCGACAGTCGTGTATAAATAATTATAAAGTTTACAAGCGAAAGCCTGAAGCTCCAAGTTAAGGTGTAGGAGTATAGTAGGATATCGCGTTAACTCTATTGAAATTTATGGCACTTTTGATTAAATATAAGTCAGTTTCATATTATTAACTCTCAAACTGTAACTATTTTTTGTCGTTTGTATATACACATTTCTCGATGTATTAAGGGAATTGGTGCAAGTAGGGGTCTCACTCCGAGATTAGTTCCACTGTCTGTAAGACCTAATTATAAAGATAATTGCTACTGCTACTTATTTTTTTTGTAAGACAATTATCACACACACGTAAAATTCTTCATAAGGCTACATGGTTTCATCAACTTGTTTAATTTCCTTTTATAGTAAGGTGGTTTAGAGCTTTATTTCAAGATTACCGTTACCTGGCCGACAAAAGCACCAAATTTGGTATGAAGGTACCTGCTCTCTGGAATTTCTACAAATGTTCATATACAGCACTAAAATTCCAAATGGCCGACAAAATATCACTTAAAACAATGTTTTATACTGTTAATTTTGAATCCTCAAGCATTGGAAGTTTGTCCTTGCTCAATTCTTCTGACAGAAAACCTCCTATCGTATCTGGTTAATACTGCTGAAAGGAGTGGTTTATCATACAGAACAACAGTCAGTCGTTCCAGCTTCTTGAAGTGTTCAGAGTCAGCTTTCAGCAGTGGGAATTGATAAGTAGCCAAATACAGCCACTGTTGTGACATATACATCAGTGACGTCTTGAAATGCTTGCTATGCTTCCGGACTTCTACTCTTACCTTTGAAGGCGGAGGTTAAGCCGTAACCAGAGAATGAGCAAAATATAGGTAGTGCTCGTCATTTTGGCTCCCCCAGGCTGTACAGATGGCGTTACTCAGATATCGGCCAAAAGTTCAGTCACTATTAGATCATAGAATGTACCAACAAGGATAACAATCACATATGTGTCTACAGCGCGTACAAAGATACTCATTGCCCCTTGCTGTAGTGAATGAAGTACATGAACCACAATCTTCGTGTCTGCTTCTTCATGATTGCAGTTTTCTATTGTGTGTTTGAACCGATTTGTGCAACTACCAGTGGCCAGTTGAACTCTACAAACTTGGAAGTCAAAAAGTTGAACAATTTATTCTTATTCATTGCGTCACGGAGAAAGTCCATACAATTTTGTGACAGTCTGTGTTGAAAGACACTTTCTTTCGAATCCCCTCAACTTTTTTCTCCTTTAAATTGTCTGGAATATAGGTGTCCCAAACAACATCTAACCTTTGGGCATTATCAAGTTGCTTATGAAGGTAAGGTAGAAATATCTTATCAGCATACTGATAGAAGGTGTCGACATTAGTAGTGGGCAGGCAGTAGATGATGACCGCACTGTCCAGAAATTTCTGAAGGAGGTTCTGATTGATCTGGTTGCTCAAGACATTGCAGTATTCCAAACGTGTTCGTTGGCAAATGTAATTTACAGAAGGAGGGAATGAGTGTCTCTCATAGGCAAAAAAGTCATCCAATTTCGGTTATATATATATATTATATATATATATATATATATATATATGATATTACATATGATTTGCAGGAAACAACTACTCAGCGGGCAAATACCCCGACCTGCATTGAATTATACCTTACAAATCATGAATGGTAGCCAATGTCATTTATCAATTCCCTGACCATATATATATATATATATATATATATATATATATATATATATTACTTAAGTTTGTAAAAAACTAACAGGTTGGCCACTGTCATTTGTCTGTTCCATAACCTATGGCATACTGATGAGAACTAATAAGTTCGAAACCCGTCTATGTCTGGTCGAGGAATTGACAAATGACATTGGCTACCAATCTTTCATGATTTGTAAGGTATAATTCAATGCAGGTCGGGGTATTTGCTCGCTGAGTAGCTGTTTCCTGCAAATCATATGTAATAACAGTATAGGTTAAGGTTGGGGTGTAATGGGGTAGTGAAGCGCAAGTTATAGCCTCTTCTACTCAATTGTTAACCTCACCTTCGCGATGAGTTCAATTTGAACTTGGTGCACCCTGTTTTTCACTAACGAGGCTCTAACGACCGAGTAAGGGCGGAATAACCCTTACCTTTTGCCGTGAGCACATCCACCTTCTCACGAAGAGTGCGGTAAAAATAACCCACCGCACACAAAGGTTGCTTTTGGAATCGTTTGGTTACCCCATCGTCGCAGTCTCCTTCTGTGCCATGGGACCACACCACTCGCCTTCCGCAACCGAGCTGGTCAGTTGCATACCTGCTCCAGCTAAAACTTCAAATGCAGCTTCGTTTTCAGTCGATTAAGGCTTTCAAAAAATTAAGTGGGACAAAATCATCCGGAGGTAAAATACCCTCCCGATCGGATCTCCGGGGGAGGGTGCCCACAGGGACACCTCATCGAATGTCGAAAAAACACCGACAAGTTAAATCCAACAAAACTAATTCTTTCATCTACGGCGCTTGGAATGTTCGTACTTTGAACGACAGCACTCGCACCGATCGGCCTGAAAGAAGAACTGCTCTAATAGATAGAGAACTTCACCGACTCAATGTTGACGTTGCAGCTCTCAGCGAAACTCGATTTTTGGAGGAAGGCTCTCTCACAGAAAAGTACTACACCTTCTATTGGAAAGGTCTTCCCACCAATTCAAGAAGACAAAATGGAGTAGGATTTGCCGTTCCGAATCAACTTGTATCCAACTTAACACAAGTACCACAAGGCCTATCCGAGCGTCTAATGCTGCTACGCTATGAGCTAGCAGATGGCAACGCGGTAAATCTAATAAGCGCCTACGCTCCCACTCTGGATGCAAGTCACGAAACCAAGGAAAGCTTCTATCAACAGCTGGAAGAAACCCTCTGTCGAATACCTAAAACGGAACGACTCGTTATTCTTGGCGATTTTAACGCTAGAGTAGGGAGAGATGCAGACACCTGGCTAGGCATCATAGGCAAGAACGGTTTGGGCAACATGAACGCTAACGGTCAACTACTCCTAACTAAATGCGCCGAACATGATCTAGTTATAACAAACACCATTTTCCGACAAAAGGATAAATTTAAAGGCACCTGGCGTCACCCCAGATCAGGTCATTGGCATCTACTGGACTATGTTATCGTACGTAGGAAGCATCTCAAGGACGTCCAAATTACAAAGGCGCGCATTGATATCGAATGTTGGACCGATCATCGTCCTGTTGTCTCTAAAATGAAAATTGTTATGAGACCCAAACAACGAAGAACTCAAGTAAAACGTAGACTCCGTCTCTGTATTAGTAAATTGCGTGACCAACAAACCGTCGAACAGCTAAAGCAAAAAGTTCAAGAGAATTTGAGTGCACTAGAAGAAACCAATTCTGTAGATGTCGCTGCTACCTGGACACAAATTAAAGACAGTTTAAAAAGTGCGAGTGAGGAAATTCTTGGCACTGCAGCAAGTAAAAAACAGGAGGACTGGTTCAATGATAATGAAGCTTTTATATAAGAACTTCTTGACCGCAAACATATTGCCTTCCAAAACGCTATCAACCACCCCAACGACTCATCAAAAGCAGAAGCTTTTACCCAATCTAAGTATGAAACGCAACGCGAAATCAGAAGAATAAAGAACGAGTGGTGGGCAAGCAAGGCCAGAGAAATTCAAAGGTACGCCGATTCACACGACTACAGGAATTTCTTTCAAGGAGTAAAAGCAGTGTACGGCCCCAGTCGGAAAAATATGTGCCCTATTAAAGATTTAAATGGAAATCTCCTCAAAGAAGACCAGGAAATAAGAGCCCGATGGAAAGAACACGACTCTAACATTCTTAACCAGCAAAGTCAAGCCTATCAAGATATTATAAATCTTATCCCTCAATATGACACCTTCGAAGACTTAGATAAACCACTAACAACGGAAGAGATCTTAACCGCCATTGGGCAGCTAAAAAATAACAAATCTCCCGGCGCCGACTCACTCGCAGCTGAGATCTTTAAAGCTGTGTTGTCAGAGCTCATACCCTACCTCAAAAAACTGTTTGATGTCGTGTGGGAAAGTGGTCAAGCTCCGCAGGAGTTTCGTGATACACTTTTAATTAACCTCTTCAAAAACAAAGGGAGCGCTGCGGACTGTGGAAACTACAGGGGTATAGCTCTCCTGGCTGTTGGAGGGAAGATACTCACTAAAGCGATGGCAAATAGGCTAACACCTGTTATGGAAAAATTACTTCCTGAAACACAGAGTGGCTTTAGACCAAACCGAGGCACATCGGATTTAATCTTCACACTTAAACAGCTTCAAGAAAAAGCACTCGAACATCAAGGAGAAATTCACATGGCCTTCATTGATTTAACCAAGGCGTTTGACTCGGTGGACAGGGAAGTGCTCTGGAAAATTATGTTCCGCCTAGGTATCCCTAGAAAATTTGTGGAAGTACGTCGCAGTCTACATACAAACAACAACGCCCAGGTTATGTATAATAATGAGACAACCGAACCTTTCCAAACACTCACTGGAGTTAGGCAGGGATGTGTCCTGGCACCCCTACTCTTTAATTTGTTTACCACTGCTCTAACAATTATTGTTGACAATAAACTGACAGTCAGAGGAATAGGTCTCAGATACCGTTTTGATGGCGCTCTCTTCAACATAGGGCGCTTTACAGCTTTCACGAAGACACGCACACGATTCATTTGTGATCTCCAGTATGCGGATGACTGTGCACTTTTAGCCTCTACGCCGGAAGAGCTTCAAAAACTTTTAGATGTGTATGCCCAGAGCTATGATTCCTTGGGACTTAAAATCAACATTGGAAAGACTAAGATTATGTCAACTCCTCATCAAGTGAACCAAATAGACATTACACTTAACGGAAATTCTCTTGAAGTGGTGGATCAGTTCAATTACTTAGGCAACGTTGTTAATGACAAAGCAAACATGGACAGCGAGATTCGCAATAGAATTAACGCTGCATCTAGAGCACTCTGGGGACTTAGAGAGAGAGTATTTGACAACCACGGCCTTGCTTTGTCAACGAAAATGGCTGTCTACAGAGCAGTTGTCATTCCAACACTGCTATATGGATGTGAAAGCTGGGTCACTTACCGTCGTCATGTGAAAGAATTAGAACGTTTTCAGCAAAGACACCTCAGAAGTATGATGAAAATCCGTTGGTTCCATCACATATCAAACGTGGAAGTACTTAGAAGAGCAAACAGCCTTCCAATTGAGGTGCTTATTTCAAGAGCACGCCTAAGATAGGCAGGTCACGTTCATCGTATGCATGATAACCGCCTTCCTAAATGTACACTTTATGGTGAATTGCTAAGCGGTAGAAGAAGGCGTGGCGGTCAACGAAAGAGGTTCAAAGACGCTCTCCATGAAAATCTAAAATCCTGCGGTATTGCAGACGACCAATGGGAACAACTTGTAGCGGACAGAACCGAATGGCGAGGGGTTGTGGCCAGCTATCAAGGAGATGTTGCTGCAAGAAGGCCGAATCCAAGACCTAACCAGGTCTATGTTTGTCCTGACTGCGGTCGACATGTGCTCTCCCGAATTGGCCTCTATAGCCATAGTCGTGTGTACCGTAGATGAATGGGAATTACAATAGACTACACGTTTAACTTGTTTTTTATTGTACACAATTTATCGACTGTAACATTTTTATACTCGGACTCGAGTAACGGCTAATAATAATAATAATAGGTTAAGTCCACCAAGGGCTGAAGGTCACCGCTCTCGGTACTTGCAAAATAGCAAGTCGCCATACACCATGGAGACATCTATGATGTCTGGTGTATAGTAGCATTTGACCAAATGAGAGGATTCACTTACCTCTCACCGGTACACCATATATATATATATATATATATATATATATATATATATATATATATAATATATAGTTGGCTAAATAGTTCTACATTGTTTTGAAGCACTTTCAGCTTTTTCCTCTGTTGGGATGTTGCTTTATGTTTTGGTCTCTTGAAGACTGCAAGAGTATTCTTCGTGGTTGGGTCATGTATAGAGAGGGTGCGCTCATCAAGCACATTCTTGACGAAGTCCTGATACTGCCGTTAGCATATGTCCATCAAGGTGCGTAAGGTTACAACCACCGATAATGGTAATTAGAATTTAAGATCTGTAAGAAACACTACATAAACAGGAATGAAATCCAAGATGGCCAACATCTGCAACACAACATCACAAATCCACATTTTTTTATGGTTTTTGCATTAGTGGTGCCTCGAAGAGAAAGATTCGCATGTGATATTTTGTCGTATTTGTCGGCCATTTTGGATTTTAGTGCTGTACATGAAAATTAGAAATTCCAGAGAGCTCCTCGGCTAACATTTATTACTATAAAGATTTAAGGTACCTTCATACCAAACCTGGTATGAAGGTGCAAAAAATGTATCATTTGAAACCTTTTACCATTTGAATTTTTCGAGGGGGTGGCTGTGTAGGATAGAGGGATGATGATAAGTATACAAGTATTACATTAAAATATGTCCCCCTTGGAAACAAGGTCGACGTGTTACACTAATTTTTCAAAAAATTTTTATCCCCAAAGTTATTCAGGGTGCCTACTTTTGGTTGGATCACCCTGTATACTACGTAGGAAAGTAATAACAACAAAGCCTGGTTAATTTAATGAAGTTAATATTTTGCAATCACGATGAAATCGATTTAAAAAAAAATTCCATTAAACTATGAGAGTCAGCAAAAATGAAGAGACTTTTGTGTACAATTGAATGACTCAACTTATGATCTGATTGCTTTAGGCACCCTGTAGAATATTATTACAGGGTGTTACTACTTTTTCACCAAATTCATAAAAATCGATAATTTTTTTGGAAACATCAAAACCATTGCGGAAACGAAACGTTTATTATTTTTTTCTTAAAATCAACTGAATGTACTTAAGTTAAGTTACACCCTGTATATTAGCATTTTGGAACCCACGGGATAATTTTTTAAGTGAATTTCTGAACGGCGAGTATCAACCCTGGTGAGATTATGCTTACAAGGGAAATAATATAATATCGGATAGTTAGTCCATTCATGATAAATGTCATAAAGGACGTAATTTGTATGTACAGTTTGTTACCTATATCACGACACACTGTATGAGTGCAGTTATTTTTAATCACTTAATAGCGCCTAATTTTATATAAACAAACTATATCTAGCAATACCTATGTATGTATTACTTAGGTTTTTCAAGAAGTTGTACTTAATCCATATGTCATGATACTAGATGCATTCTTAGCCTTTAATTTTGCAATCTTAGGATTGCCGCTCTTCGGTAATTATTATTACAACCGTCTTCAAAAATTCATTCCAGAAGCGAGGCACTTATTACGCCTAAAACGACATAATATTTTCCAATAAACCTCTCTAAATAAAATCCAATAAAGACGGGCATAAAAGTCCGGCGATGCAAGCTCTAAATGAGTCTTTTCTTCAGCGGTACATCATCGGACGGTCTTTGTGCCAGTGTATGGCCCACATACACTGCTTCTGCCGTCGCCATAGAGACGCCCGTTTGGGGGTAACACCTTAATAAAGTCGCTGTCGAGGGACGGACGTGCGGAATCTAATGTCAACTCCGAGTCAATAGATACGGTAAATATTAGGTGTAATATTTATTTCACGCTGTCAGGTAGGAACCTTGAATTTCACAGATTTATTTATTCGCCTTTTAAATGTTTAGTTTTTGGTTTATATTACATTCTATGAAATAAATTTATAAATATAATTTCTTACGCCTAGTTCAAACAAAAAAATAATAAGACAGAATCCAAAACCAGGCAAGACATAATAAGAAGACCAGTGTCAATAGCCAACTTTAATAGAATTCTTATAAATATACAGAGTTTCTATTAGAATAAATACATATTTTTCCCAATGAACATTTTTTTTGTTTTATAATGGCTTTCTTAACGTTACCATTACCGAATTACAAAACTTCTGCACATACAAATTTCTATGGTAATCTTTCTGTTACCTTTATATGCCTCTCAAACATACGCTTTATAAAGGTTGACGTTACCACCAAGTGTATTTTTCACCATTATCAAGAAACTCGGTCGGGTTTCGTAGCTAATTTTCTCTCTCTCTGTCATTTATTTATACTGCATTATTATGTTTGTTATGACATATGACACATGGTAAAAATATTGCTACCAGTTCTAGGCAATATATTCACATTACCTCTAAAATAATAAATGTGTCACCGAAATAACAACGATTTAAAAAGATGTGGTTTTTATAAAAACTTAATTTAAAATAGTTTCTATGAGACAATACTTTAATAAACGTGTATTATATATATTCTAAATTGAATGAATGAATTTTAAATGCTTTCCACATTCTTCTTAGTGATTACACCAACGTAGTGCCCAATGGCATCATCGAAAATAATGGAAGAGATAACAATGGAAGTACTCTAAGTACACTATAAAACTAATATGTAATATAGTTCAAATGTGCTTTTAGAGGACGGAATATTAAAACATAATATTTTTAGTAGCAAACTCCTCTATAAAATCCTTATTTCGCTATAAGGAATGCAACCAGAATGCAACCAACAGCTACTCTTCGGGCTATGTGCCCCGCCGAGCGCTGAATTACAAGTTACAAGCTTGGTGCGTTAAGTGTAATAATTGCATATTACCATCAAAACGCTAATGCTCCGATTGCAACAAACACCAGCCGAAAGACTAATCCTACTTAAAGGAGCTCTCGTGCCAGTCATCACACACCACTTGTAGACTGCAGTTTCGAGCTTCTCGTCAGTGCAAGGTAGGCATGTGACGGTCGACACGAGGATCATTTGACTATCTAGTACATTTCGGTATCTTTAAGATAGCGACATGTCTAGTGTCTGTTGCAATCGAAAAATAAATAGCCTGGTTGGGATTAGCACAGTTCAAATGTACTTTCAGATGGCGGAATATTAAAACATAATATTTTTAGTCGCAAACTCCTCTATAAAATCCTTATTTCTCTATAAGGAACGTAACCAGACTGCAGCCAACAGCTACTCTCTGGGCTATGTGCCCCGCCGAGCGCTGAATTACAAGTTACAAGCCTGGCGCGTTAAATGTAATAATTGCATAGTACCATCAAAATGCTAATGCTCCGATTGCACAAACACCAGCCGAAAGACTGATCCTACTTAAAGGAGCTCTCGTGCCAGTCGTCACGCACCACTTGCAGACTGCAGTTTCGAGCATAGCCAGGAAAGTAGCTGTTAGTTGCAGTCTGGTTACGTTCCTTATAGTGAAATAAGGATTTTATAAAGGAGTTTGCGACTAAAAATATTATGTTTTAATATTCCGCCCTCTAAAAGCACATTTGAACTATGCTAAGCCCAGTCAGGCTATTTATTTTACGATTGCAATAGACACTGGACCGCTAGATGGCGCCTGATGACTGTTTTACATGTCGCTATCCCAAAGATACCGAAATGTAGTAAATAGTCAAGCAATTCTTTGTATCATGATAGTCAAGTTATCCTCGTGTCGGTGGTCACATGCCTACCTTGCACTGATGGCAGCCAACAACTCGAAACTGAAGTCTGCAAGTAGTGTGTGACGACTCGCATGAGAGCTCCTTTAAGTAGGAACAGTCTTTAGGCTGGTATTTGTTGCAATCGGAGCATTAGCGTTTTGATGGTAATATGCAATTATTACACTTAACGCGCCAGGCTTGTAACTTGTAGTTCAGCGCTCGGCGGGGCACATAGCCCGAAGAGTAGCTGTTGGTTGCATTCTGGTTGCGTTCCTTATAGCGAAATAAGGATTTTATAGAGGAGTTTGCTACTAAAAATATTATGTTTTAATATTCCGCCCTCTAAAAGCACATTTGAACTATATTACATATTAGTTTTATAGTGTACTTAGAGTACTTCCATTGTTATCTCTTCCATTATTTTCGATGATGCCATTGGGCACTACGTTGGTGTAATCACTAAGAAGAATGTGGAAAGCATTTAAAATTCATTCATTCAATTTAGAATATATATAATACACGTTTATTAAAGTATTGTCTCATAGAAACTATTTTAAATTAAGTTTAGAAGAGTAGCTGTTGGCTGCAGTTTGGTTACGTTTCTTATAGTGAAATAAGGATTTTATAGAGGAGTTTGCGACTTAAAATATTATGTTTTAATATGTGACATGTGTTGTTATAATTACTTCTACAACTAAATATAAATAAAAGAGATCTTTATATACCCAAAAGTATTATACAGTTTTTTATAATGTTACCTGCAGTGGTATTGTATAAACTATAGTAGAAGTCATTAGAAAAGAATAACCGCTTCTAACAGTTCGCACATCGAGAAGCAGTAGGAAGCAGCTACCAGCGACAACCCGAAGATGACAGATATGATTAAAGATTATTTATATTGTTGCCATTACCTACTAAGATTATTATTGCTTTTCCTTAACATTTACAATTATTTTGTTTTGTTTTTAAGTCTTTTACTTAGCTACTTTGATTTATGAATGCCGTAGAATTATTGAATGAAGTTGGGCAGGTGGATGAAACTCGCACATTGGTCTGCAATTATCAGGTGGTAAGAGATGTTTTAAATGGAGAGGGTAACAAAAGTATACTAAACATATTCGATACGCAGTGTCGAAAAAAAAAAATTTATGAAATAGTGGTGTTATTAGAATCTGTGCAGCAATAGTTTGAAATTGTTATTTTACCAGAAACCTGAATTATAGTAGGTATTGACATTTTTAAATATTTCAAACTTTTAGCACCTGTGTCGATAGTGAAGGTACATTTTACTTATTTCTTCTAACAGCAAACTACTCGGAACTGTCCGAAGCTGGGAAACTCGTATCTCTCTGTGGGCACTGCTTTTACCAACCAACACAGCCCCAAAGTGCGGGCTATCTTTAGTTTTCTAGCGGTTCTTCAGTTATTGCGGCATTTATTCTCTTAGGGCTCCGCTGTCTCGACAGTTTCATTCAATATACCCTGGTTTGCGGCACTTAGAACACTCCTTGACCGTGCATCACTATTCGTTCTTTTTCCTGCTTCATTTGAACATCTGGTTTAGTCAACAACTGGCTCATCATTTTATACACGTCAACCATTAAAGATTCCAAGTTCGTTTTCTCTAAATGGTTCTCTTCTACTTTCATGGCTCGTACTCTCAAACGTGGAGTCTCTTTATAAGCGACTTCAATATCAAGGGTATGGATCAAGGCTTCGCTACCAGTCTAATATCGAGATAATGTAAGGACCCCGCCTGATCTGCTCATCTTTTATGCTATCGATGAAAATACCAACTGTTAATTACTCCTGAAATTCCTTGGGTGCATCCGGGTAAGCCAGGTATGTCAGTCGCTCAACAGTAACCTCAAAATGTTGTAAATTCTCCGCCGACTTTTATGTACGTGATTTGAGCTGAGTCCGGTATACTTGTGTGAGGTGCTGGTCGCCATATCTCAGATCTTATGCAGCCTCTACTTCAGAATCCTGTTCCCCACCATTGGGATTGTCTCAAAGCAATTCTGAGGCTTTACCTCTTAACACTAGCACTAATGCCTCATTACTGCAGTTGTTTGCGCATGCAGCTGCCTGAAACTGTCTTTTATATGTTGACCAAGAAGTTTGTCCATAAAAGGAGGGAGGTTGTTATCGAAGGCCTGGTGATACTACTGGTTGGCTACCTCTTTCTTGTTGTCCCTTTTCCTGGTCTAACATCATTTTGTTTAGTTCTGCGAACATGTCTTGCATTTGTTTCTTGTTTCCATTAAACTTCTCAAAACAGCACTAATAAGTCTTGTTTAAAGTCTATATTAGGTATAATTCAAATATTTCCGCAAATTCCGAAATAGAATGTTCTAGAAGTTTCCTCGACATGTCAAATGTCACAATGTGTATATCACTTTCCAGTTGACAGAACTTGGCTAGTTTCCAAATAGAAGGTTCTGGAAATTTCCCCAAAATGTCACAAATAGGTCTTATTTGATATCTATATCACTTTCCAGTTGACACTAGTTTTCAAATAGAATGTTCTGGAAATTTCCTCACACTAGCACAAATAAGTTTTGTCTAATGTCTATATAACTTTCCAGTTCAAATCACTTCAATATCTCTGGTGGTTTCCAAGTAGAACATTCTCGAACTTCCTCGAATGCTTCAGAAATCCTGTTGCAATTCCGCTTCTGACACCAATTGTTACGTATTTACAATTTCGAGTAAACACTTCTAAGCGTAGGTTCAAATAATTGCAACAAAGATTTTCACTAACCACCACTTTATTTAATAATTAGTTACAGTGATTAATCGTTATTATAACACATTAAGTATAACTATAGACACTACTATAGTTCATAACTTACTACTCTTCTAATTTTATCTATTCACTTGTTCATCTAATATAAAACTGCCTCCGTGCGCGGGATCTACTCCTTATATATCGGTGGCGCTTTATTCTTGATCTTTTCAGTCCGTGACTCGAGATCTTTTCAGTGCGTCCAGCACGTTCCACCGCTTTCTCGTATTTGCGGCAATGGCAGTTCGCCAGTTGGTCCAGGAATGGCGTCGCTTTATCGGTAGCCAACTAGGAAGGCCACCTTTCACTCTGCTACCTGGGACCGATTCAACCTCTCTCCGTTAGAGGGCGGCACATAACAATATTTAACCACCAATATATGTTTTTATGTTGTATAAAAAATACAATAAACTGGGAATCCAAACAATATTCATATCTAGTATTATATTGGTTCGTTCCTTTATATTTAACACTAAGAACTACTTATTTCCCTAAAATTGAAATTGATTTAAAACCTAAAAATGACCTTACTCCTTTGGCCTACTTAGCATATTCCAATTCTGAGTGGAATATAAATATTAAAAGTAGCTTTTTTGACTATAAAATGGCTCTTGAATTTCCAGAGCGAGAGATAAGTTTAGTTACGGCTAATTATAAACCGACGGCGGCGGTGGCGACATGAATCATCCTAATGACCGAGATCATCAACACTCACCTAATTAATCAGGACTAGTTGGGTGGAGGCCGCTCTGCCCTTCCGGCACATCTCTCGAAAATCTGCAATAAGCACAAGCAAGCTTTAGATGTACACTCTGGGGATATAACTATAATTTAAATGGGACAGATTAGGTGGTGTGTTATTGCTAATATGGTTTTGATGAAGGAAATTTCAAAGGCCCCGGCATAGAAGTTTATAGAAGGGTTGATTTGGGTGTTTTACAATCAATAAAGTAGAAAGTGTAAGGCAATTAATTAAAAATTTTGTGAAGTGGGAATTGAGCAATATAAAGTTTGTTGTGTATTTTGGTGCTTAGAGAACGGGGTGAATTTTAATGATTAACTAAGCTTCAAACTTCTGATAAATATTTGTCTTGATAGATACATCTATGATCCGAGGGATGCAAAGTTGATTCACTGCGGATGAGCCTTCACCAGGATAATAATAAAACCTTGCTCACATTTAGTTCTTGTAACATTATTCTATTAATATACCGAATGTAGTAGGGCCATGGTACACCTCCATTTTTGTTCTTTAGTTTTAAATATAAATTTAAACAGTAAACTAAATAATGTAAATTATAACAAATTGTACCATAAAAAGTATACAGATTGATTGATTTTCTTCATTTTCTATCTCTTTTACACTTTAGTTCTTTATATAGAGAAACTTTATTCACTTTACCCTGATGTTTGCTCTACTTGTTTACTTTATCACATTAAATATTTTAATTTAGTTACTTCTATTATAACATTGCTATTATCTTATTTTGAATTATATTTTATTTTAGTATATCTTACTCCACACCGTCTCTATCTGTACTATTTATACTTCCTCACGAACAAGTATTTTACATATTTCTATGAGTATTCCAGTATTTACTATCAAAGTCTGAAAAGTTATTAATAGAAAATAAAATTAGTTTAGTTTAGTTTGAAATTAGTTTGTCAATTGATTATATGTATGACTGTAACTGTAAATGTATCTCTTCATTGGTAAATATACTATTATCATAGTGTTAAAGATAAACGACGCGCATCGAGTAGTACGTGTGCGTAACCGCGGCTGAAAATTTCCTGTTTTATGTGTAATTTGAGACTGGAAAATTGTGTGATTAGTACAAAGTGGTACAGAACAGTGTGTTGATTAATCTGTAAACTTTTTATTGTGCAAAATGGTTGGAAGTTCCAGATCTAATAGCAAAAACCAACAACAACAAGCCGATCCTTCTGTAGCAGACATGATTAAAGAGGTTCTAAAATCCAGTGACTTTACTGATATGTTATCAAATTTAATAAAGGATGCTGTACATGATAAGCTGGAGGAGCATATGAAAAGACAAGAAAAGATAATAAGAGACTTAATGGCTGAAAATAAACAGTTAAAATCCGAAAATCATAATATCTCCACACGTCTCGCTCGTACAGAGCAGTACTCTAGGAGAAATAATATTCGCATATTTGGTTGAGGAAGCAGAGGGTGAGGATACTGATAGTATTGTTCTTGATATATTTAATGAAAAGATGAATCTTGATATTTCCTTGAATGATCTGGAAAGGTCACATAGAGTGGGACTTACTAAAGAAGGGGACACCCATGCTAGAGCAATTCTTATTAAATTTGTCAGCTATAGGAAACGTATGTTAGTTTTTAATAACAAGAAAAAATTGAAATCGACGGGTCTGGCAGTAAAAGAAGATCTTACTTCTAACAGACTTCAAATTTATAAAAAAGCTGCTGAAAAATATGGCTATAAAAATGTGTGGTCCAGCGATGGTTCGGTATTTGTAAAACTCAATAATAAGTCATATAAATTTCAAGTAATGAAGGAAATGGACAAGTTTATTTCCGACAATAGAAAATAGATACGGGTTGATTGATTTTATTTTATTTTTCTAAAATACTTCCTTTGTTGCTATCATTCTTCTAAAATAAAATAAATTCAAATATTTAGTATATAATTACCTAATTATTTGTATATTTACTCATTTTAGTTACTAATTATGTATACTGTATAACTTACAATAAATTAATTGTTGCAAATGTACCCTTAATCCATTTCTGTTTATCTTTTTACGTACCCATCTTTGTCATTTGTTTTTTGTTTCACTATCATAAAGTCTTATCTTTTTGTTTTTATAATTCTTCGCGATTCTACATTTATAGTTTGCGTTTTGCTGCAAAATTGTTTTATTGATCTCTTTTTTATATTAGTAAGTAGCTTACTTTTTCTTTTTTGTTTTTTGTGGTAGTAGTTATCATCTAATTTTCATAACAAATAATATTTTATAAATTTTTGTAGAAATGTATTGCAAAATTGCTCATATTAATGCACGTTCTTTGTTTACCGGATTCAATGAATTAAAAAATATAATTTTGAAAAATTCTTTTTTAGCTTGTGGTATTACTGAAACATGGTTGTCAAATGATATACCGTCTGAAATAATTAATATACCAGGGTACACATTTTTTAGATGTGATAGGCCAAGTAGAGGTGGAGGAATAGGAATTTATATACATTCTAGTATAAAGGTGGCTGAGGTAATATTCTCTAACTATAATGTTAATTTAGAACAAATTTGGATCAAAATAAAACACTCTAAAAAAACTATTGCTCTTGGTGTTGTTTACAGGCAGCCCAGGGCAAATATTGCAGACTCTCTCAATATTATTGAAGAAACTATTTCAAATATACTGCCCGTCGCAGATGAGGTAATTTGTATGGGAGATTTTAATTTAAATTTTTTTAATGATACAGACTCGTCTGTCGATTACATGTGTAGAACAATGGATTCATTTGGTTTAAGTCAGACTATCAATGAACCTACTAGAATCTCTAATAATAGTATAGCATTGCTTGATCAAATTTTTGTCACTTGTGAAATGTTGGTATTAAGTTCTGGCACCATTAGTGCAGAGGGAATTTCAGATCATATGCTAATTTATATTTCTCTTGGTATGGACAATATTAAGAAAACTCAAAATTTTTTAACATTTCGGGATTTTAAATATTTTTCTCTAGACGAATTTACCTTTGATCTTTTATCTATAAACTGGGACCAAATATATCATATGCAGTCTATCGATGATAAAGTGAACTTTTTGACTGATAATATTATCAATATTTTTGATAGGCACGTACCCTTAAAGACCGTTCGTATTACTAAACCAAAAGCGCCATGGCTTACGGATGTCATAAGAATAATGATGAAGCAAAGAGACGCAGCTCTAAATAAATATAAGAAATCTAAATCTTCTGATGACTACAATCATTATAAACAACTAAGGAATTTTGTTCTATTGTCTATTCGAAGAGAAAAGAAAGCGTACATTAAGTTTTTAACAAATAATGGTAAAAATATGAACTCTAAGAAAGTTTGGCAAACCCTTAGAGATTTTAATATATCCCCTAACAAAAGCACTGAAATTCCCTCTCACTTATCTGACACCAATTCTATCAATGATTATTTTTTGTCTGCCGCAGAAAATTTAGATGAAGATTGCTCCGAACTAATACAATATTATCGTGCTCGAATGTATAACGATACCCTGAATTTTAATTTTCATTTAACCGATGCTCAAACAGTAATGAAAATAATTTCGTCTATTAAGTCTAATGCCTCTGGAAATGATGGTATATCATTAAACATGCTTAAGTATTGTCTACCAACGCTTATATTACCTATTACACATATAATTAATACCTGCCTGGAGAAGGGATACTTCCCAATTTCTTGGAGGGAGGCGGTAGTGCGCCCTCTGCCAAAAAATCTAAACCCTAAAGGCTTTTCTGAGTTAAGGCCCATAAGTATACTACCCGTACTTTCAAAAGTTTTGGAAAGAGTTGTCTATGAGCAAGTGTATGCTTATGTTAATGACTATTCTATTTTGCCACGTTATCAGTCAGGTTTTAGAAGAGGGTACAGTACCGCCACCGCCCTACTGGAGGTTGGTGATGAAATTTTAAAGGCATGGGATAATAAACAGGTTACAGCGCTTATCCTGCTGGACTTCTCAAAGGCGTTTGATACGATTAATCACGAATTATTGATTTCTAAATTAACTTATTACGGTTTTAATGATATAAGTGTATCTTTTTTCAAAAATTTTTTAGCATCTCGCAAGCAAAGGGTAGTTGTCAACAACATCTCCTCACAATCGCGTCTTCTAACCAAAGGTGTTCCTCAGGGGTCAATACTAGGGCCATTACTTTTTATATTATATACGGCAGATATATCTAACTCTATTAGTCACTGTAATTATCACTTTTATGCTGATGATTCCCAGGCTTATAAGAGTTTTTCTCCAAAAGACGTCGAGCCCGCAAATCATGCAATTAATTTAGATTTGAGAAACATTATATTAAGATCTAAAAATCATAATTTACACATAAATCCTGTAAAATCTAAATTACTACTATTTGGTAACACTAGCTATAGATTGCAAGTAGCAGAACATATTAATATAAAAATTGAAGAACATACCTTGCTTATTGTAGATTCTGCTAAAAATCTTGGATTGCATGTTGACAGTAAATTTAAATTCACGCCTCATGTTACTAGTTGTCTCCAAAAGGCCTTTTGTTCACTCAAAATTTTATACAGCAATAAATCTGTTTTGGACAGTTATATGCGACAATATCTTTGTGAACATCTAGTATTATCACATTTTAGTTATTGTGATGTCATGTATGGTCCTTGCATTGACTCTTTCGATTGCCTTAGGATACAAAAGATGCAAAATAATTGTATTCGCTTTATATTCAATTTGCGGAAATTTGATCACGTATCATCCAAACTAGCTGCACTTAATTGGTTGAATATGGTTAATCGGCGATTACTTCATCTGTCTACACTTGTTTTCAAAATAGTTAAATTTAAGTCTCCTTCATATTTATATGATAAATTGATTTATCGTGGTACCTTGCATGGTGTCAATATTCGCAACCCAAATCAACTTACTATTCCTCAACATTCGACAACTAAATTTCAGTCTTGTTTTTCATATCAGGCCCCAAATGTTTTTAATGGTATCAAAGAAAGTTTTAAAACACTTGGTATTACTAGCTTTAAAAGAAATCTTAAAAAAAATCTGCTAAATTAACAATTAAAAAAAAAAAATTATTATTGAATTGCTACAGACATGCGTATTTGATGAGTGATCTTGTGGTTCATTTTTATTTACTACCTCACCTGTTTTGTATTTGTGTTTTTCTTTTTTTTTGTCCTTGCTTTGTTATTGAAGATTTACAATAAGTATGTTGTTTTAAGTAGTTTTTTTTTATATACGTTTTTTAGGTTAAGTGTAAGAATAGTTGTAATAGCTAAACTTCGCCTAATAAAAGACCATTTATTATTATTATTATTATTATTTAGAAAATCCTATATACTTAATAAACGTGACTCTTTGATTTATAAATGATATTCTTCCACTTCCTTTCATTTTCAATTTGAACAGCCTGTATATTATTGCATTTTTGAATTCTGCGTTAATTTTCTGAATCCAATTTTAGTTTATCATTTAAGTGCGTTATGGCTGTTCCGTTTTATTCTAATTAACCCGTGTAATGCTAAAAAATCGAAATCCCATCGAAAATACCAAATGATATGATTTATGATCAAATATTTAGAGGGATGTATATCGTCTAGGGGAAACGATTTAACTTGTAGGTTAACGAACTATTATGGTTTAGCGTTAGTTAGTTATTTATACTATATTTATAGTTAGTTATGATACATAATGTGGTCAATAAACGTCTATCTATTTTTAGAAACCATTTCCATTATATCCAAAACGCAGTTTTACATTTAATGCTGACATTCCCAATCTGGCTGACCATTGTACGCCAGCATTAATGGGAGCCGCCCCTAGCTTACCCTAAATCAATTACCAGAAGGTCAATAGAGGACTGGTCCCACTCCCAGTTCGTTGAATTCTGGACCTCCCACCCAGAACTTCGGCAAGCGAAGCTCCTCATTTCAGGACCCTTACCGAAGAGGAAAGGACAAATACTGCGCCTAAGCAGAAAACAAGTTAAACTCATGGTAAATCTTTTGACTGGACACGGCTCTTTCAGGAAACACCTCCATACCACCGGGGTGGCCAACAACCCCGATTGCAGGTTCTGTGGAGAAGTGGTGGAAATTTCCATCCGTCTCCTAACCTCCTGCCCGGTCTTATGAACATGAGGCATAAACACTACGGCATTGGCGGAGGAAATAAGGAATGGCCCGCTGGGAAGGACTCTGGTCTTTGGTGTGGAGTCCGGCCTGGATGAGGACATTCACTGAACCATGCTCAATGGATCACTAGGTATGAGTGCTGTGATTGTTGCACCGAAAAGAAGAAGAAGAATGGTGGGTATACGTTTAAACTCTAATACTTCTGTGCAATGCTTCCACAAACAAGTTTTTCCTTAAAATGACTATTAAGTTACCAATTGCTCTTGAAGTCTTAATTTTTTTATTCCAGTGGTAATAGTCCAGTCAACGATTTTTTTAATATGGGGGTGTAGACTACATGGAGACCGGCAAAATTTTTGACTTCAGGGATGGTTTTGGGGTAGTTAGAAGGTAAATATCCTAAGAGTCCCCGACACTGGGACGTGAGCTTTGCCGGGGAGGGCTTCCGGAAGGCCCTACATTTTAACTTTTTTTGGTTTCTCGCTAATAACTCACAAATTATTAGTCCTAGAGGAAGAATTATTCTTCCTTTTTGAAAACTGATAAAATTTCCTATATTTTTTAATTTCAACTATAAGTTTCTATCTGCAACCGTTATCGACTCACCCGCTTCTGAAAATCGCCGATATCCTGAAAACGCGTTTCAGATCACAATTTTCGTCATACTCTGCTACTAACACCATCTTCTTCGTAACATAAAATACAACCAAATCAAGTGAAGAGGATTAAATTGACTTAAAAATTATACATTCTACGTATAATTGATGCCTGAGATGGTGGACTTCAAGATTATTTGCTGCAATGTGATAGGGTTATTACTTGAAATCATACTTACCTTAATTTTTACAAGCTGTTGGTGAAAAAACTGGAGGAAAATCATATTATACCTTCCAAGCAGAGGATGATGCAGATGTGAAAATTATATCCACAGCCATAGAAAAGTCACTTTTCTCTTCAGTAGCTGGAATAAGCGAAGATGTGAACTTGGCAGTCCTGTTCTTGGCGAAAACTCTTCACCAGCATGACATATTCCTCGTGAAACCTGGCAAAGAAAAAGTATGCACAGCAACATACGTTTCACATGAGCTACAGTAGCTGGGGCTGGAGCAAATTCTGTTTGTACATGCTTTCACAGGCTGTGGTACCATCTGCGCAGCCTTCAGGAAGAGTAAAGTTGGGTTTGCAAAATTATACAAGAAAGAAAAATCGGCCAAAGAAGTAGCTGAGGTGTTTACCAGTCCTTCATCGACACCATCTGAGGTCGAAAGAGCAGGACATAATTGCATCCTTAGATGGTACGGTGCTCCGTCTAAGGAAATATCCTTAGATGATTACAGATATGGGTCATTTTTAAAATCAGTCGCTTCGATCAAGCCAGACATTTCCACTCTCCCACCAACTGGGGGTCCACGAAGTACTATTCTTACAGGATGTACTACTAAACTCTGCAGTGGATGGAAACCATACTGCCCTCACATGTGTGGGAATTAGGAATTCCTGGCTGGGAGGAGAAAAATGGGGAGTTGGTGTCAAAACTAACAGACAAAATGCTGTCCGCCAACGAAATTTTGCAAGTTATATTTTGTCGATGCAAAAAAAGATCGTGACTCCGGAAGATGCACATGCAGAAAGGCATCATTAAATTGTTCGCCAGCATGTCTTAGCTGCCAGGGCAACTGCCACAATGGAGTCCCCATGACAGAGGATGAGGAATATGAAGAATTTGATGGCATAATAGTTTCTTTGGAGTATTCATTTTCTTCTTCTGCTGGCGTGGTGACCCCATAAATTATTCCCCCGTCCGAAAATTTATCGTTTTTTTTTTTCTTTAAAAAAGCATTAGCTCATTAGCAATTAACCAATTATATATAAATAGAAGATGTTATATGTAGATAAAAGTAGTTCAAAACATAATACTCTGTTGTTTTTTATGGAGGTACCTTTTTCCGCTGTTGGATTGTAGCTACTCATTACTATACCAAATGCAACAACTTGCAACAATAAATAGATAAAAAAAAAGCAAATGAATGCAATAAAATGTAGGAATGATTTCAATGTGCTCCAGCCCCAGCTGCTGCAGCTCTTATGAAGAGCATATTGCTATGCATACTTTTCCTCTGCCAGGTTTCACGAGGAATATGTCACACTGTGGAGGGGTTTTCACCAACAACAGGGCTACCAAGTCCACATCTTCGCCTATCACAGCTACTGAAAGAAAATTGATTTTTCTATGGCTGTGGACATAGTTGCCACATCTGCATCATCCTCTGCTTGAAGGGTATATATAATATGATTTTCTTCCAGAATTTTCATCAACAGCTTGTAAAAATTTAGGTATGATTTCAAGCAATAACTATCACATTACAGCAAATAATCTTGAAATCCATCATCTCAGCCATTAAAATATATAATTTTTAAGTCAATTTAATGTTCTTCACTTGATTTGGTTGTATTTTATTTTACAAAGAAGATTTGAGGTGTTAGGAGCAGAGTATGACGAAAATTGTGATTCGAAACAGCGTTTTCCGGATATCGACGATTTTCACAAGCTGGTGACTCGATAACGGTCGAAGATAGAAACTTTAAGCCGAAATTAAAAAATGTTGGAAATTTTATTAGCTTTCAAAAAAGTAAGAATAATTCTTCCTCTAGGACCAATAGTTTTCGAGTTATTAGCGAGAGACCAAAAAAGTTAAAATTTAGAGCCTTCCGGAAGCCCTCCCCCGCAAAGCTCACCTCCTAGGGTTGGGGACTTTTAGGATGTTTACCTTCTAACCACCCCAAACTCATCCCTGAAGTCAAAAATTTTGCCGCCCTCCATGTAGTCTACAATAATTCGTCGACAAGACTATAATACGCTACGTCTAGTTTGTACGATATACTAGAGCAATGATCTTTGTAATAGATTTGGTTTTTGTTGGTTTTGGGAGTGATTGACAAAATAGAAAACAGAAAATCACTTTCCACCTGCTGTAAAACAAAGGTGATAAAGCATTCCAATATATGCTAACATATAATAAAAAAATTATTTTATTCCAAGATAAAAGAGTAAATTTCATTAACTGCAAACGATGCGGCTAAGTCTCGATAATTTATCTGTAAAAATAAAGTTTATCCTTTATTATTTGGGATATACCACATTCCTTGAGCTTTATAATTACAGCAATGTTTTTTTTTCTTAACATTTATTTAACATCGACCTATTTCTGCTACTGAGGCCTAACACCGACGCCTGTAGACGAGCTATCCCCAACCAGGAATTTTGCCGAACCTCTTCTCTTTCGAAGAGTAGGGATCCCTTACTTACCTAACATTTTTTGTTGTATGACTGATGGTCGAGAGGTAAGCGCACTTGCCTCTCACCCAAAAGTCCCGGGTTCGATCCCCGGCCGTGGCAGTGGAAAATACTGTGAGAGGGACTTTTTCACTATACACGGATATTGGGTGTGTGTCCCTTGTCTCTAAATGTGTAGCCCCCTCCCACACAAGGCTCTTCTAGAGCCTTCCGGGATAAAGGGGGTCGTCATTACCTGTGGTGTATTTATTATATTATTTATTATTTAATAGACAAGGGACCGACGGCTGTACACCTCCTCCAGCGGATTGCATATCCACTACACAATCCTCGCCTAAGATTGCATAGCTTCCTCGTATACACTAATATACAAGCCACTGGATGATATGAGGCGAGGACGCGGTCAACAACAATATTCCTTAATAAAATCTAGATACTACTTGATACAGTCATGGAAAAGCTGGAAAAGCTAGTAAATTTAATTTTATGGGTTGTTATGAACATAATTTTAACGGCCATTATATGTTCCACTTAATAAAACTATTTTGATTTCCTGTATTTGTTGGGCAGACTCAGCTGTTTATGAACATTGTCTAAAACTTATAAATCATCGGGGTTGCTGGCTAAATCATTTACCGCTCCGAAATTATCTGGCGATATTTCATTATAGTTCTAAACGAAAAATAATTCAGTGTGGGAATTGTGACTGGAAAGACAATCACTGAGGGACTTTGCGAGTCTTCGATTTCATGTTGTTGTGTTGATTAATTGAATAAATTTCAGTGACAGATCAAATATTATAAATCGAAATGAACTATTTTTTGATTATTCATTTAGATATGAAATTGTTATAGTGATAATTTTTTGACGAAATAGAAATCCAATATAATCCGTCCATTTCTAGTCACATGTCAAAATTCATCAAATTATTAAAGGATTTCACTGATAATTTCCCTAGAGAGATTATCACTTATGTTGCTATACGAAAAATTATTGACAGTTTTATAATTTATTTAAAATGTCACATTCACGATTTGACATATTATTAGGATTTCAAAAAATTATCACACCGAATTTACCGCGTACACTGATAAATCCTTATAATTTTCTCTAATAATGACCCTCAAGCTTGTTGTTTTAAGTAATTACCCTCCGCCTTACGGCGTCGGGTAATTACTAAGCAACAAGCTTTCGGTTCATTATTAGAGAAAATTATCGCGTGATTATCAGCGCCCTTGGTAAATTACAGCTGAAAATAAGCCACAATATACTCTGTTCTGGATAAAGTCTGAAATATTTTTGTTGTATAATAAGTGATGATATTATGTAAAGAGTTGGTAACATATTTCCGTTAATAAATAATCACTTTATTTATCCAACAGTTACAACCCAATAACAGAGTAAAAAATAAATAAAAAATAATAAAAAGCTTTTATTTAAAAAATGCCCTAAAAAGTAGAAAATAAACTTTGAAGCAAATCAAACCCATCATTTTATTACATTATATATATATATATATATATATATATATATATATATATGTTATTGCGTATGATTTGCAGGAAACAACTACTCAGCGGGCAAATACCCCGACCTGCATTGAATTATACCTTACAAATCATGAAAGATTAGTAGCCAATGTCATTTGTCAATTCCCTGACCAGACATAGACCGGTTTCGAACTTATTAGTTCTCATCAGTATGCCATAGGTCATGGAACAGACAAATGACAGTGGCCAACCTGTTAGTTTTATACAATCTTAAGTAAATGGTGTACCGGTGAGAGGTAAGTGAATCCTCTCATGTGGTCAAATGCTACTATACACCAGACATCATAGATGTCTTCATGGTGTATAGCGACTTGCTATTTTGCAAGTACCGAGAGCGGTGACCTTTAGCCTTTGGTGGACTTAACCTATACTGTTATTGCGTATGATTTGCAGGAAACAACTACTCAGCGGGCAAATACCCCGACCTGCATTGAATTATACCTTACAAATCATGAAAGATTGGTAGCCAATGTCATTTGTCAATTCCCTGACCAGACATAGACCGGTTTCGAACTTATTAGTTCTCATCAGTATGCCATAGGTCATGGAACAGACAAATGACAGTGGCCAACCTGTTATATATATATATATATGTATATATATTTTTGATATAAAAACTTATCGCGAGATTTTCCTGTGTAAAGGGGATTGCTCGCGACAAGCTTTATATCATAAAAAAATTATATAATGTAACAAAATGATGGGTTTGATTTACTTCAAAGTTTATTTTCTACTTTTTAGAGCATTTTTTAAATAAAAGCTTTTTTTTAAATATATTTTTTACTTTTTAGTCTTTTGATATGCTGTAATCTCCAGATATCGATTTTGAGACGAATCGGATCATAAACGGTAAAGCCGTCCACCATTTTGAACTAAATTTTTGACTAGAAATTCGTAATCCGCTACCCCAAAACCCCCAGATATCGATTTTGATCGATTTGGATCTAAATGACAAAAGTCGTCAGCCATATTGGCGCCGCCATTTTTAATTTCCAAATTTTGACCAAGAATTCATAATTGACGATCTCGAAAAACCCCAGATATCGATTTTGAGTCGAATCGGATCATGAACGATAAAGTCGTCCGCCATCTAGATGTTGCCATCTTGAACTAAATTTTTGACTAAAAATTCGTAATCGGCGAAACCGAAAACCCCCAGATATCGATTTTGATCGATTTGGACCATAAATGACAATAGTAGTCCGCCATATGGGCGCCGCCGTTTTGAATTTCTAAATTTTGACCAAGAATTCATAATAAGCGATCTCGAAAACCCCCATATATCGATTTTGAGTCGAATCGGATCATAAACGATAAAGTCGTCCGCTATCTTGAAGTCGCCATCTTGAACTAAATTTTTGACTAGAAATTCGTAATCGGCGAAACCGAAAACCCCCAGATATTGATTTGATAGATTTGGACCGTAAATGACGAAAGTCGTCCGCCATATTGGCGCCGCCATTTTCAATTTCTAAATTTTTACCAAGAATTCATAATTGGCGATCGAAAATGTTAAAGTGTATTGTCACCGGACTTATACAGCCATCCGTGGTGTAGAGGTTGAGTTGCCCGAACATCTTGATTTTGCGCACCCAGTATATTGTAATATATCGTTACAAAATAAGTGTTAAAAATAATAATAATTTGTGACATCCAGAACAATGAGTTAGTTAAAACATAATATTTTTAGTCGCAAACTCCTCTATAAAATCCTTATTTTACTACAAGGAACATAACCAGGCTGCAACCAACAGCTACTCTCCGGGTTATGTGCCCCGCCGAGCTCTGAGTTACAAGTTACACGTTCCTTATAGTAAAATAAGGATTTTATAGAGTTTGCGACTAAAAATATTATGTTTTAATATTCCGCCCTCTAAAGGCACATTTGAGCTATGCAAAGCCCAGCCGGGCTATTTATTTTTAGATTGCAACAGACACTAGATCGCTAGATGGGGCCTGCTATTTTACATGTCGCTATCCCAAAGATACCGAAATGTACTAGATAGTCAAATAATTCTCCTTTGATGGTAATATGTAATTATTACAATTAACGCACCAGACTTGCAACTTGTAATTCAGCGCTCGGCGGGGCACATAGCCCAGAGAGTAGTTGTAGTCTGGTTACGTTCTTTATAGTAAAATAAGGATTTTATAGAGGAGTTTGCGACTAAAAATATTATGTTTTAATATTCTGCCCCCTAAAAGCACATTTGAAATAAACTAGTTACCCACACCATTGAAGGGATAAGGCTGCGGTCCCTGGAAAGGAAAATTCCAAGCAATTATTTATGACACTGACATTTCAAAAATTTAAATAAAGTTAATATAGACACAGTCGAAATTTTAAATCATAACCTAAAAACATTCTTAGGCGGTTTAAGTTAATAGTGAATACAGGCATAAGTTAAATAACATAACCTATAAAAGTACAAATTATTCACAAAATCAATTGTGACCAAGTCTGGTTAAAAGCGGTCAGGTAAAAAAATTAATTTAATCATCAAAAAGTTTAGTGAACAACTCGCATAAAAAGAATAAAAGACAATTGTACAAATACGACCCAGAAAGAGGAGTTTTTTTAGCATCGCAATGAATCAAGCTAAATTAACAGTAAGTGAAAAAATGGAAACCGATAAAAATATAATAGTTGAATTTGATGGCTAAGCTAGTTGTGTAAGCCTAGACACATATATAGTACCTAGAAAAAAGGTAAAGAGGAAAACTATGCAAGCAAGCCCGCCGAAACTAAGCAAGAACGAAAACAACAGTCAATGCAATAGTTCAAAAAATCACCAACTCCAGAAAATATTTTTAGAACACCAAAAATTACCACTGAAAACAGATTCAATAACAAAATTGTAGATAAAGATATGGATGTTACTCCTATTCCTAGCACAAGTCAAGAAGGAAAAAATGACGATCGGCAAGCAACTCCCAAAATTAGAAAACCACCAAAACTTGAGAATCATCGGAGGATGGACAGATTGTGGGACAACTACCACTGAAGGCATGGCATCAACACAACTTCCATTCAAGTAGACAATAATTATGACTGGAAAGTAATTAACAAACAATTTATTTCTGGAAAAATAGAATATCACACTTACACCCCTAAGGAGGAAAAGTCACATGCATTTATCCTTAGCGGTATTCATCACGACATCGAAAAAAAGGATACTAAATCAGAATTATTAGAAGAATACAAAATTATAATCAAGGACATCTACACGTTAAAAGGAACCAAAAACCCTACGTATATGATTATTACTAACAACTTAATTACACTGAAAAATTTACAGCAAAAAGTTCGTTATTTAGATCAAACAACGAATTTTCTCTAAAAGGTTCTTGTATCTATTATTGTTGTTAGTGTTTATATTATCGTGTGATTTTGCAGATACTGAGGTAAAGACGTTACTAAATATGTCAAAAATTTCCTTCGAATTTTCATAGATTTTATTTATATATTTCATTTTACCTGGTATCCCTGTTTGTTTTCTCTTTGAATGTACAAATGACCAAAATTGTTTAGAGTCTGAAGATATAGAATTCAGAATTATTATGAGATCGCTGTGATATGCTTTATCTATGTATTGTTTGATTAACGATCGGAGCTCCTTGAATAATTTATTTAAGTGATGCTGGCTTTTTGTTTTTCATGAGTTTCCTGATGCCTACTCTTCTCTTTGATATTGTTGATAATTTCTTTCGTTTTATTTGTATAAACACTACTACTAAACGTAGGCTTTTTAGCGTTTGCAAATCATGATAAAAATATAATTCTATAACACCACTGGTGTTCTAAAATGCTCTTCCATCTAAGCTTTGGCAAAAAAAATTATGTCTGCCATAGAAAATACGTAAAGACCATAATACGTCTTAAATTTGGGCAGGCCTGTTTTTCAACACATCCCTTTAAATTAAATGTTCTGCCTTCAGAAAATTGCGATATTTGTGGAGTTAAATGTGACCAGAAACCTATTTTCTTCGAGTGTTCTAAATACAAAGCGTCTTGTGACAGATTATATACCAATAAGTGATTCACATGTTGCCCATTTTAAATGATCCACATCTCTATGCGTCTTTGAAATAAAGTTTCTACAGTTTTTAAAATTGTCGGTGTGATCTATCGATAAGCAGTTATTATTCTTTCTTTCAGATTGTAGAGCAGTAGACACTTTATTTCAGCCATATAGAGATGCATTTCAATCAAAATGGGCAACATGTGGAGCACTTATTATATTTTTTTGTTTAATTATTCGAAAAAAATCTCTAATTTTTCAAGTTCATTCTTGAATTTTTTACGTATTGCTCAATAAATTGAAAATGATTACGGACAGTCACAGATAGGCATGATGTCACTTAAGCCTGCAAAAATCTTGACTTCTTCGGGGTGGGCAAATTGCCAAAAATAAAAAAGTTCCCACGGTCATCAAAATTTTCCCAGGCTCAAGTGACGCCATGCCTACTGAAATATTTACAAAAAATGTTCATTTTAATTCCTACATCGCATCGTTGAAAAATATACAGGGTGGTATATTTGAAAAATTAAGAAAATTCAATTTAAGATCTTAATAGAAAAAATAATTTTTGGCCACCCCGTACATTTTTAGGAAGTAAAAATTATTCAAAAACATTAATTAGATATTCCGTTATTAGTATTCATATAAGTTTTTCTTGAAACCTATAATTGTTACTTTGGTGATTTTGTCAACATGCATCTACAGACAGCATTATTTCGACAAAAAATGCATTACATCCAAATGGTTGGGAGATTGTCAATAATAATATGGGAATGAATAGAGTCTAGAAAGGGGCTTCAAAAAATGTACTGTTATACCCCTACCCTATAATTTTGCAAAATTCTGTCATTAAAACTGGAAAATTATTCGGCTTGAGATTTTCTCATAGGCATATTGATTTTCGTCTTGTAGGGAACAGAATAATTGCCAGTTTCTAATTTAAAATATTTTATTAAATTCTGTTCCATAATAATTAAACGCTTTGTGGGAGATTGGCGACGAAACACAATACTTGTTGTTGACAGTTTAGAAGTAACTTAATAAATTTGACACTTAATGAATCCAAAAAGTAAGACCCGTTAAACTCTGAAACCCTACGGGGTTTGAGATTAGTAATGCTTTGCGGAGTTACTTCACTTAAGGGATCTACAAATTCTCGCGAGGTATCGTCAGGATTGGATTGATTATATTATGTAATAATTTCATTTGTATGTTGATCATTGTAAAATATCCTGATCATGCTATTATACTAATATAACATTTGCTATGTTTGAAACTTAAGATTTAATAAAATACAATAATTAATTTAATTAGATCAAAAGTATATATAAAGGACATGTATTTTAAAACATAATATTTTTAGTCGCAAACTCCTCTATAAATTCCTTATTTTACTATAAGGAACATAACCAGACTGCAACCAACAGCTACTCTCCGGGCTATGTGCCCCGTCAGTCGTCACACACCACTTGCAGACTGCAGTTTCAAGCTGTTGGCTCTCGTCAGTGCGTATGACGACCGACACGAGGATCACTTGACTATTTAGTACATTTCGGTATCTTTGGGACAGCGACATGTAAAATAGTCAGCAGGCGCCATTTAGCTCTCCAGTGTCTGTTGGAATCGAAAAATAAACAGCCTGACTGGGCTTAGCATAGTTAAAATGTGCTTTTAGAGAACGGAATATTAAAACATAATATTTTTAGTCGCAAACTCCTCTATAAAATCCTTATTTTACTATAATGATCGTAATCAAACTGCAACCAACGGCTACTCTCCGGGTATATGCCTCGACGAGCGCTGAATTACAAGTTGTAATCGAAACATTAGCGTTTTGATGGTAATATGCAATTATTACACTTAACGCGCCAGGCTTGTAACTTGTAATTCAGCGCTCGGCGAAGCACACAGCCCGGAGAGTAGCTGTAGGTTGCAGTCTGGCTACATTCCTTATAGTAAAATAAGGATTTTATAGAGGAGTTTGCGACTAAAAATATTACGTTTTAATATTCCGCCCTCTAAAAGCACATTTGAACTATGTATTTAAAAGTTTTTATATTAAATATTAGATATTTTGAAATTGCTTGTAACTGCTCACACGGCTATTGATCTAGATAGTTTTTTCAGGCCATGAAATATTATATTTTGAAAATGATATCGTTAATTGGGTTTATTAGTATACTAGCATAATCAGAAATAGCTAAAATAAATGTAGAGAATAAGTTATGTCTTTTTTATATTAAATATTAGATGTTGTTCGTGAAAGTGGGAGATATTGTTCTTAAGTATCTATTTGATAAAATCAAGTAGATAAAGAATAATAATGTACATAATTCTTACGAGTCAATATAAGTCTATAACTATAGAACTACTGCATAATAACATCAAACATTGCAAAAAACCCATAACTATATTTCCAGAATAATATTCGTAAAGGGAAGCCTCTGAAATCTTTTTTATGATGTGTATAAAATATTAAATGTAATAACCATACCTACTCCCAAAATATAAATTTTATGCATGAAATGAAAAGCGAAAACATGTTACTATACCTATATACACGACATAGACTTAAAACAGCAATGAACTGAATCTGCCCAAACAATGTCGTTATATCAGAAATTATTTGGAGCTAAAAGTATTCAACATATCAATCAAAAATAGTGAATAATAGCGCATTATATAGCGAGGGAAAAATAAAATGACCAAAATATATCCATAAATAATAAATAAATAATTGCATAAAATTATTCTGACTGCTCCAATAAAATATATTTAATATACCTTTTAAATATTATAGCGCTAAATAGTTTTGCATCAACTGAGACCTGATTATATAATTTATAAATGTCGTATTTGTAACGTCATGCGTTGTATGAAGTTCTATGCATAGGTGGACTAATTTGACATTATGAACGCCACTGTGAAGGTTATTTTATTGTAAAGATATGACGCCCGGGGTCTCCATTGTGATAATTTTGTGAAAGATGCAAATTGAGTAATAATTCCGTTGATCATGCATATTCAGCTAAAAAAGTTCTGGCAACTTTTGTGAAACATGTTCATATTTACGTATACTCTAAATAAATCGAATATCTAAAATAGACAGAAAGACAAATAATTTCTAAAATATTATTGGCTATTCTGACTTTTATCTCTTTTCAGTGTTTTATTGAATTCATTCATTTTAATCGTTTAATATTTTGTTTTTGGTTTTATAAAAGAATATCATGATTGTGGATTGGTTTAATATTTTAGGGGAACAAGGTGAATTTAGAACTAAGGATATACCTAGATATTAGTGATGGCGTTAAAGAAGAAGCAAATTGCCTTAATATAATTCATTTTAATAAAAGAAGCATTTAAAAAAATTTCGATGAACTTTTAGTCTAGTTAAAAGAGAAAATATATTTCATTGACATAATGGTACTCTCAGAAACATGGAACGTAGGTTCGGTAGGCGACTTTTGGATTCCAAATTTTAATTGTCACTATAATAACTTAAAGATAAATAAAAATTATGGGCTTGTTATATACTTAAAAAAATATATTACTGCGGAAGTAAATGTGCACATGCTTACAGACACTAAACTTTTAGACGTTTCCCTTGAAATAAATAAATAACACCACGATGAGTATAATAGCATCATACAGACTCCCCCTCAATAAACTCTAAATTGTATATAGAGGAACTTGCTCAGTTTTAAAAAAATGCAAATAAAAATCAGATTCAAATATTTATTGGCGACATAATTATAAATTTATTAAACAGACTACTAGAGGTAAATAATTACTTAAATATATTAGCAGAACACGGCTACATATCCAATACTAATGAACCAACTAGAATAGAGAATAACTCTAAAAGTATTATAGACCATATTTTTGTACGCAAACGAAACGCTGTAAGTCAAAATGTACACTTAAACTCTATGAATTTCGAAACACTATTTCACTTATTTGTCACTAGAATTAAAGGCAGAAAACATAAATGAAGCGGACACTAAAAGAGAACTTAAAAAATGAACTATGATAAATTAAATAAACTTTTAGAAGAGAAAAGCTGGGAACAGGTATTCACCTGTGCTGATAAGCAAGAAGGCTACAATAATTTTATAAACAAATTCAGTTTTTACATAAATAAAACTACAAATACAATGAATATACGACTTATTCGCAAAGTTAGCCATGGCTCACAGCTGGTCTAGTGAAGTCCAATAAGCATCGCAACAGTCTGAAAAATAATTAATAAAAAACTTCTCAAATCAACTAAAATCAGAGTACACTGAATATAGAAACTTATTAAATAAGCTAATAAAAAATACAAAAAATCAATATTATAAAAACGATCTTGCAAATGCGAACGGAAATATAAAAAGCTTGGAAAATTATAAATGAAGCATCAAATACTACCCTAAAGAAAAATCAAACTGACAATATGGCTATCTTAAATGAAAAAGGGGAGTTAGTTAAAGACGCTAGTTAAAGACGCTCAACAAAATATTTTTAATACATTTTTCATTAATATCGGGAAAAAAGTCATCAAAATTTGAAAAAAAATAATAAAAGCAATAATCACTTACCAAACACTATTTTTGCAAATAAAGATATCTCATCTACTATTTTCCTCAGGCCTGTAACTGAAAACGAAATAATATTAATCATAAACGAACTAAAAAATAGAGCTGCGACAAGTCCTGATAATATTACAAGCAGTCTAATTAACCTTTAAAATATAATATTATAAATCTCGTGATTAAAACTGGAAAATTGCCAACTGGATGGAAATAATCGATAGTTACCCCAGTATTTAAAGCAGGAGATCCAAAAAATCCAAATAATTATAGGCCCATATCCCTTATAAATAATTCTATTAAAAATCATTTAATGGACTTCTTCGGTAGTTTTAATGTGACTACGAAGAGGCAATTTGGCTTTAAGAAGGAAACTAGTACGGAAGATGCTGTTACTGACTTAATTGAAGAAATTGTATATAACATTAATGAAAACAAAAAATGTATTGCGGTATTCCTTGACTTAGCCAAAGCGCTTGATACCATCTGACATAATTACCTGTTACAACGCTTAAAGCAGTGTGGCATAAGAAGACCTACCTTTAATGTCTTGGAAAACTACCTGTCAAATAGAGTACAACAGGTGCGTAAAAAATGTACCTAGCGAAACTTTGAAAATTAACATGGACGTGCCATAGGGGACAGTTTTAGACCCAATCTTGTTTCTTGTATACATAAACTCAATTATAAATATTTTAAATTTCAATGGACATATAGTATCATATGCAGATGATACTGCCCTGATATTTGTAGGAGACACATGGACACAGACATTTTTAAAGGCTGAGCAAGGTATATCATACAAACGGTTAAACTACAGTCTGCTTTCCTTAAACAACAAAGTAAATTTATAGCTTTTATTCTTTTGAAGAAAGACCTACCCAACACAGAAAGTTATAGACAAAAATAATTGCCGCAAAGAAAATGATTGTTTATGCCCGCTTATAAAGAAAACTGATAAAATAAAATAGCTTGGAGTCATGATAGATCAGCATTTAAGATGGAATGAACACATTACCTATATAAATAAACGTATAAGACAGTTAATACCTAAATTTTATTCTCTTAGAGAAATACTAAACTTAAAGAATCTATTAATAATCTACAACTCTCTTGTCGACTCTATTTTACGATACTGTATTTTAGCCTGGGGTGGTCTTTTTAAAAACATTCTGAATATACAAGTTACCCAAAATACGTTAATAAAAATAATATTCAAGAAAAACAAACGTTACTCTACCGAAGCTTTATATCGTGAATCCTAAATATTAGATGTAAAAAATCTATACACCTACCAGTGTCTTGTATGGCCGTTTAAATCTCGAAATTCCTCAAAAGTCGACTGCAGCTATGAAACAATAGCTGTCGAAAATGAATGTTTAAAGCTTCCATTATTTATAAAAAATACACACACAACGGTTCGTTTTTTATTTTAGCCCTAAATTTTATAATTTGTTACCTGTAAATCTGAAAAAAATAAAAAGTATGAATAAATTTAATAAATAAATTAGGACGTATATTTTAAAAAATAAGCATATTGTCACGACCCCCCTTTCGGGAAGCCACGACTGACGGCCACTTGGCTTGTGAGAGAGGGAGATTGGGTAGTCAAAGTAGAAGACGAGTTTAAAACAAATATAATTTATTGACAAAATAATAACAAACTGTCACAGTATCAACAGGCATAACAACAATAGTAATAAAGGGGCTCTTACCAATATCACTGATGTGGGGAAATGCGTCGGGATAAGGAGTCGCACTTCTTAACACTTAAGAATAGGACTGTCTTAAGAATTCGACTGTCGCCCGCGTTAATAAAATTCGTATTTATAATTTTACTAGTTGCTTACTTAGCAGGTTACTTATTGAGTACAAGTTGGTATTTATTGTTTGTTTTTAATAATTCAGTGTCAGGTCTCGTTCTCAATATTTGTTTAATATTATTGCAAAGTATATCAATTTAGAATTTGGAAAAATAATTTGTATCAATATGTAACCTACCAAAGCTGTTTTATAGTTTTCTCCTCAAATATGAATACTCCTTACGTAACAATATATTTAACAATATTAGATTGAAATCCATGTAGAAATACTAGTCACCACTTACCTGTATATGCGTACATACACGCATATGTAGGAGTGTATACAGGTTGTATGGTCTTTATGATGCTTCTCAATATTTATTGTGTATATTCAAACACAAAACATATTTTATAAAAAAATTTCCCTATTACTTTTCATTTACTTTTTATCACCTTACTAAAATTTCATCCAAACCTAGTAACAAAACTCAAGGAAACATATAGATATGTGCATATTTATGTAGGTGCATGTTTCTTTATATAGAAAATAATAGTCGTGTAATGTAAAGATATTTTTACAAACAAGCACATCTTGCGCTTAGATAATTTCTTTGCAACATGAAATAATATGAAAATTTGTAATGAAATATTTTTGTTATTATTTTATGTACAATTTGTTTCAACCTGTCATTTCTGTAATAATTATGGATTACAATAAACTTACTTGCTTACATGAATTTTGCGCACATTGTATATGATTACTACAATCATTGCCCAAAATAAGGGTCATACACTGGGGCGCGGTATGTGAACTGCGGAAATGCCTTTGCACTACAAAGCGTTCTCTTAGTATTTATACTTAAATAATTTCTGTGCAGATAGAGAAATAGTAGGGCGGAGTAAACTTTTGTGTTTTACAAATTTATTCTCGAAATCTTAGAGTTGTCTAAAATTTATCCCAAGTTCTTGCTATGTTGCAACGATTCCAAGCGCCATCTGTTTAATCCAATGTTATTTAAATTTTTCAAATTAGCCAAGTCGGATTTCTTACCAAGTAAAACATGCGCTGATTTTGATGAATTTAAAATCAATGAATGTATTATATATACCAAAATGGTCTGGTCTGGTCTGGCCGATAGCCGGGTTGGTTAACGCGCGAGGTGGCAATCGCGATTAATCTCGGCTCCGGCACTAGCATTATCGGAGGAAATGGTTGCATATCCGCGTTTTTTCACTGTGTAACCCCCTTCCGCACAAGCCTCTGGCTTCTGGAATTGAGGGTTGTCTTATTTCTGTGGTATTTATTATTATTAAAAACATACCACGTGAGTGTTAATTTGTTGTGCAGCAGCCTCATAATCCCTAGCATTTAAAAAATAATGAATTTGGGTGTCATCCGCATACCGGTCAAGATTTAACAATAGTTGCCAAATTGTAATGCCTAAATTGTTGACAACAAGGGTTCTAGAATAAAACCCTGTGGAACACCTTTGGTGGCTCATAATTGAGAAAGTTTATTGAATATTCTGACCATTTGTGACTTTAAAATTGTCAAGAGTAGTTCGTCATCGCATTTTTTGTTTGTAATAGTTTCATTTTTCAAGGGAGGGATTTCTCTTTAATTGAGATTTACAAAAGTATCAATATTCCCCATGCAAAACATATTATCTTGTAAAGGATTTATTAACAATTTGATGGAAACATTGATGTAAATTATTGAATTGCAGGTCTATGTCTTTAAAACAAAAAAAATAATTTCCATTCTGCATTGTAACTGATAGTGTCTCATAACGTCATGAAGTCAGGTGTCCTATAATAAAGACCACAAGCAAGACAATTATTATTTATAGAAATAAAAATCCACAATTGCTTAATACTATCACCAGTATAAATTATTAGGTCAAATTTATATGAATTATTCACATAAAATATAAACACTGCGACAATCTAAAATTTTAATAATGAAAAGTTTTATTAAATCTGACTGTCGTCTTTCATGAGTCAGTGAATTTAATAAATTAGTTGCCTTTGACATTCACACCTTAACAACTGAAACTTGTATAAGCTGAAAAATTGTAAACTTAACATCAAAAGAAAAAATGTGCTATTTGCTGCTAATATTAATTTCGATAATAACTGCTTTTTATACCATTTACTATGAACGTAAATAAAATATTCTTAGGTTTTGCTTTGTTTAATTGTACTTTATTATATTTTGTAATGAACAAATTCCACAAATTTATTGAATACCCAAAATTATATTATAGAAACTTCTTATGAAGTGTTTATTACTTTTTTTTCTACCTACACAGAAAATGCTTTATTTCTGCCACCATTTTGACACCAAAAGAATTGATTTTTAATCCAGGTCACATTATAAAGCCATATGAGAAGGTGTGTAATTAATTGTAAGGCTATTCTGGCTGACTTATTGAAAATGTGATTATTGCTAACTTTATTTATTTAGACCTTTATCATTATATTATTTATAACAAATACAAAAGAAGTTTTTTTGTTTATAGTTGTTTCATGTATGTACCGAAACAGTTAATCAATACTAGTCAATAATAACATAGCTATTGAATTTAAATTAAATAAAGAACACCCAGAAATGTTCTTCCAATTAAGCTGAAAAGATAAAACAAAAAACAGAAAAACGATTAAATCGATTCAATTAATCACTTACCATATTCAAAGCATAGTAAAAAGTTATCTTCTTAGTTAATTTGCACAAAATCTGTAGACGTAGACAAGTTCGCTTGGAAATTCACAACAGTTACTAAAAAAACTCCTTTGCTCATTAAGAGTCTATTCAGCTACAAAATTTTATATTCAATCAATTTATAGCAAAGCTCTTATCAAAATTTAGTATAAATAGTAGTTTGTGCAACAAGAGTGGATATGTTAGTCATCTTTCGAGTGTGATATGGATGATCGACTCGAGTTGTACAGTATACTTTTTCTACTACGAATAAGAGTTTTAATCAAATTTTAATATACAAACTTAGCTTCTGCTTAATCTTATGCTCTAGGTGAAAACATTTTATAAAAGCGGCAGTAGCCTAGCGGTTGCATTTACGCTTCGAATGCAAGAGGTTGTAGGTTTAACCCCCCAATATATCTCTAAAACTTTGTCTGTGTATAACAGTTTCAGTAACATTTTAGGTGTATACCGTTTATCCACTCTTCACTGGAATCGCACATTTTAAATTATTTATTAGCCCAAACTGCGCGAATTCACACTGACAATTACTTTTACAGCTTACGCACTAACTTGGATTTTTTAAAACGAATAGTTGCCTATGTACTTAATACACGAACTGTGATTTGTCAATTTCATATCCATCCTAGAACTTATATGAAATATATCCGTTCAGTTAATTGGAATGGCCCACTTATCCATTCTACAGACTGTACGGAAAACAGCAAATTTACATAAGGGAGTAGAAAAAATTAATTTCACATTATAAACTTTACATTTTTCAATAAATGCCAGTGTTATTCATTTTTGCCGAAAAACAACTTCATGGAATTTCTTCAGTATATTTTCTACAACTACATTTTATTACAGTTACTAATTAACCGATATTTGCCTACCATCAATGGACCTTTCGAAATCTTGAATAACAAATACAGACTTACAAAATTGATTGCATAACTAACATATCATTTCAGTTCTAAAACTTATAATTTTAAAGTAGTTACCGAAATTTCAGAAAAACTTCATAAAAAATTTATTTGAAAACTTTGCAAAATTATATAATTTCTCAATTTCAGTTAATTCTTAACATTACCTACAGCCGGCTATCGGTGACTTAATGTCAAACTTGTGTGAGATAATAGTTCGAAATCTCGTCCGTCCTATTTGAGTTAGGTTTAAGATTTCAGAAATTACAAATTCATTAAAATTTAGCAAGAAAATAATTAACAACCATAGAATTTCGTGATCTCGCTACAAAATTCAAGTTAAAAGCAAAAATCACGTGACCGGTTGCCGAAGTAAATGGCAGGGGCACGCGAAACGAAATCAAAAGAAATCAGAAGTGAGTTTAAACAAAAAAGCGATTTTAATTATTTTTCCAGGCTTTCATTTTCAAGCTACAATTTAGCATGTTTTATCTTTATATAAATATAATGTCTTTTTTCATGTTAGGAAAGCGATTGTAACAATTTAGTTCAATAAACCTGTTTTTGTAAGTACCTACTCGATTATCTTTTTCAGCTAAAAGGTAAAGAAAGACAATTATAGTCATGAAAAGAAGTATGATTATTATTCCCGTGCTCTGCATGCTCTAAAGCGGGCAGTTATACATTTTGCCGGTGATATAAAAAAAATATTTTTCGTCCCTTTCGAAGGTGTTCGTTAGTCGTTAGAGGGATTGGAGGGGGGAAAACGAGCGTTACATACATTTTGCCGGTGGTATGAAAAAAGAGGATATTCACCCGTTTCGAGGGTGTTTATTAGCCGTTAGAGGGATTGGAGGTAGCCCGAGAAATATTGTGCATCACCGGCGCATTCAGCATCCTCGAAAGGAGGGGGGGGGGACCTCGTCGCATAGCAAAATATTTACAAGTTCATCCGACTCACACACTCCAGTAGGTGCAGATAAATCATTATTATTATATCATTATTGCTAGAATTAATTTTATCGATAGGATTGTTATTTGATAATAGTTTTTTAAATTGTTTTTGTAGTTTTCGACTATTATGAAAGATGAACATTACTATATTATTATAATTTTTTTTTAACATTTTTATGGTTTTGATACTTATTTATATATCTTTTTTGTCGGAATATTTCCCAATCTTAATTTCCATCTGAGACCACTACTCTTTTATACAGTAAATGCCTTTTGCTTCATATTCTCAATGATTTCTTCATTAACTCATTTATTACCTAAATGTTTAGATTAAATTTTAATTTCATGTATTGGGCATATACCTTCAAGTAATTAAAATTAAAATAAGATAGGGTTCATTTTATATATGCTGTACTGTAAACATCAGTTTTATAAATTTTTGTGGTTGTTATGGATTAAGATTTTATGTGAATGACGTTTTATGAATTACCCATTTTTCATTCATAAACTTAAGTTTAAATGTGCTTCTAAAGGGTCGAATATTAAAACGTAATACTTCAGTCATAATCTCCTCTATATCTCCTTATTTTACTATATGGAATATAACCAGACTGCAACCAACAGCCCCGCAGAGCACTGAATTACAAGTTACAAGCCTGGCGCGTTCAGTGTAATAATTGCATTTTACCATGTTGCATTTGAAGCATTCGCATTCTGTTGATAATATGCAATAATTACACTGAACGCGCCGGGCTTATAACTTGTAATTCAGCGCACGACGGGGCCCATAGCCCGGAGAGTAGCTGTTGGGTTATGTTCCTTATAGTAACATAAGGATTTTATAGAGGAAATTATGACTGAAATTCAATGTTAATTGAAGATAGCACCTTCCCATTTATTTTCAGCCCTGGTGAAGTTTGCATTTAAGTGAAGAGAGGGTTGGTGAAAGAACAAAATGATTTTATTTTCCTGAATCGGCGACTTTTTTCCACTATATTTCTATTCAAGAGTATAGTTTCCTTATTATGAATACAATAGGACTCATAGCAGTTTAGAGCAGAAAATATTAAAATTTAATTTTTCTTAAACAAATGTAAGTTAAATAGTGCGGATCAGTGCGGACAACGATAAGCAGCAGTGGATAACTATCTATCATTTAAAATAATTCATAACTAAATAAATAAATCAATAAAAATTAATTTACCGGTCATCACCCAACGTTTAAAAATAAGTTTTCAATTATATCGGTCTCGTGAATCGATTTTGCAGGTTTCTTTGTCACCCTGTACATTAACCCTGTAATTAAACTGAGTCGAGGGCTTCCCGGAAATAAAGACATAAGAACATACTTCAAGCAAAATCGATACATTATTAGCTGTGAATAATAAAGTGCTTTAGTTTTAGTGAATAGACGACTAGATGGAGGTTATTGCAATATGCTTCGAAGGAAATACGTTCGCAGATGAGAAGATAGAGCGAATTTCCTTTACAGGGTAGATTTGTTCCAGTAATTTTGTTTCTTACATCTGAAATATACTTAAATTAATGAATAATATACGTTTCAAACTTGCAAACGAATTATACATGACTAAAGTATTTAATTAGAGGATAGTCAAGAGGAATTCATGATAAGAAACGTCATGTATCGTTTATTGGACGCTCTTTTTTCAAGCTACCTAATGAGATAGTGTGAATTATGACGAACGAAAAACATTTAAACTTATTAATCGTCAACGTTTTCTATTCAATTCTTCGCTAATAGTGGAGTAGAAGTAAATGTGTCAAGTGTCAAAGTAGGAGATTCGTTTACTGGAATATGAAGTAGGTACACGTAAAAGACATATGACTGGAATTTGTGGACATTGGACGAAGTCGGGAGTCGCTTAAACAACAGAATTTTAAAAAAGACATTGTTTTTTAACTGTTTTCTGCAAATGTCTCTGGCCATATTAGTACTTTTATATGGCATGTTTGGGGTGAGCGTAAGTGCGGTTATGCTATGTACATATTTCGATATGCGATGTAAAACAACGTCAGGCGCGGTTAGTACTTGAAGGGTGATTGTTTTAAAATGCTTAGTATCTTTCATGCATGAGTGAAAAAATAAATTTAAGAAATCTCATAATTTTCAAAGTAGACATAATTTTTCACTCTTAAAGTCAAAAGGTAATAAAAAGTTATTCAATAACCTAATTTAACCAAAAACTACATTTTTCTAAGTCAAATCCTGAAAAAATTCACCAACGCTTCATAATTCATAAATAAACCGAAATTATTAATTACAAGTTCCAAACTTTTCAAATAACAATTATAACCAAAAACTTACAAATAACAACCCTAAAAAACAAAGCCCCATAATAATTCCATCTCGTCCAAATTGTTACAGGAATTCCCATTAATATCATTTAACTAATTTTTGTACTGTTGATCTAATTCAACGTCTAATTCAGTTTTCAAGTCTCTCAATATATTTAATTTCGATAGTAAATTGATAAACTCCCAGTCTCTCAACTGTAACTTTTTTCTTCAAAACTTAAGTCCCTTCAACAAATTGTAGACCACTCTAAAGCTCGCGCGTTAACTCTGAAAGCCCTGATACACATTCGCCATTCATCTCAGAGCGGACCAAGTTTAAACGCCAGTCAGTCCTAGTTCCACAGTTAACCGTCAATAACTCCATAGCCACATCTCATAGGATAACGGGTCTTCTTCTTCAAAAGATGACCCTTATTAATGCGTTCCTTTGTATATACTTTCTCAAAAAACTCCATTTTTCATCACGAGAAACGCTTCCTAACCGAAAAGAATCGACGAGGCACGGTAAACGCAAAATTAAACTTTTGGACGAGACTACTGGTACCGGTGAAACGAAACGCTTTTGGTACTATATAAGGAAGCAAATTCAAAACATGTGCAGTTGTGCATGTCAGTTCTACAGTGGTTACTTCGTGTTATACATCTTCGAGTGTTAGTTAGGCAGTTTACAGTAATATACTTTTTTGCTTTTAGACACCACCTCGTCGTTGCGAGGAAGCACTGATAAGTTATAAATAGTCTTCACTAATCATACTTTTACCTTTCAGGGTTTTTTAAAAATCAGATTTTATTTTTTCAGGTATTACTAATTAACCTGTTTGTTTTTCAAATCCCTAGCTACTTGTGTAACCTCTCCATGCACTAGCCGAGTTCTGTTTATAACTTTAATATAATAACCCTATAATTTTGCGCCGTATATTTTTTGTATCTGTGATCTTGCTTCTCATACCTGGTATCCGGACTTTGTCTGCATCCATTTTACCGCTTACTTTGTGCTACCGCTTAACCGCCTAACCGCTTAATACGTTTTACCGCCTTGCCGTCTGCCTTGTTTATCACCAATATTCGTTAGCAACCGTATTCCGTTTAACCCGTTTTAACCAGCACTTGTCATAGTAATCTTGTACTACTTTCGTTGCACCACCTGCCTCCATTAACAGTTAGTTAATAACCCTTAGATATTGTTTGTGATACTTAGTAGGAAGTAGATTCATACATAGTAGGATAGTTGAATAAAATAAACTTATTTACCCAAATTCTTGAGTTTTGCTGTTATGTGTATGTGTGAACGTCTATTTTGTCTATTTGACCTACCGGAGTACCGTTTCTCCACTTGAGCTACGCAGCCTCACGTGTCCGGCTTGTGGGTAGTGTTGTCCTAACATTTGAAACTAGGACCGTCGCCCGAGCTAAACCGTATCATACAGAATACCCGTTTCCAAGCCCAAGAGTTACCCTTTTTCTCCTCGTCTTCCGCTGTGGTGGAGAAAAACACGTCACACCTTATTAAAAACTGTAACTTGCTCATTTAGGGCTGTCTCCTTTTTTTATTATTCGTGTTAAACTGAAACAACGATGTATCATATTGCTAGTAATTATGGTGTACTAGATTTGAAAAGAAATTCCTTTTTGTTTTATCATTTAAAATTGTAATAAAACAATTTATCTCCTAGTAAAACGTACTACAACTGCGGTTTGTTAGATTTATAGTTCAAGATGAAAAATTGAAAAGAAAATAACTTGTAGCAGATTAGGGCCATGTTTGAACATATTTGATTATGTAATTATTGAACCGAGACCAAATCAACACATTGCAGCGATAGGAATCAAGGCGCCCTGAATCCAGGAATTAAATAGAAATCGCTGGGTAAATCCCTCCAAATCCAATCAGGCAATAAGATAAGGGAATCGAACTACGTGTGTGAATGTAAGGAGTCAAGCCATAGGGGCGGCATTAAACATCATCAATGAAAAGATTGAACGGAATAAAATTTCCTACAAAATATTTATGTATGAAATTAATTTATGTAATTACTATTTACATAATTCTCTCATTGAATAGTAAATTTAATTTAAATATGTATTCATATTTGCTATTTGCTCAGCTAAAGGTCTAACGGCGGATATACACAGTACTTACTTCTTTTAATCATACTGTGATACTTACGTTGTCGACCATCGAAAATAAATGAAAAAATGCTCACCTTTTATAATAGTTTCTTAAAAATTCATTCGCGTTCGCTGTGTTTTTAGTTATCATTACCGCAGTGGTGAATTTTCTTCTTTTTTTTAATGCGTTTAGTTTTATTTTTTGTTTTTACAACGACTCCAATATCAATATTCGGTAAAAAGCTTCAGTTAATGACTGTCAAATTTTATTCCATAATCTTTAATAGTTTTTTTAGATATTTGTTCATTATTGTAAGAAAAATCCGACTTATGGCTTCTACCATAAATTATTTCCGGCGCCTCCGGTAAATAATCAAATATAGTTCGAATACAGAATTTTTTTATTTTTATAGCTTTTACTTAAATTACCTATAGGAAATTTCTATGGGACCACAATACAGATCCCTCTTTTGAAACAAAAAATGAACCGTCCAAATCGATCGCACTATCAAGTTACCGGTAAATAAATACGTAAATGATCATCGGCGACATAAGTTTTCAAATTAAACAGTATAATCGGTTCACCATGTCACACCACGATAAAAAAGTCAAATAGATATTTAAATTGACAAAAAAAACACAATATTTCTAAACGAGATCTGGAAAAAGTCACAAGTCTTCGATATTTCATAAATAACTCAAATTCATCAACAACAAAGCTCTAACTTTCAAAACAACCATTTTACAGGCCGATCGTTACAAAATACTGCCCTAAAAATACCGCTCCCATGTAGTCTTCAGTGCTATCAAAACTACTTTCAACATCCCGTTTCACAATATTTTCATTTGCCTCTATTAAAATTGTTTTAATAATACTTGCCTTCCATTCAACTTCTAATTCGGTTTTACATCCCTCATTATAATAATATCTAATGGAAGTGCCAGCACCACCACTATCAAAATTTATTTTTAACTTGTTTCAACGCGGACCTATCGGGAACATTCTCATAAAGTTGTCAGTATGCAGTGAAGACCTTCGTAATACCTTATCGGACCATTTCAATTTTAATCATTTTATTCAGACAGTTATTCGAAATAACTCCAAAACCGAATTAGATTCAAACTTCATTTATATATCAAAATTATTAATTATTATTTTATATTTATTATTATTAATTATTAATGTCGAAATTTCCATGTATTTTCAATCCCAAATTACTATGTTTTCTAAATGATTGCGCAATAATTGCGCAATCGAGCCGACGTGAATGTACGGGGCCACCATAAAAAATAGGGGAAAACGTTCCGGCGACATTAGTCCCCGTTTAAACGAAACTCATCAATACCTATATAAGGCCGACCTCAACTCACTCGAATAAGCGGTCTAAACAGTCTAAGTGATATAAGTCAGTTTCTAGTGCTCGTTAAGTTACATATATTCTCGAGTGAGTTTTTTTAAAACAAAGTGTTTTGAAATATAATAAGTAATTATACTAGTATTTCTGTTAGGCTTTTAGTACCATCAGACTAGTTAGTCTTTCCTACTTCAACCGACGCATATTGTATATATAGAGTCAAGGAAAAAGCCCTAAACTCTATCGCCGTCGCGTAAAATTCGTTAGGTGAATTTTTTCAGTTTCTTAATACACGTTATCATATTACGATTATATTATTTTTTCGCAAAATTCAGACACAACTGAACTTCTGCTATCGAATAGCCACTTGTTACGTACCATTGTTGAATCAAATATTAATTTAAGTTAAAAAAGTTTACGAACTCTACTTAAATATCATAAATAAATACTTTCATTCAATTTTAAACTAAAGTGTTCTTATTTAAAGAAAGACATATGCAGAGTGTAGTCTTTGGCCCTAATATAGACATTAAAAACAAGTGATAATTAAAACTATTCAACTAAATAAAGTGCACACCAATATCCAGGAAACACATATACAGAGTGTAGCAATTGACCCGAACCACAACTTCTAAATCAACCACCTAGGCTTCTTTAAATCTAAATAAAGTGCACCTAAGACTCCAAGCTCTAAAGCTCTATTCTTTTTATTTTTCAAAATCAATGGGGCCTCCCGCGTGGTTAAAATACGTTATTTCTTTAAAAACAACTTTTATGTGTTCCAATTTTTAACCGTCGGTTGGTTCGTTCTCATTTGTTCATTAGTACAAGCGCTAGGGATTTTCACTTCAAGAAAAAGGAAACACATAGAACTTTATTTTTTTGTATAACTTAAGGTAAGTAATTTAAATTAAAGATAGTTACCATTACCGGCTTTCCTGTTTAAAAAAAAATTGGCGCAGTGTGGCACTTAAGAATGTAACACTCTTATAAAGCAATGTACATTAAAGATGTATATCCGTCCTATATATGCTCAAAATCATAACCTTAAAGGCTGTCCCAGAACTTGTATATCCCAGGTAGAACATAATATTGGCTGGACGGTGGTTCAATCTTGGATCAATATAGATACATTGAAATTGTAAAAAAATATTGGACAAAAATAAATACTGCTCATTTTTAGCCCATATTTGTCAACTATGCGTAAAATTATTTTTAGGCAATAATTTCTAATACCAATAAATATTGACTTTATAATATTGGAAAGTGTATATTTTTGTGCAATATTACAAAAAAATAATGACAAATAGTAATTTTAAAATATCGGGATATTTATATTGAGATTATGTCATTAAACTCTCTTTTTTATGGGTTTTTTAAAAATATTGAATACGTGTTTTCTTGTTTCCGGTGTAAACCGATTATTTCAAACTTACGCTTTTATATTAATTTTTTGCGATTACAGCGCCATCTGTAGCGAATCCAAAAAAATGTTCTAGGCGAACCTTACGTAATTTTAGCCGTACAATTCGTTTCCTCAATAAAAAATGGAGGTTCCCATTAAATTTTCAAAGTTGCCCCCTCCTCCCCCTGCAGAGGAGGGGGTGGGGAGTCAAATTTGGTGTCATTGGATAAGTTGGATAAAATATCGAACACGTGTTTTTCTAGTTCAAATGTGCTTTTAGAGGGCGGAATATTAAACATAATATTTTTAGTTGCAAACTCCTCTATAAATCCTTATTTTACTATAAGGAAAGTAACCAGACTGCAACCAAAGTTACAAATCTGGCGCGTTAAATGTAATAATTGCATATTACCATCAAAACGCTAATGCTTCCATTGCAACAAACACCAGTCGAAAGACTGATCCTACTTAAAGGAGCTCTCTTGCCAGCCGTCACACACCACTTGCAGACTGCAGTTTCGAGCTGTTGGCTCTCGTCAGTGCAAGGTAGGCATGTGACGACCGGAACGAGGATCCTTTGAATATTTGGTACATCCCCGCATTTTTACAATAGCGACATGTAAAATAGTCAGCAGGCACCATCTAGCGATCCAGTGTCTGTTGCAATCGAAAAATAAATAGTGTGACTGGGCTTAACATAGTTCAAATGTGCTTTTAGAGGGCGGAATATTAAACATAATATTTTTAGTCGCAAACTCCTCTATAAAGTCCTTAATTTACTATAAGGAACGTAACCAGATTGCAACCAACAGCTACTCAGGATCAGTCTTTCGACTGGTGTTTGTTGCAATCGAAGCATTAGCGTTTTGGTGGTAATATGCAATTATTACACTTAACGCGCCAGACTTGAAACTTGTAATTCAGCGCTCGGCGGGGCACATAGCCCGGAGAGTAGCTGTTGGTTGCAGTCTGGTTACGTTCCTTATAGTAAAATAAGGACTTGATAGAGGAGTTTGCGACTAAAAATATTACGTCTATTTCTGTTTTCTGGAGAGACTAGCAGTTTGTGATATATTTGACTGTTCCGGGAGTTTTGGAACACCCTGTATAACTTATGATTTACTCTGTTATCAATAAATTCTACCCACCACTTTCCAACGCGTATTTGCCAGATTCACCCGGTTAGCTCCACAGAGTTTCTGAAAGTTAATTTATATCCGATCCACCATGTGACATTTGAGGCTATTAAAACGCGTTCCATCCAATTCCACGACCATAACAGGGTTTAATGTGACAAACCTTTGTCATCATAATACATAATTATAAGTAAAATTTTATTGTCTTATGCCCATCAGCCGAGTATCCCGTGTATATGAGGCGGTTGTTTTTAGGGGTTATTACACCACAGTCTTGTATTGCAGGCAATCGGAGTGGCTTTATATAGCCACATAAATTTAACACAACGCTTTATTGTACATTGTTGCACTATAATATATGAGCAACTATGCTGTGCTTTACTTTAATTATCTTACACTGTATTATAACTTTCATCTCCACTTGTTCGTAGACGGTGTCTGCATCCAACTTTTTCTCGGTGTTTTCTTTAGATTATATAGTTATTATTTGAAAGGCAACAAAGAGTTGGTTAATGACTTTGCTGAATATTTTTGTAGTTCATATATCACTTCTAATGTTTCAGTTGAGGATTGGATGGAGATACTGACTTTTTAGCAATTGAAAAGTTTACCGAGCAAGCAGTTTTGTATTCTCTAAAAAGGCAAAATTAAATACACGATGGGCCCTGATAAAATTCCTCCCTTTTTATTACGTGACTGTGCTAATATGTCCTCTCACATTTCTAGTGTTCTATTGAATTTGGCCATAAATTCGGTTGTGAATTATCCTAAAATAACTTCTATGTATAAAAAAGGTGAGACTTGAGATCTTTCTAAATTATGTTATATGAAAGGGCACTTTTTTATGCAAAGTGCAAGTCTTTGTATGTTACTGAAAACCACAACGGTTCTTCAAGGGAAGATCTACTTCAACCAATCTTCTTTGTATATCTCATGTTATAGACACCAACTCTCAAGCCGATGTGCATACATAAAGCATTTGGTGGACCATGTGACAGTATTTTATCTCCAAAATTCCAAAAATTCTTTCATCACGAAAGGATCGTGATCAAAATCCTTAAAGAAGCGAGATAAAAAAAATTGACAGTTTTCGAGTTACAGGGGATCAAACATCAGAAAAACGGGTTCATCGGATTATTGATTTCACGGGGCATGTGGCGATGCTATTACCATACATAGATAGTGCCATTTAACTTGAGGCAGCCATATATCTCGAAAACGATGTACTCTATAACAAAATGATTTAAATAACAGTTGTTTGGAACCAAGTGGTAAACAAGATGGTGAGTTATAAGATAAGTGTGAGCATGTACTGTGACATGGGCAACGGCAAACAATAAGTTTGAAAACTTGGCCAAAGCAAAAGAAATAGTATCAAAAAACCTAATGTTTTTTTAAACAAAAACATCGACTAAAAACATAAAAACTATAAAATATAGGAATAACCGATGAAATAGTTTGAAAACTTTTAAAATTTATTACACATCATACTGTTAAAACAATCTAAGCACATGGGAGGTTCTTCTTATTAAGCAACCTTTACAGTGTGTTCGGGTCCTTTTCAGATTAATTTCAATGCGTTATCCGTGCATTTGTATCGCACTTTCATAAGAATTTCTACACGGTTTTTGATTCTTGTATCTTGTTCCTACAACACCTGCAACATTTGACATAGTGGCCAACAAGGGCGTGAGAAACTCCACGGATCCCGTGGTCCTGGTGGAACTCACGTCCGATCATAACCTTATTTATCTTGAATTGGATGGTATGTCAAGGGAAAATACTACACGTACAGTTACAACCAACTGGCGCCTCTATAAAGAACATATTAACGCAAATTTAATACTGAAACATGATCAGCACACCCGCTGAATTAGAAAATGCGCTGGGGGAGTTCACGAGAATGCTAGAGGATGCCAAACAGAATGTTGCCACTGCAATCACTGTAAATGAGAACAGAGACCGACTAGACGAGACGGCTTTGGCAGAGAAATCGCGATGTCAACGAAAAGATAGAAATGACCAGGTTACAAGGGCAGATCAGAACCTCTATAAACACTGCAAAGAACCAGAAATGGTAGCGCTGAATCCTCAGGACAACTCACTATGGAAGTTGACGAGGGTCTTAAGAAGTACGCGGTAGGCTATACCTGCGTTGACGAGCGCGAACGGACTGACGTCGATGACAGACGCTCAAGAAGTGAGCGACCTAGTCACACATTTCGAGAGCATTCACAATAACAACACGCCAAATAATTTAGAGCATAACTGCATCGAGAACGACATTAACGAAATCATTGGTCATAACGTACATATGACAAGACGCAAATTACTGAAGGTCATGACCAAGCCTTCGGAGGTAGCACAAATTATCAAAGACCTACCAAACAATAAAGCCCCTGGAAAAAAACGGCGTCGAATACAAGCTGCTCAAATATCTAACGAGGAAAGGTATTGTGCAGTTGACGTACATCGTTAACGCAATCTTGCGATTGCAGCTACTAAAGTGCGGTGTGGTCGTTCCCATTCTGAAGCCAAACAAGAACGCGAAGTTCGTCGGCAGCTATAGGCCCATCTCATTGCTGTCGGCGATCTCCAAGTTGTTGGAGAAGCTCGTCCTGATCAGACTAGATGCTATTCAGGAAGAGCTCCACATCGACGATGAGTCGCAGTTTGGCTTCAAGAGGGGCAGGAGCACGCTGTAACAGGTCGTTAGGATAATTAACGATGTCAAAGTACAATACAACCTCGGGAAGAACACCACCCTGGTGCTCCTCGATATTGAGAAGGCATTCGACACCGTCTGGATCCCGGGGTTACTTTACAAACTACACCACTACAACTTTCCGACTTACTTCACTAAGCTCATTCATTCGTTCCTGAGTGGTAGATCCCTGCAGGTTCAGGTGAATAATGAACTGTCAACACGGCGGGACATTCGTGCAGGAGTTCCGCGGAAATTGTACAACTTGTACGTCTCGGACTTCCGATAGTTCCCGAATAAGAAGCTGGCCAAGTACGCCGATAACACAGCCATGTACGTGCGCTCTCATAACGCGCAAGTAGCGAATATGCTGCTGAAGGCGCACATGGCTCGAGCCACGGCTTATTACGACCAGTGGAAGATTCGGGTGAACGCTGAGAAGTCCGATGCCATAGTCTTCACGCGTCGATTTACTGAGAATAAAATCATAACACCCATTTCGATCAAGGGAAACAAAATTCCAACCAAGAGATGTGTGAAGTACTTGGGGGTAAGACTCGACCAAAGTCTGACGTTCAATACCCATATAAAGGTCAGGGGTAGCAGACTTAACCGACAAAATAAAAAATTGTTGTACACAATGGTGGTCAGGCCGTCCATCACATACGCGGCACCGGTGTGGTGCAGCATACCGATAATGACAATTAAAAAACTTCAAGTGTTTGAGCACAAATTTATGCACCTCATATCGAATTCTGGAAGGTACACCTCCCTCAGAGACCTATACGCACTCTGTAACGACATAACCCCGATAGCGGACTACGTCCAGCACATCTCTCAAAACTTCTATTCGTTCAAGTTGGGCGATAGTCCGCTAACAAGACACATAACACAAATTAGACAGCATAATGCCCCATTTCGGATTGAACATCCCTTACCATACCAGACGTTACCGATTTTCCTGCAACCTCTGTAGCCAAGCTTCAATAACTATAACTTTCGCTTACCCTATCCACCATTACTAATATTTCATATCTTTGCCTATCTTCAAATCTTTCCTATCCCCTTCTTCCTTCCTGTTTGTATTCTTTTTATCGCGTTTATTATTCGTGTTTCTTTTTGTACATTTTTGTCTCTAAATTCACTTCTCGTCACGAATCTCTAGCAAATTAAAACATTATGAAATCAAAATTCTTAAAGCTGAAAGTCTAGGCCAGCCTTACACAGCCTGGCGTTCATGCGTTTCGCAGAAGGTACCTCGTTCAGATTGAAGTATCTGCGTCAATTGAAAAAAATTTAAAAAGTGTTACAGTGAACAAGTTATTTAAAGTATGTGTAATTTTAAGTTTTTTAAAGTCTTTTATATTTGATGTTTTTAATGGTATTACCTATTTTTATTTGGTTTGCTAAAAGGTGTTTAGGTTATGTCTTCAAATTTGTTTTTAACCAAGTCAGATCCGATCCGCCCGGCCTTGCAATCTGCCACTGCGATCAGTACGGTGGTTTCACGGCCGGTCCCCGGATGGGTTCTGGGGCGTTATTATTGTAGTAAAATTTTGAATAAATCTGTTTTGATTTGATTGATTGATTGGTTGAAATAGCTTTCTTGTACAATTTATTTCTCATATTAATGTGTTCTCTTATTATCAATCCATTCATTCTCATGATCATCATTGTATATTTTGATTTCTTTGATTTGTGCAAGTTCATTAACTACATTTACAATATCTGTAACTAATTTGTGTGACATTGTATTTACATCTATTGTATTTCTGTCCCATTGTGTTTTAATAATTTTTTTCTTGAAATTCATCTGTATTATAACTTTTTGTCATTCTTCTTTTCCGTATAATGTATTTTGATTTTTTGTGTTTATTTTAATTTCCAGTACGTTGTGATCACGATCACTTATCTTTGGAGTTAGTATACCTAAGTAATTCATTATCAAAATAATTTCAATGTGACTGATGAAGGTCGAGTATTTTTAAGAAAACTTCATTAAACTTTGATATCTTCTTGTAACGACTAATTCACAACATGCTGTTAACATCATGAAAAATTATCAATCGATAAATTTTACACTTTCAATTTATCATAAAATAAGCGATAGCTCTTTATAATTATCCTTGACAAGTTGAGATTAAACCATTAAATTAATTATTTTACTCTATAATTTGTTATCGATTCGTTAAAGTGAACCGACTGCTCTCACCCTAATTTCTCGCAAAGAAAAGCTCTTATAATTTTCCGATTTTCCGACGTATAATTAAATTTCCAAACCGTCCTTACGTAATTTAATTTTACGAGACTCTGACTCATATCAATATTGACTTCTTAATATCGAAATAAAATAAAAACTCAACAACCTTGCCCCGCCGCTTCCATAATCTCTACGTATTGTTGGCAATCATAATTAAAACTCGGCTTCACCTCCTATTATTTTTGAATTTATTAATATCAGTGTTTCTTTAATATCGAATTATTAAAATAAAATGAACACTTGTAAACTTATAACCTTATAAATTACCAACAAAAATCCCCACTACACTCTTACTAATTTATAGTAATGAGGCTAGTAATACAACGAAACAGATACGCTTTTCAGTTGTAATTTTGTCGATCAAGATTTGTTAATTTTATTCAATTTTCAAATTTTCTACTAAAAAAGAATCTGTGGAAAAGTTTAACTCGACTGAATGAAAACATGTCCTCCGGCCCCCAAATCTTCTGATAAATATTTGTAGATATCTTGGTCCAGTTAGAGTTCCGTCAAAAATTATTGGACCTATGATATGATCGTCCAGTACGCCTAAAAAACATTGAAGCCAAACCGCTCCTGAAACCGCCCCTGTCATTTTCAATTGCCCAATATCGAGAGTGTTGTTTTGATTAAATAAGGTTGTAAATCTCGATTCATCAGTGAACAAAATATTTTTGATAAAATTCACATTTCTTTATTGACGTAACTGTAACCAATTACAAAAGGTTATTCTTCGTTGATAATCATTATTATACAAAAATTGATGCAATTGATATTTATAAGAACGATAGCCGTGTTTCTTTAAAGTTTTCCTGGCTGATTCTTTGGAAACTGCTAAGTCAACATGCACTAAAGCTAATACATTAATTTCCGTTTCTTCATCCACAATAAATCTTCGCTGATGATACCTCTTTATTTTATGTAAAAATAAAAAATACATTTAACACCGAGTTTAATAAGCTAAATAAATGGTTATTGTATTAATAAATTAAAGTTAAATTCACATAAAACTAAATATATGATGCTAGATTTAAAAAAATTGAAAGAAATGCTTAAACAGTAATATTTATATTAAACATAATATTTTTAGTCGCAAACTCCTCTATAAAAATCCTTATTTTACTATAAGGAACGTAACCAGACTGCAACCAACAGCTACTCTCCGGACTATGTGCCCCGCCGAGCGCCGAATTACAAGTTACAAGTCTGGCGCGGTAAGTGTAATAATTGCATATTACCATCAAAACGCTAATGCTTCGATTGCAACAAACACCAGCCGAAAGAGTGATCCTACTTAAAGGAGCTCTCTTGCCAGCCGTCACACACCACTTGCAGACTGCAGTTTCGAGCTGTCGGCTCTCGTCAGTGCAAGGTAGGCATGTGACGACCGGCACGAGGATCCTTTGACTATTTGGCACATCCCGGTATTTTTACAATAACGACATGTAAAATAGTCAGCAAGCGCCATCTAGCGGTCCAGTGTCTGTTGCAATCGAAAAATAAACCGGACCGGACCGCTAGATGGCGCCTGCTGACTATTTTACATGTCGTTATTGTAAAAATACCGGGATGTGCCAAATAGTCAAAGGATCCTCGTGCCGGTCGTCACATGCCTACCTTGCACTAACGAGAGCCGACAGCTCGAAACTGCAGTCTGCAAGTGGTGTGTGACGGCTGGCAAGAGAGCTCCTTTAAGTAGGATCAGTCTTTCGGCTGGTGTTTGTTGCAATCGAAGCATTAGCGTTTTGATGGTAATATGCAATTATTACACTTAACGCGCCAGACTTGTAACTTGTAATTCAGCGCTCGGCGGGGCACATAGCCCGGAGAGTAGCTGTTGGTTGCAGTCTGGTTACGTTCCTTATAGTAAAATAAGGATTTTATAGAGGAGTTTGCGACTAAAAATATTATGTTTAATATTCCGCCCTCTAAAAGCACATTTGAACTATTTATATTAAAGGTACAAAAATCTACTTCGTCTTAGAAATGAAGTATTTAAGAGTAATATTAGATCAACAATTAACTCTGTGAACATGTTAACATAGTGTGCAAAAAAATTGGAAAGAAAACGAGATTTTTCTATCGAATATAAGAAACCTTGTCACAGTGGTAAGTTATTAGTGTATAATACCATAATTCTTCCTCATATTGCCTATTGTACCTCGCTTTTGGTATCGTGTAATAAAGACACAACGAATCGAATGCAATTTTTACAGAATGAATCTATGAAATTAATTCTTGCGTGCTGTAAATGACCACCAATAGATTGTATAAATTACAATGGTTATCGATAGAAGATTATTAAAAAGTCAAATTCAGTTCTTATTTATAAAATTAGTAAATTAAAAAGAAACTGTTGCTGCAATATTTGAAAAATTTTCTAGGGAAAAGTCAGACCTTGTTAGGTGATGAGCTGAGACAATTTAATAGTCTACCACATGAAGTTAAATCTGCTCCAAATTTAAAATTATTTTAAAAAAAATTAAAAAACTGTATCTCTCGTAATATCTCTTTCTTAATGAGTTGTAATCATTTACTATACTTTGTATTATCTATATTTTATACTTATATATTTTGTATTTACTGTATTATTTATACTATATTTGCTTTTGCAATATTTTTTTATTTATTACATATATACAGGTATGTACTTGCAATTTTTTTGCTAAACAATAAATTTACTTATTTGCTTTTGTTAATTCGGTCTCGACTCTCGGACCTTAGCTAACTATCCGTATAATATGATCGGTTAAACGTACTGATACTGTTTATTACCAACGAATTTTTATAACTATAATTGACTATAAATAATATGAATCAAAGAAATGAAGCCACTCTCGTAATTTATTACTTATTTGAGCTTGTAGACTAACAGATAATAATAATTTTAGTGAACAAGGATTTTATAATCATAAAAATTATTTATATTTATTAGTAGAATTAAAAGTATTAAATGTAATAGAATTTAACAAATATTTATAGCCTATCATATCCACTGACAGCTAAATTTAAATGATTTAAATTTCGTGGTTTCCTAACATAATCCAGCCTGGACCAGAGCACTGCCCGGGTAATGCAATATTCAGTACAACACCGCTGTGATCGACAGTTCTCTGGTGGACGCCAAGTCCATTCAATTTTATCGTGCTCTGTGTTTGAACACATTTCGATAAAGTTCCACGTTATCTGCATGTTGAGCTCAAATAAGATCTGATTGATATGCTAAAACATTTCGGTTCATATTGAATTTTGTTTGTGGGAAACAAATTAGATTTCTCCAATAAATCGTATTTGCATTACCACAAAGCAAAATATATGCATTTTATATTAGGCGAAGAGCATGATTTTTACTTTTTAGCTAGATGATGGCTTTCTTCGAATAGCGTTAATATACTATCAAACAATAATTATGTGAACGAATGAACATCTATAATGGGACATATACCATTCGACCCCATATTTTAATTACATGGCATATTAATTCAATTCCTATGAAAATTTTCTTTTCTAACCGGGAGCCATTAAAAACAAAGGTAAATCCACAACCATTAGAGTGCACCCCAAGTAGGGATATCTAAAATACTTAATGTTAATAAGTTTTAATCTGGGTTCATTAACAGACCAGACGTCATCGAAATCCCGACATTATGCCCTTTTATTAGGTTCTTTATAAAAATTAAGAAAAAATATGTAGTACGAAGATAAACAAAACAATAATATAATCTTTTTAATTTTTAATTTTAATTTTTTAATTTAATTTTTAAGTTATTAACACTGAAAATCAAACAGTAAAATGAACTCAAGATATATTAATGAGTTCTGTTAACATATATTTCTGTAAAAATTAATTGACCGAAAAATGGAATTTTCAGAGTGGATTTTCTCAACTATAACCTAACGCCAGGTAGATTTTACTATATATCTCCGGAACCAATCGGGATATTTTCAATTCCTATAACTCATTTCATTGACCTTCAAAATATGAGACTTTTTTCTTATTTAACTAAATTTGTAACTGTTATGATTTGCGAGAATTTTGAATATAAAAAGTAACTACCCCGCATAAATTATAAACATTTAAATTAAAAAAGTAAATCCAGATTGTTGTTCTGTTTATCTTGGTACTAAATATCTTTCATAAACAGCTGAATGAGAACAGATTTATCAACAGTACAATAGAACGTCATCCTCTCGGTAAAGGGGATAATGGGGAACAATTCACGCCAGTTCCTAATATATCCAATAGATGTCGCCATACGTACTCGGTTTAATGTCATTCCCAACATATTAACTTTTAAATAGTTTAAATGTTCGATTCCGAGGGTTTCCCAATCTCCTATTCGTAGAGGTGAGCGAAATTGATAAAAAGGATTATGGTAATTGATCATTGAATCATTTAAAAGCGGAGCTGACATACTTTTTCGTATTGACATTGGCGGCGAAACCACAGACTAATACAGATGTCCAACTCTGTCGGAACTATTTGAAGTTATTTTTACAAGTATTTTGTCTTTATTTAATGCGCCAAGTGGTATGGCGTAGTTCTCAGTTTTGATGCGCGCCTGCCCCTGTATTTGTCAATCCAAATCTGTTATCGGCGCGAGGTAGTAAACAACTTATGCCCGAATGCAGCATAAAAAAATATAACCTAATACATGAAAATTCTGAGAGTTTGACGTCTGTATTAGTCTGTGGCGAAACAACCATGTACAGCTGGTGCTCTCTGGCGGAAAAAATAAAAGAGAATGTTCCTCATTGAAGCCGTCCGACAGTTAGTTCACCAGTTGCCGTTCCAAGCTTAAGACACGTCTATCGTTCTGTTCCAATCTGCGAGGAAACTATTTCTAATCCCAAAGTCAGGTGATTGCATTATTTTTACTAAGTCGAAAATATTCCGAAATATTTTCTAAGTCCTTTTGACGTCACGTCGATCCATCGCGTATCCGCTACCGCCGTTTCTCCCACTTGAACGTATTTAAAGGAAATAATTGAATTCGTCCCATGTTGGCATTCAGCCAGAGCAACTCATCGTCAGCAGACGTGTCCACTCACAGATTCGACCCCAGGTAACATTAGCGTCATATATTATTTCCGGGCATGGAGGAGTAAGTACTGAATATAACTTCTGTATACTTTTACACTGTAATTTTTTTATATATCTGTGGTCTTGCTTCTCACACCTGGTATCCGTGTTTAGTCTGCACCCGTTTTATCCCTTTACTAGTTGCCCTGGATTATCGCTTATTCATTTGAGTCATCTGGTACTACTTTTTTCGTTGCATCGTTTGCCGTATTTAGAGTTTGGTAGAAAGTAACCAATTAGTAAACCAGTAGATTTGTATATAGTAGATTTAATTGAATAAGCTGATATTATTTATAAAATTCTGAGTTTTACTGTTTATGTGTGAACGTCTAATTTCCCTAATTGACCCACTGGAGTATCGTTTCCCCAATTGAGCTACTCAGCCTCGAGTATCCGGCTTGTGGGTAATATGTCCTATCACTTAAACTAGGGCTGGCGCCCGAACTAAATCCGAAAACTCATTTCCGGAGTTCGAGTGTCAAACAGTAACCCTTTTTCTCCTCGTCATCAGTTGAGGTGAAGAAAAACGCGACACAAAATACCTCAATAAAAAACCCACTCGAGACAACTAGTATGGGCAGCATCTCAGCAGTCAGTTTATTTTCTAACGTCTGGTTCAACTTTTGTCATTTTTTCTTTTGAATTTGTGGATTGTTAAATGTAAGAATAATACCAGCCAAGTAATTAATATTGTTGGTGCAGGTCTTTGTTTGATATGTTCCATTTCAGAAAAATAAAGAATAATGAAGCAAAAATAAAGCTACAGGTCGGAATATAAAGTCTGGATAGGTGGGATTTTCTTATGGAATGCTTAATATACATATGCAAGATGACTTGTAGTTTCGGGCGAGGTCCAACTCCAACTGATATGAATATACTGCATGTTTCCAAAGTAAACTTACAAATTATCTGAAACTGAACAGGCAAGGCAGGCAACTTAACTGCTACATAAAGCTACATTAACATATAACAAAATGTAAGAAAATAAATTAAACCCATAAATAATGAGAAAGTTAATAAACAATACTAAAATACCTGAATACGATTAATCTAATTAATCTATCTATCTCTAATCTAAGATTAACCTTACAAAAAAATAATTAATAATAATGTTAATTACAATCATATTTTATGAATGTTTTAGTATGTATATAATTTCAAAATTCTTTTATAATATAGTCAACTAATTTTATGTGCAAAGTTAATAGTCTGTTGCAGTTTCTTAGATGTTTAAAAGTTATAATATTTGCTTTTTAATTTTTTTGAGGTTTTGGTACTCATTCAGCAGAGATCTTAGATACCTAGATTTGTTGGAAATTTTATTGTGAAAAATCTACATTTTTGGTTTTTTGCAATACGACCGATATGACCGGAGATATTGGCAAAGAACAGATAAGAAATAATGTTCTTTATACATATGCCTTAGATTCTAACTTAAAATCTCCTCACCGGAACATTTAAAAAAAAAATATATTTTTACTATACTATTGGAAAATTTTTAATGTTTACGAAGACCACATTTACCTTTTTACACGTAAGGCGTACGGCTGCTCTTGTGTTTGAAGTGAATGGGTGAGTTCGGTGTGTTATAAATGATTATAGTTTTGGTGTTAAGATGTTATGTCAAGATGTTTTGCGACATGGCGGAATGGCGCTAACGGCGCGTGCTGTGAGTGCACCCACACGTTGCAGCACGCGCCGTTCCGCCATGTCACAAAGGGGCGTCGTGACAATGGTCAGCTGACCAAACGAAAACAACTTGGCAAAATAATCTTAAAAAATTGATAAAAAAAATTAAGCACCGTAGAGGGGTATTTTCCGTATCAAAATTGTAAAGAATTTCTTTCTCTACAACGTGATATATATTATTTAATTATTAGAAGCATGGCCGTCGTACCGTATTAAAGTTGAGTGAAGCCAATTTGTTGATAATTCTTATTTATTTGCAAAATTGTTACAACATCCAAGTCCTAAACATTTTAATATGTTATTCCTGACATTTTTCCCCATCGATTGATCATAAAATTATCCCCTTAGAGGTAAAATCCAAAAGATATGATAAATTGGTCTAGATTTATTGTACTATAAAAATTAGATTTCTCCTTAAAATAAGGCTACTAGGTTATGTGGGAATTAAGTGAAATTTGAATTACATTCTCGATGGCTTTATTGTGCGTGGGTTTTATGAGGAAGTCTTTCGAAAGGGAGTAGGGGTCGTCAGAACTCCGTGTAACTGCTAGTAGGTGATAGGCTTAGTTTTATTTTCGTTGTTTTGTCTTTTTGTAGCTTTTCTTGTTTTCGGGAAATATCTTAAAAAAAAACGTTTTGCGGCCATATTTAAAAATTTATCCCGAGCTGATCAATTACCGGTTATGTATATTGACAGTAAAAGTAAAACTTTTTAAGTAAATCCTACGTGAGAAACTGTTATATTTAATTATTCGGAAACTGGAATGCTTATTTTATTGCATTATTAAATTCATTCACTAGAAAACTATAAATTCTAGTCAGTTAGTTAGATGTAGTGAAACTCTGTTTATTTTCGCGAACCGTTTCTCTTAAGTGCTGTCGTAAAGGCACCGCAGTTAATTAAACTGGTTTTGTTTATGCTTACTTCTTTGCAGCGACATGCTTTACTGTCAATTATTTTGGTGCTCAACACATATAATAGTAGCCAAAGGAGTAGAGCCACACGAAATAATAATTGCGAAAATACAGCTCAAATGGGATCTAACTCGCGGCGTTAACCTAAGAATAAAATAAATCATGTTAGGTAAACTGGTTTTTCTGCTAAGTTTACGAAAAAATTCTATTTCAATAAAATATTTTGCATTGAAAGTTAGAACCATATCCCAACTTTCATTGAATTTGAACAAACAATAATAATACTACAAATTAAATTAAATTTTCTGTATTAACATATCAAATACAATTAATTAAAAAGCACTATATATAAATCCACAATTTACAATTTACTGAACCAAATATATACAGCAAGTCAAATCAATAAACTTGGAAAATTTATCTGTTTATCTAGAATCTAAGTCTGTGGGGATACTGCGAAGACCTAAGACCCCACTCGGCTGACAAATAAGCTAGAAAGACCTTGTGGTCGAGGTGTTTTCTGATGGCAGCCAAAATTTGCTTCTTCACTGTATTTTGTCGGTTTTCTTTTGGTCATTTACTTTTAACCTTCTTTTTGGTTTGCAATATATCCCCTTCTTCTTTCTTCGCACGCTTTTCCCTCTTCATTGCAAAATATTCATCACTGATATGCTCGGGAAGTCGCTAAGATCAATCTAAGTTTGCGTACCAAATACATAACCTTGACTGATACGCCTCAACGGGCAGGCGTTGTTATCAAAAGGACCAGTCACGGCTTCGCCCTCAAAATGGAGCCCCCACGGCGCTCCGTGGCCCCCACATTAGGGCACCGCACCAGGACCCCTGGGCTGTATAAAATAAACACAAAATTATTTGTCTTATTAACAGGGGCTTTTTTTAACCACTGTTATCACAACCTAGCATGTGAAAATTCTTTTAATCTACAAAAATTAATACTGCTCCTAACCCAATCCGGAATCAGGATGACAGATCTCGAGCAATATAATGTGTGGACGATACTGGATGGCGTCTGAAGAAATAACATTTACATTAGATCCTCACTTACTGCAAAATTTTCAATTGTGAATTACTCCTCAAGAAGTGGTTCGGATCCCACTATAAACTGTAGGGCCCTGTCTTATTTACTCACACAAGTCTAGGCTTAAGAGGATCAATCAAGTGATCTGGAAGGCGGTTAAAACATTTATAACATTTATTTATAACATTGCGTAATGACTTGTATTATTGCAATGTGAAATATTTCTGAAATTTTTTTACATATTTTAGAACCTAAAGGTCATGATCAATCAGGGTTGACTGTTTAATTAATTTTTATCCTACTTTCATTATAATAATATTTAAAATTCATATTAATGCTAGTTGATCGCATGTTACACCATCTTATCACAGTTCGCTGTTTTCTTATCACTTCCTCTAGTCACCGCTCGCAATATAATCTAACTAAATATAAAAACTGCTGACTCATGCTGGCCGAACAGAAAAATTTTACGACCAGAAAGACCTTAGGTACAGGGCTGCCACCTTAACCATGGAGTAATCCATATCCAACAACGAATCAAAACAGCTTTACAACAGTGCTACCACCTATTGAATCAGCTTACAAATTTTTCTCCTATGGTACACAAATAATACTGACGTCACAAACCTAGCTTTTAAATGCACTCCTCAACGGCATCATCAGGGGACAGACGGCAGAGGTCACAACCAATCAAAACAGCTTTCAAATTTTAGCCATCTTTTCGCACACTCCAACGACATCATCAGAGGATAGAGCCCTAATGAGGGGGGCACCGGGAGCTATGGGGCCCCATTTTGAGGTGCGGAGCCCTATTGCCCTACTTGTAACAATCGTTCAGTATCAATATCTCGAAAATTTTGAATAACGCCCTTTCTTCCAGGTTAATTTTTGTCCAACTATACACAAAACACAGTTAATTATAAGCTATCAAATAAAACTGGTCACATATTTTACTATTAAAACCCCTACAGAGTGACACATTTTGCTCAGTCGTACTCTCTACTATATCTTTTAACATCTGATATCTACTAATTATCCTTCTTCAATAATTGAAATTATTTCAAAACGTTTATTGTTTTCTCTAGTGCCTTATTTTCCATCTGATATTATGTAGTTCCTGTGTGACGATCGCCTAGAGTCAGTGTCGAGTTACGGCTTGAAACATATGCACTATAAATTAATGTTTGTCATATGTGCATTTCTCTAATTTACTGCCACATATACTCCATGCATAACTCATTTCGTTGGTTGGTCTGTGAATTTAATCACACTACATTTACATTAGAAGTTGTTTTCGGAATCGAGATCGTGGACATACTGTTAATTAAAAACTGATAAATTACAGTGGTCGACAAAATGTCGTATATTATTAAAAACGAACCATTATTATTATTTATCTTATTATACATTATCTATATTCGGAAGTGTTAGTATCTACAGCTATTAATGAGTTTGTTTATAAAATTCTAGTTCAACTACATGTTTGATTACAATAGAAATACCATAACTGCAATTGCAAAATTTGAATATCCTTGTTTGATATTTAATCGTTTTTTGCTTGATTAAAAGTAATAATTGGGGAACTGTACCTTTTATAAAAAGCCATAGATGACGGCAAGGAATATATTCATGTATTAAACACCATAGTGGCGGTAACTGTTTTAGTTACCACACTAATCTCTTTCCCATTTGCTTGTAACCCTAGGTATACAGAGGTAATGCTAGGCGCGAACGCAGGAGCGCCTTTATTATACATATCTGTCGATGTGTAGAATAAAATATCGTCAGGTGTGTTTAGTACTTGGTTGGGTGACGTGTCCCTGTCCCGAGTCTTCTATCGAGCGAGAATCTTAGGAGAAGATTGTATAGTGAAGATAATCCTTCGGAGGGGATGTGAAGCTGTAATCCTAATGTCTATTAAATGTTAGGCAAGTAAAAGATTCCTATTCTTCGAAAAATAGGTTCGACAAAATTCCTGGTTGGGGTAACTCGTCTACAGGCATCGGGGATAGGCTTCAGTAGAGGAAATAGGCCGACGTTAAAATGTACGGAAAAAAAGGAAATGCTATTAAAATCCCCTCCCCCCCCCTTAGGAACCTAACACAACGCAGAGTCGACTCCTTAAATAGAACTGCGGACCTTAGCTTAGGTTAGGTTAGGTTAAAATCTGAGTGAGTCTATACTAGACCCTCCACTGCGACCATTAGATCTATTGTGGCTCACTCCTTATTTATATTTAATCCAATAGGTTCAGCTTTTTGGTAAAGCTGGTAACCTTGTTTTGTGAGAGATTGTCCAGGTCCTCAGGCAAAAGCTGTCTTTTTCCAAATAATGAGAACCGGATTCTTTCTGAAGCGGGACAAGTGCACAGAACATGCCTTGCCGTTTGATCTTTCTCTACACACAGACGGCATTCGGCGTTTTCCACCAGTACAAGTCTGTGTAGGTGATGATTTAATCTGCATTGCCCAGTGTATAGGCCGATTAGTTTTCTTAGGTGTAACCTATTCAACTCTAGCAGTTTTTTAGCTCTTGATTTCAAAGAATATGTGATGAATTCCTTAGAATGAGCTAATCCTGGTAGTTCCTACCAGTGGTGGAAAGTTTTGCTCTCGGCCCAGTTTAAGTTATTTGTTTTTGACAGTGTTTGCAGATATGCTAAGAACTAGTTCTGGTCCTATAAACTTTGATGCAGCCCCCTCTCTGGTTAGGCAATCGGCAACTTCGTTGTACTCCATCCCAGAGTGGCCAGGCACCCAGATCAGAGTCAGTTTATTGTTCCTACTCAATTGGATTAGAGCCTTTTGGCAGCTCCACACTATTTTAGAATTACAGCGATAGGATCCAAGAGCTTTAAAAGCTGCTTGGTTGTCTGAGAAAATCTTTATTGATCTGTGTCTAGAGTGCATTAGTTCCAACCTCCGTATACACAGTTCAATGGCATATATTTCAGCCTGAAAAATTGTTGCGGTATTACCCAGGCTCGAGGTTATTCTTATCTTTAGGTTGCGATTATAAAATCCAGCTCCTGTTCCTTTAGGTATTTTGGAACCGCTTGCAAACCAACAGCTGTCTACCTTTTCTAGGCCGGTTTCATTCCGATCCCGCTCATCTCTTTCATGAAATACGATGTTGAAAGGCAGCTCGTGGTTGATCCTGGTAGGCATCACATCTGAAAGCATATCTGGGATGCCGTGACTGTTTAGGCCAGCAATCAATTCATTGCGTTCCATGATGCTAGCCTGCGGCGTGTTGATTCGATTGTTGATGATGCTGACAGTGTGGTGCTTATGGCACCAGTTACTGTCAGGCATGCTTGTCTCTGTAAGCCAGAGAGTTTGGCTTTGGTCGTCTATTGTAGCCCTTTCGACCACCAAGTTTGAAAAAATGACCGTAACGTATATCCAGTATATTTATTGGAGGCCTATGCCCCAGGACTTCCCACAAATTCTACAGCATGTCGACAGGGACAGCCTTGGTTTGCGAATTACCTTTTCCAAGTGGGAGTTCCAGTGAATTGATCTAGATATTTCACCTCCTCCGAAAGTGGAATGGTTTCATCTAATAGGAAAAGCGGTTCTAAGTTATTAGCTTCCTTTTTCTGGTGAAGGGTACTATTACAGTATTGTGGGGGTTGACAGACATCTGTTCCCTCTCACACGAGATGTGCACTCTATGTAGTACCTCTTGAAGAGTATGGGAGAGTACTTCTTCAGAATTTCCTCTAACGATAATGACTAAGTCGTCTGCATATTCTTGAATCTCGGCTTCCCACAGAGATAAAATGGCCAGCAGGTCATCAGAAGGGGGAACAGAACCCCACCTCGTGGGCACCCTCTTGCGGCCTTAAAGCTGACCGTTTCCCCTTGCAAGGCCGTCGTTATGATTCTGTTTTCCAACATAGCTCGAATCCAGTCAGTTATAATTAGCTCGATTCCCCTAGCAGCTGCCACTATGTATAAGGAGTCGGGCAGTGAATTGTTGAATGCTCCTTCAATGTCGAAGAAAGCAGCCACTGCAATCTCCTTTTCCTGAAGCGATTCAGTGGTTTTCCCGACTAGGTTATTAAGTTCTAGTTCTGTGGATTTACCCGGCTGGTAAGCATACTGGTGAACGTTAAGGGGATGAGTGCTCAGGATGTTTCCCCTGATGTATACATCCAGTACCTTTTCCAGGCCTTTCAGAAATGACGTCAGGCTAATGATGGGTTTTAGCGATTTAGTGTCCGGTTCTGTTCGACCACTTTTTGGAATATATATCAACGAATGATTCATTTGAATCATTCGTTTGATAATGGTAAGCTAAGTATCCAAACTGCAGTAACATTTAAGTTACAATAAGTTAGTGACAGAAATAAAGTGAAGTATCTTAATATATCATATTTCATAGAATTTCTTTGGCATTAACTTATTTTCTTTAACATTAGCTTCAGGTGTATTGGGCGATAACCTGTATACTTTACAACAATTCACGGTATTTAAATATATATAAATGTAAATGGGTCCCAGTCGAACTGGATGAAAATTTGGTATAATGTAATTTATGATGTCCTGATCAAAAGTTTCAAAGAAACCAGATAGAAAAATGGCGTTTTCGAGTTACAGGTAAAATGTGACGAAAACGGGTTCATTGGATTATTGATTTCACGGAGCATAATATGGCGATGCTATTACTATACATATCTAAATATCACAAATATTATAACTATACAGTAAGAAACCTTCGTGATATGCGCAGCTTGAATAGTTTATGTAAAAGGTGCACCATTTAACTTGAGGCAACCATATATCGAAAACGATGCATTCTATAACAAAATGTTTTAAATAACAGTTGTTTGGAAGCAAGTGGGAAACAAGAAGGTGATATTATTTCTTTTGCTTTGGCCAAGTTTCAAACTTGTCCTTTGCAGTTGCTCATGTCACAGTACATGCTCACTGCTATCTTAACCCGTAAGGCTTAACTGTAGTATAAGACTGGTTTGTGTACCTTTTGGCACATATATAAATATCCTGGGGTTTTCTACTGATGGTAGATAGTAAATGTTTCCGATACATTTACACATACTACATAATATATTTACATAATCATTTTATATATCCCACCTAATTCAAATAATATGCATTACATTAATATGTACTATTTTATTGAAAATAATATATCGCATTCCAATACGTATATATTTGGCGATTTTAATCTTCCAGAAATATGCAAAGGAATAAAAAGCGAAAAATATGGAAATTATTGCAATTTCTTAAGTTTTCTATCACTAAAAATTTTTTAAATTTTAGTAAACAGTGAATTATCAAATATGAGCGTGTTAAGGGCTATGGACCCTCTTGTCCCTGAGGATGTCTATCACCCTGCTCAAGAAATTAATATTGTTGAGCCAGTTAGTATTGATTATAATGCAAAAAATGTTACGAGATATAATTTTAAGAAGTGTAATTTCATGAATTTAACTTTAAGCTTTAGGGAGGCGGATTGGTCTGCAGTTTTAGAACAGGATAACGTGGACATCGCGGTAGATAAATTTTACCAACTTGTTAATAATATATTTGATAGAAATGTGCCAAAATTAGTCATCAAACAATTTAATAAGAAGAAATACCCGTCCTATTTTACAAGTGAAATAAAAAATCTCATTAAACAAAAAGAAAAATTTTGAAAATTAAGAGCAGTATCCGAGTCATTTAATATAAAATTTATAGAAACAAGAAGAAAGGTCACTTATTCGTACGGCATATAACTTATACCTACAAGACATTCAAACCAATGTTCGAACTGACGTTAAGGCATTCTTTAATTACATCAAAGAAAAACAATCGTCGTCTTCTGACGCTACAGCTTTTTATAATAATGACACAATAATTCCGGTGGATGAAGTGCCTGGCGCATTTGGTAGCTACTTGTTATCTGTTTATTCAGACGTACCTGCATCATATCAAATATCCGATCCGAATCATCTCAGTAAATTTGTCAGTGAAAACCAGCATCGTTTTGTTCCCAAACGATCGACTTCTACTAACCTAATTACCTATAGTCATCATATCCTCCAGGTTGTTGAAGTTGGGGTTCAGGTGGATGCAGTATATACAGACTTTCGAAAGGCTTTTGATAAAGTCGGTTATGATGTATTGCTTAGCAAATTATGTATATATTCTGTATCTGACTCTGTACTTAAGTTAATCGCCTCATATTTAGAAGATCGGAAATATATTGTTAAATATAATGGCATGTTTTCTGATATATACAGCGCTCATTCAGGGGTACCCCAAGGCTCTAACCCGGGACCGTTGCTATTTCTTTATTTTATTAACGACTTGCCGGACTCAATATCTAATTCTAAGTGCCTATTGTTTGCGGATGACTTAAAACTGTATAAAGAAATCGAATCCCAAGACGATTGTGAGTTATTACAACTTGATATAGAAGCCGTATATGAGTGGAGCAAGTTAAATAAGCTTGATTTTAATATAGAAAAATGTCATACCATTACATTCACTCGCAACAAACAATCAATAATGTATTCCTATAGAATGAATCATATGTTTCTGGATAGAGTCGAAAGCTTTGAAGAACTAGGTGTAACAATTGATTCCAAATTCTCATTTAAATTACACTTTGAAAATATAATCTCATCGGCATATAAGTCTCTGGGTTTTGTAATTAGGGAATCTAAAAATTTCAATAACTTAAATGCAATTACCACACTATATTACACACCGGTAAGGCATAAATATTGTTCTATGTTGTGGCATTCACAACCGCATATGTATGTTGAAAGTGTTGAAAAGGTCCAAAAAAAGTTTTTGAGATTTTTGTATTTTAAAAAATATAATAGACCACCCGACTATAATACTGTCCGAACTAAACACTTATGTGCAGAATTCGAAATAAATACTTTATATAATCGGCGCAGTATTTCAATCTTGTTATTTGGTTACAAAATATTAAATAATTTTATTAATGACTACAAATTATTTTCACTATTTCACTTTAATATTCCCCCTAGAAATACCCGATTGCAACAGCTATTATTTGTTCCTACACGCAGAACAACTTATTTTGCTCCACTTATTGTTATGTTTCGTTTAATCAACCAAGTTTCGTCTAACAATTATATCGATTTTTCATGGCCAATCAAATTTTTTATTAAAATGATTAAAAATATTTTTGATCATCCTGTTACGTAAGCCCGAATAGGTTAAGTTAGGTTATAGATGTATATTTAATACGTTTAAATATTAAGTTACTTAGCATGTTAAATTCCATTTGTATGTTATTATTCTTTAAATGTACGCTGTATTTCCCTGTAATTAGGCACTTATGCCTGTTTGGAAATAAATAAATAAATAAATAAATAAATAAATAAATAAATAAATAAATAAATAAATAAATAAATAAATAAATAAATAAATAAATATATAACTATATATAATCCGATTAACCCGTTTTCCTCATAATTGACCCACTGTAACTCGAAAACTGTCCATTTTTCTATCTCGCTTCTTTAAGACTTTTGATCAAGACATCATAAACTACATTATACCAAATTTTTGTCCAATTCGACTGGGACCCATTTTCTCTTCCCTTAGGTTTAGTGGGGGGGGGGGGGGGTCCTCTGTAAGTATTTACATCGTCCTGTCGATAACACAGAACCCACACTAGTCTAACCGGTGTGCATACGAACTGTAATCTCGATGAAATTTTATGTTTATATGTACCAGCTACACACAAAACCTCAGTGACTCACATAACATCTTGAAGTATTGTGGGTTGCTTGTATTTAGTTGGCATAAAAGACGAAATATTAGTAAATCACCGAATTTAGCTATCAGGAACATATAACATATTTATTTACATATGATACCGCTATTCGGCGCTCTCAAGGCTAAATGAAAAATTATGAGCCAGACCCTGCTTTGACACACGTTTAGCAATGTCATCGCTATGATGCTGCCTCTAGTAGCAAAAGGCCCAACTATATTTTATTTGGATATTTACGTTCTTTTGTAGAATATAAAACAATTTATGGCGATTTGGGACGAATGGCAGGTACGTTCGCGTTGAATAATCAAGTGGGAGAAGATTTTGGTACAATATAAAATATAATAGGTCCTTGTCTTAAATTTACCAGTTTACATAATGAAATCAATTTTGAATACTGTTGGCTCGTTTTAAAGAAGAGTGTAAAATAAGAATGAGGATATTTTACGCACTATTTGACCTTAGTAACGCACATTTAAGTTTAAAAATTAATAATCTATAATATAATCTTAAACATATTTCCCATAAATACTGTTTTAGCAAAGGTATTTGATTCCAACCGAATAATTTTTCCTGAAATTCAACACCTTAAATTCAATTAAAATATGCTTCATATAACGTCATTGTATTAGTTAAGTGAATGATTCGGAAGGAGTTAACTGGGCTTGCGTTTAACATTGCACCGAGTCATCTCCCGTAAATTAAACGATTGCACATATTTTAGTTTTTGCAATTTGTATTTCAAATTGTATTTAATTTCATCCTATGTATATTATATAAAACAATTAATTTTCCGTTCGACAAAATATGCCGAATAGAACAAATTTGCAACTGATTTAAAATATAAATTGTTTCTGCGTGGAAGAATCTGAAATATAATGTTCAAACAAATTATTAAAGTGAATTTAATTACATCACATAACATCATTGTTACGTGGCTTTGAATGAAAATAAATACATTCGATCATGGACAATTATTTTAGTATTTTACCATCATTTTTACTTCCTTATATACGTAGTATATAGGACAGTATGGTGATTGCGCAAAAATTGATTTTGAGTTTTGTGACGCGTTTTTCTCCACCCCACCCGGTGACGAAGAAAAAAAATCCACTCTTTGACACTCGAGCTCCAGGAACGAGTTTTCGATTTGCTCGGGCGCCAGTCCTAGTTTAAGTGATAGAACACACTACCCTCAAGCCGAGTACGCGAGGCTGAGTAGCTCAAGTGGAGAAAGTATACTCCAGTGGGTCAATTTGAGAAATTAGACTTTCACACACAAACAGTAAAACTAATTTTGCAATATAATAGTATATTCAATTAAACCCATTATTTACAATTCTATTTTTCTAACTAGTTAGTTCTTACCAAAAATCTTCCAATTACTAATTACCGGGAGGAGCAAGCAAAAATTCCAGGATCAGATGACTCAAGCGATAAGGATAGCACACACAAAAGTAGTATTAAAACATTAGCACAATTTAAGCGGTAAATCAAAAGCAAAAGCAAGCGAGGTTATGTGGGCAACTAATATAGGGGGTGCAGACTAGATACGGATACTAGGCAGGCGAAGAAAGACCACAGTTACATAGATAAATATAAAAACTACAGTGCTACAGTTTACATAGGAGTTATATAGTGCTTGGCTAGTGCGTGTAGATTAATCTGCCCTGAAAAGTTAAAGTCTGATTATTACAATGATTACGCAACACCTACAAGATGCAATAAGGAATTTACTGGAACTGCAATCCTCGAGATGAAAGCTGAAAAGTCAAAGTATGTTTAATAAGCAACAGTAAAACTTTTCAATGTTCCTCAAACCCCAGCGGGTAATAAGTGAACACCTATGGGATGCAACGTGATTTCCTGGAACGGCAATCCTCGAGGTAACGGCTGAAAAGGCAAGGTGTGGTTAATAAAAATGGTGCAACCTTTCAGTGTCCCCAAAACCCCAGCGGGTAATAAGTGAACATTCATGAGATGCAATGTGACTTCCCGGAACGGCTACCCTTGAGGCGGCAGCTGAAAAAGTCAAAGTATCATTAGTACAAATGGATGGTTCTCCTGATGGTATTGCACTAGCCAAGGTTCTTACTCAGTTATCTTCGAAGGAAGATCATAGAGAAGTCTATGATCTTCCTATGATCATAGAGAAGTCTATGATCTTACTTACTTCTAGGTATAAACTTGGGCACATTTGCTGTCTGGAACGGCTAGATCGGACTGACTGTTTTTACGGCTCCACAGGAACTTTTATGAATTATGAAAGCAGGACACGTGTTTCGCGTCTGAAGGCAGCTAGGGAACTGAATATACAATAATCACAATAAAAGGATAATTCATATAAACAAATTTTAATAAATAGAATTTATTGTAACTAGCAGTGACTGGTTGCATAGTTCATGACCTAAAGCAAAAAAAAACTTTAGGGAAAGATGTTGCAAGGGGTTTGATTTAAAGAATTAAATTTTTTTCTCAGTACCGATTTTCAACTTTAATACCTGAATACTACCTAGTACAAACTAGAATGAGACGACATAAGTCGGGAGCCCCAAAAAATGTAGGGATGGTGGCTGTGGATGTTAACATTAAAATAATTAAATAATTTTCTTTAAAACAGTTGCAACGATTGTGATTAAACTTAGCACATAGATAGTTCCTTAGTGTTAGTATAAGATGACATAACTATTTGCTTCTAAATTAATTCAGGGAAGAATGTTGCAAAAATAAAATATTTTCTTTCTTTAAAACGGCTCTAATGATCTTGATCAAATTAGGTACATAGATAAGCCTTGGTTTAGGTATAAGAGAGCATGATCCGTTGCTCCTAAAAAATGCAGGGACGGAGGTTATGGGGTTAAGGTTTAAATAATTAAAATTTTTTTTTCGAAGAGGGTTCTAACGCTTTTAATAATTAAATATGACACAAATTTGAAATGCAATTTATAACAGCAGAATATATTTATAATTATTTTTAAATGCCGGTGCCAGTTAGTTCAGCCTATTATTAAACAGGAAAGTTTGTCCAACTTGTGTCGGACCGATTTTTTAACTTTCAGCATAGTGAACTACTAAAGGGAATAATTAAAGGTGGAAATATTACTATTAGTTTTTATGTAGGGACATTTGTCACCAAAATACTATCAATTACATTCCATGCAAATTTTGAATTGTCTTAATAATGCTTTATAAAACACAAAATACACATAATTGGAAATTAGGAAGAACGGTTCCAAAAATCGAGAATTAATGGAAAATATTTTGCAAATTGGCTGCTAAAAAGTTTAAAATTTTAAGCAAACATCTCGATATTTTATTTTATTATTAAAATGAATATTAAACCGTTGAAAAATTCAGTTCAGGCAGTATCACAACATGTTAAGTAATTTACTTATTTAAATCTGAAAGGTTCTCCTGCAAAAGCTTAAACGTTTTTTGTCCAGGAACGAACATTAAGCTGAATTTCCTTAAATCATTTCTTAAGAAGCTTTTGCATGTTCCCGTTGAACGGTTTGCATAAAAATGCTATTAGAGTACATATACATTGCTGGTAACTTAGACCAGAGTGATAGAAGAGTACGAGAAATATAGCGAGGATGTGAGCGATAAGAGAATTAAAAAATTAAGTTGTTCAGGAAAAAGTCCTTTAAATCTGCTACATTTTGCTTTGTATTCACGTATGTTAAAGATGACAAATGATTAAGTTCTTACTACTAGAAACTGTTAAATAATTGTAGAAACTCTTAAATAATTGTAAAGAATGTTGGCAAACGAATTACGTTTAATTTAGGACACCTACATCAACAGGCAAACTTTTCATTCATTTGTAGATCAGTTTCTAATTACAGCTCATCGTTGACTATTATCAGCATGTAGAAATGCAGACAGTTATTGGATCTAGGCAGTTGCCCAAATAAACATATGCAAAAATTCAGTTAACATATTCTTCCTTTATTTGTCGACAAAATGTCTAAAATAGCTATACTACAATGGAGTAGTCTTTTTAATTGGAGATCAAAAAGATTACACGGTTATCCAAATGTTGGGTTGTCCTACTGAAATTAGTAGAATTTAACGTTAAATTATTTAGGACCTAATACAGATAAATTATTCACAGAATATTTGCATGTGGGATCTGTGATACCAGTGGGGAGGTAATAGTCCAATCAATAGAGAACGGCCCAATGTTAAGCAAACAAAAAATAGTCGTATAGAATAGAAAATTATAAGAAACATAGCGTTAAAAGCCCGTGGATCCTCGATATCCTTCATAACATAAAAAATTCGTAAAGTTGAAAAAAACGATTTTTCACGTAAAAAAAAACTAAAGCGCATAGAGAAAAAAGTTAAATGAGAAAGTTGTAGGTATTAAAAAGATCTACCGATTCACTTTTTGTCGATATCGATCGATGCATTAGATTTCAAGATAAATCGAAAAAAACCGTCAAAAATCGACTTTTTTTGTTTTTCGTGTATCTTTTTCAAATCAACGTTTTTAAACTTGTTACTCGGTTAAAATGTAGCCTGTGGCAAGCCAAATAAGTGCCTTTTTTCGAAATTGATTTTTTTTAAAATTTTTTGAGATATATCGATATTTCGAAAAAAAGGTCTTCTCGGAAATCGGCTCCTCTTGCTCGACGGATAGCCCTACAGAAACGGTTTTGGGCTTGTTTTTTCTTCCAGAGTTCTACTATCACGGAAAAAAAAATGATAACGATGGTATTAGTTATATTAATATTCGCTATTTTTGTCCAGTATTGTATTTTAGTGAAATTTTTTCAGTGGGCATTCGAAATTTTTATTTTTTGAAATTGATGTAAAGCAACGACAGGCGCAGTTAGTACTTGGATTGGTGACCATTCCAACGGAAGCCGCGTTCTCGCCTCACACATCTTCCAGCGGCTTGTATATCAGTGTATGCGCGGAAGCTATACAACCTTAGGCGAGGGTTGTATAGGAGATATACCATCCTTCGGAGGGGATGTAAAGCCGTCGGTCCCTTGTCTATTAAATGTTAGGCAAGTATAAGATCCCTACTCTTCTTAAGGGGAGAGGTTCGGCAAAATTCCTGGTTGGGGGTAGCTCGTCTACAGGCGTCGGTGTTAGGCCTCAGTAGCGGAAATAGGCCGACGTTAAATAAATGTATAAATAATAAATTTTTTAAAATTTGTATATATTCAGAAAAGGGCAACATCAAGCTTTTCAATTTTTCCTATACAAATTCCTTATAACTTGTTTCTCCTACCTCCATTAAACTAATAAATGAATGATTCATGTGTGCTAAGCAGAATTTTATTTAACTAAGGAACGATTATAAAAGCCGAATAAATCTATTGATTCAATTCAGCGCTTCTCAAACCGATAATAATCTACGAGTGTTTCACTTGTCTCTATCTCCGGCTTCTTCTAGTCCTTTGGACATTTTCAGTATTTATGTAACGGTTTATATAATACATATTCGAAGAAGTAACTTGAAAATATACTAAAGTGTATTTACACCTAAATTGGTACACAATATTTTATATCTACCAATTCATTCCAAGAATTAGGCTATTAATGGTGTTTGACTGATTTCTTACTCCGAAATAATTTGAGTTATCCTAAACTCAACTCAAATCATATTGGGATTATTCAGAATCTGTATTTATAGTCTAGTATACTTTAACTTGGCGTGTGTATGCATGAGTTAATATTTCCGTACGGTATCATTTTCTCCCATATTGTACACAAAGTTAAAGCAATAGTCCAGAAAAATTGTCTACGTGGACAATATTTCTGGATCTTTGTGTACAAGAGAAAATGAAATCGTACGGAAATATTAACTCATACATACACACGCCAATTTAAAGTATACTAGACTATAGCAGTTCTAAATTTTAAAAAATATAACACCTACTGATTTAGTTTTTTCTCCTTAAAATTATAAAGAATGTATTATGCTCGATCTATCGATCGATTTAAGGAATCAGCAATAATCTTATTAAATGAAGATAAGTGCGTATCGAATTGTTCTGTAGATATTTGTACAACCTGGCTACCAATGTTAAAAGAAGAACTTAACAAACTCAACATTATATAAAAGAAAATATCATCAGTTCTATGTTCTGTGTAAGTAGTAAGTATCTATGGAAATAACATAAACAGAATCTTAAAGCTGTGTATTTGACATACACAGCAAAATAAGAGTTCTTCAAAAAAGCTTTGAAAACGGAAAGAGATTACTTTCCGCCACGTCAGCTAAATACATTATTTCTGTGTTTATTCCGATTTATATTATTTGCAAAACATAACCTCTGACTTTTCCTTTGGCGTAAACGTCACGGGCGCAGAGGCTTTTCCCATTAATACTATTATTTTGTAGATTCGGTAATTTATTTTGAAGAGGATAATAATACATGTGGTAGAAAACCCAAATAATAGGAAAGAATAGTAAACTGTTTAGTTTAAACTTTATATTTTAAAAAAAAGTGTAAAATTGAAAAAATAACGTTAATGAGAGTGATGTTTGGGGCGAGCGTAGGTGCGTCTTTACTATGTACATACTTCGATATGCGATGTAAAGCAACGTTAGGCGTGGTTAGTAGTTGGATTGGTGACCGTTCCAACGAAGACCACGTCCTCGCCTCACCCATCTTCCAGCGGCTTGTATATCAGTGTATGCGCGGAAGCTATAAAACCTTAGGCGAGGGTTGTATAGGAGATATACCATCCTTCGGAGGGGATGTAAAGCCGTCGGTCCCTTGTCTATTAAATGTTAGGCAAGTAAAAGATCCCTACTCTTCTTAAGGGAAGAGGTTCGGCAAAATTCCTGGTTGGGAGTAGCTCGTCTACAGGCGTCGGTGTTAGGCCTCAGTAGCGGAAATAGGCCGACGTTAAATAAATGTATAAAAAAAAGAGTGATGTTGAATTAACGCAAATGAGGTTAAGGTAAAAAAAAACAAAATTTATAATATAGATTTTTTAATCAGAAAACGAACATTGTAAATCGAAATTCAGAATTTTGAGAATATAAAAAATGATTAAGAATATACATTTTCACTACTAAAACGCCCATACTAAAGCAAGCTATATCAAAATAAAAGTAAATATCATTTTTATCAGAAACTCCAATAAAAGAATATAATTTGATAATTAATTAAGATTATTAATTGTTAAACAGCTTTTACCAATTTTTAAGAGAAGGCAATGATTCATATTCATATTGAAACAATTTCACTAGAATTAATAGTTTAGATATTGTCCTTTTGTGGAAAAATGTACTTATTGGTGAAACATTTTTTCATAAATATAACTGTAGTTTTATCAAACTTAACTTCCAACACAAATCCTATTTGTTAATTTTTTTCCCACATAACTTTATAACCGCATAATCATTTGATTTAAATCTGAGGATGGTGTTATTTGATGTATTTAAACTTAATATTTTATCTGAACTCTTTTCTTTGGTGAGAGACCTTTGGGGAGCTAAAGAAAAATTTAAATACTGATACTATACGGGAGAATTTTAGTTTCTCTACAGTATCATACATAGAAGTGCTAGATGTAATAAATAACTTGAAGAAAATCAACAGCAAGGACGCTTGTGAAATCAATATAAATATCTTGAATTCTATCAAGTATGTTATATTAATTCCTCTAACAAACCTGATAAACTTTTGTATTTTAAATAATGTTTTTCCCGATGTACTCAAATTAGCACGTATTGTACCTATTCATAAAAAAGTTGCTACTGATAATCCCTCTAATTATAGACCTATTTCTATTATACCAATTTTTGGGAAAATATTTGAGGTTATACTGAAATTTCACATTATCTTGAAGTCAATATTCTTTTTAGTAAACACCAGTTCGGCTTTAGAAGTAATATGTCAACAACGCATGCTATAAATAAATTAATTAATAAATTATAAACACTAGTTTTGAAGAAGGAGATTTTATTTACACACAACATCAGGATTTAACTAAAGCTTTTGATCGTGTGTCACATAAAATCTTAATAGAAAAGTTAGTTTTTTTATAAATTTAGTAACAGCAGTATAGAGCTTATTAAATCTTACCTCACTAACCGTCTTCAGTTTGTGTCTATAGGTAGCAATAAATCCGAGCCACGCGTTATTACGGACGATGTCCCTCAAGGTTCGGTAATGGGGCCATTACTTTTCCTTATTTATGTAAACGACTTGCCCAGTATCACTCCTAGTGCTGATTTTGTCCTATTTGCTGATGATACAACTGTTCTGTCAAAGAATAAGCTGATAAATACCAAATATTCACGATACACACTCATTAATTCAAGAATAGTTTTTGGCGAATAAATTGACTTGGGAAAACCACACAAATTTCATTTGCAAAATTGTTTCCAGCAATATATACCTGTTGCGCAATCTGGCAAATCAGGTATCTCAAACTACTTTAATTACAACCTATTTTGGACTTGTACATTCCAGAATTTCTTATGCTATCTTAGTATGGGGCCACTCTACTCACAGTGCAACTGTCTTCGGTATACAAAGGAGAGCTATAAGACTTGTGGCACGGCTAAATTACAGAGATGACTGTAAAGTAGCTTTTAAGAAATTAAGAGTACTAACACTGCCTTGCATTTATATACTTCAATGTCTCCTTCATATAAAAACTAATATTAATCTGTACACCTCACACTCCCAAATGCATACCTATTCCTCTAGAAACAATGAAAATATTAATCTTGACTCTTTACGTCTTTGTAAAATACGAAATGGAACTAGGTATTACGCTATCAAATTTTATAATATTTACCTGCAGAAGTTAGAAATCGGGGCTTTAATAGTTTTAAGGCAACCCTTAAGATATTTGTATTGGATAATGCGTTTTATAGTTTAAATGAATTTCTAAACGCTGATCTGAATTTTTAAATTATAATTGTGTATTTTTCTTTGCCAGTGTGTCACATTTGTTTCTTTTTATGCCGTTTGTCATTTTGTATTTTTTAATGTAATGAATTTTACTAATTTGTGTAAATACTGTAGATAGTATATTAGCACCAATAAATATTATTAAATTATTATTATTATATTATTCTATTCTTAGACTGTTTTGCTTTAACAATAATTTAGTGAGAAAATCAAGAATAAATTAAATTAGTTATCATTCAAATTTAGGCTGGTGTACAAATTCTTTAAAAAACAAAAACTATATGAATAAAAACTGGCACTTCTGGAATTGGGGGTTGTCTAACTTCTGTGGTATTCATTATTATTATTATCAGTTTCAGTTTCATGACGGAGTATCCAGTACAGAATCAAAGAACACCAGAGATATACCAGATTTGGATACACGGATAGGTCGGCGATAACAGAACATGTCCATAATAACGAGAACCATAAAATCGACTACGAGGACGTCCATATATTAGACAGGAATACGCGCTATTATCCGCGAATCATTAGGGAATCACTGGAAATTATGAAAAACGTGAGCAACTTTAACAGAGAGGATGGGTATCGGTTAGTAACACGTGGAGACTGGTATTGCCAAGTACCAGTACCGTAGTAAGTCACGGTCAACCAAACACGACGAATGAGCAGCGAAGCGAACCAAGCGCGACCAATGACCAACGAAGCGAAGCGGCGCCTAGGTATATAACGAGGAGTGTAACACAACAGATTGAGTCTTTAGAATCCTTCTGAAGAAGCTGATAGGATGATCAGCGAAACGTCAAGTCAAGTTCGACGACCACGGCAAGACCCGGAAGAATCTACTTCATTAGACAACGGCCGTGAAAACCTGCATTCTACTATTAATGTTACTTGGCACTAACTTATCTATATCTATATCCAAATGATTTGCCATTATTATTATTATTATCATTATTAATAACCTGCTGAATCTAAACAAATTCTAACCTTATTTTTAGCTTTTTCAACATTAACAATATTATTTACCATTCGGTGGATTCTTTCACCAGTTTCGCCTTACTTATTATATCCCGTTTAACTAGATCATCTAAGGTCCCTTTTACTACATAATACATAATTTTGTGTCAGCAACTCCTACAAGAACTTGAATAAGATTCTCCATATTTAGTTATTACTATCTTATACATAAACGGTATTTCTTCCGTTTTTATTATTATTAATAATAAAATCTTTTTTAGAAAATTGCTCAAATCAAACAATTAAACTTGTTTTTTGTGTACAAATAAATTTCTATTCTATTCTAATAATTTCTCTAGAAAATCATACTTGGATACTTGGGAAGCCTTTTCCTTGTTTTAATAGCAGCAATGTTAATATCCCTAAGCTACCTACAAATGTACTTTCAGTAAAAAATTGCTTGACGGATCATCTGAAAAATATCTCGTTTCCTTAATTATGCCTCTAAAAGTGAACAACTTCATGCAAATACCCCTCGTTTAACTGTATGTTTAAAATACGATTTAATGGCTTAAGTATTTCACCAACGAAGGGTCTGGAACTAATTTAAAATGGAAAATAATTGTATCAACCTAAAAAAACTAATGAGCAAAGCCTATTTCGTTTCTAATTAATTTAAATGTATGCATCGAAGGGGAAGTGAGGCTACTGAAATTCTAATTGGTGTATCGAATTCTTGTCTGTACTTAAGGAACACAATGGTCGGTAGTCTATAGTTTACTGTCTCTCTTTCAAATTAAGAAAACCCGATAGGACACTTGGGGAGAAATCGAACAGTTCCTCGAGTTGGAGCTAATTGTTTTTATTCTCCATTCACGAGTTTTCTTCCACGGAGAAAAGCTCACTAATTCGGCACTTTCAACTTTTATTATTTCGGTCTTTATCTATTTTGTTGTGTATTGTTCGAGACCAACAAGATCGCTTCGATAATGTAGAGCCGTGTTTTTTTACTGTGGAAGAAATAAATAAAGAGTATAACTGAAATAAATTTATAGCCGTTTAAGGCACGATTGTCTTTGCTAAGAAAAATAAATATTGACAAAGATTTCGACCATCTTCTAGGGGTAAGAACGCAAGGTTTCTGTATGTTCAGAAAAGACTAGATGTTTGTACTAGACTGCTATTTACATTCTGATGATCAGATCGGGAGTGCTGTGAATTCAGCCAATGGCGTTCTGTAAAATATTAGGAGCAAAAACAGAAGTGCAAATTAATTGAATAAATGGAAAGTTTAAGTAAATTCTCGTCTATATGGAAACAAATTCCTTAGTTTGCTTTTATACGGGGGCTTTGCAGAAGTAAAGAATATTTTTTTTATCTTCGAAACGAGAGTTGTTGAACAGAGACTTTAGTTTCAGTAGGACGTGGCCGATTGCAAACACCTATTTAATTAAAATTTTCCTCGTCAATTCATTTACATGGTGGCGTTAACATGAAGTAGACAACCAGTGTCTTTTTATTTTCCTTGATTAAAGAGTTATTCGAAGTCGGTAATAAGAATAACTTATATTCCTTTCCGAATAACTTTATTAAGAATTGTACAAAATATCAGACCTTAGACCATTTTAAATTAAAATTAATAGATCATCGAATTTACATTTAATTCGATTTAATCTAAAAAATATACATTCCTAAGGATATTATGAACTTGCAAATACATTTGGCAAGACTATGACTAGTATCCTTCTATGGTTCAGTTTTGCTTCACCAATTTGAAACTAATGAAAATTGCTGCAAATATAACTTACAGTGAATAAAACAAGAAGAAAATATTCCAGAATATCCCACGTCCGAAAAGTACCTTCAAAATAGAGAGTATTTACACATTCTTGGAACTATTGGAACATATTTTTCTTAATTTGTGTTATTCTGATTATATTAAAGAAAGTTCAAAGGAATTTCTCCTACAGATTTCGAGTTAGCACACCACATCACTCTCAAAAATGTTAACTTGCTCCTCCATCTCATAATTAAGAAAATATTTCTTTTAGTCCTGCTCCGATGAAAAAAAAACAAAACAAATGTCTCTACTTGACCTGCCAACTTAAAATTAGGCTCTAAAATTGTTTTACTTTTGTACCTGTCTTCATAACAACAATGGCTAGAATAGGGCATACATAAAGAAGAATTCTAGTAGCAACCTTTTCCTGATGTTCCACCACCTAATGTATTGAAATAATTCATTCTCTACTTTTAAAGGGACAACGTTCACCATGTGTCAAGTAAATTATTTTATCGGTAATAACTGTGGCAATATTCGCTTTAGTCCAAGATGCAAATAAAAGCCTTTCGATCTACAGCTACGAGCTTACTCCAATTTGGAATTTTTTGATTTCCTGTGATAACAGTAAAAGAAGGCTCTTGCGCTTTGAGAATTGAATAGCAGCATTCTCATTGTGCGGATTTTATACTATCTTCAAAATGTTGGCCTGTGTTAATGTGTCGTTTCATAATTCTCTTGGGGGGCGAGCGTAGGTGCGTCTTTGCTTTACATATCTGTCGATATGTAAAGCAAAGCAATGTCAAATGCGTTCAATATCTGGGATTGATTGAGAGAGTGGTCAATGAAAATTATTTAACCACAGCACTTAGGCCTCATTGGGTCCCTTATACTTCCTCCCTATAGGTAGACCCTCGTCTAGGCCTCCAACCAACCTAATCTTGCGAAATAGGCGGTGATGCTGCCTAGGGGCATCTCCCTTACATCGGCCGAAGTAGGCCACCGTTCTTCCAAAATGGATTTTCTGATTGATGAGACGGCAGAACAGTCATAGAGTACATGTTCAACATGTCTCATCTTCATTTTCACAACTCCTACAGAGAGGTGTTTCGCTTAATCTCATATTATGTAGATGTTTCCTTAACGGACAGTGTCTAGTCTGGATTCCCGCTATAAACGTAGGTTCCTTCTGGACATTGCCAGGTAGTTCATTGCTGTACTCTTGTTGGGACATTTTAGTAGTTCCCTAACAACCTGACAGCTGTTTGTTTCATCCCACAGATACTTGAATTCGTTGTGGGTGTTCTCTTTAATTATTTGTGTTATTGTAATCGGTAACAGACTGACTTATTATGTTATTCATGCTGGAGGCAACCACAGGCGCATGGTGACATTCCCATACTACTCCTGTGGTAATTTTGTAATATCTCAGGGCTAGTAATGATTGTCTGCAGTCTGTGTAGACCTGATTGTTTTGTCCGTAGTTTGTCTACGGACAATCTCTTTTGCGGTTATGGTTATGCCCGCCAGTTTCGTCTTATATAGGGTCTGTCAAAGACAAACCAGGGAAAAATGCCATCAATGCACGCCTGTAGAAGAGGCGTCTTCCTGATAGCCTCATTCCACAGGCAACTTCTGGCCTCTCCACAGCCTGCATATGATTGTATGCCAACGGATTTGAGGCGTAACATTATTGTCAGAGCCACTTCTCCTAGATATATATCTAGTGGTGGCAGCATTAACTATATAGGTCTCGTTAACGTTGTTCGCATAGCTCCGGTTATACTTAGGCAGGCAACTATCTGCACTTGGCTGAGCTTGACCTTAACTGAAGTCTGTTTGCTCTTAGGCCACCAACCCACAGCTCCATAGGTTATCTTGGTCTTATGACGGCAGTGTATATTCACATGACCACTTTAGGTTTCATTCCCCAGGTCCTGCGACACTATTCATAAGAAATGTAAGCCTTCTTTAGTCTTCTATCTATGTGAAGGTTCCATGTTAGTTTAGCATCGAATATTATCCCAAGGTGTTTCACTTCTGATGCGAAATTTAGTGTTGTATCCAGGAGGGCAGGTGCCTTCAGTGCTCCTAGTTTCTTTTTCCTTGCGAAGAGGTTCATCTCCGTCTTCCTAGGATTGACAGACAGGGAGTGTTCTCTGCGCCATTTTTTGATTATCCTTAGGCCCCCTGCATTCTTTCACAGAGGATTCCTTCGAATTTTTCGCTAAGCATTATTGTTAAATCATCTGCATAGGCAATTGTGCGGAATCCTTCTGAATTGAGTCGACACAAGAGGCTATCAAGAATGAGGTTCCATAGCAGTGGTGATATTACACCTTTTCCTTACAGCCTCTCGCGACCATTCCTCGTACAGAAGCGTCTCCCACATTAATTTGTACAGCTCTCTTCAATGGGTGGCAGATTCAAAAGAACACGTGTCCTTGCCTTGCATCTTCAAGGGGCTTATGTGTCAGTGTATGCGCAGAAGTTATGTAACCCTAGGCGAGGATTGCGTGGTGGATATATCATCCGTTGGAGTGTATATAAAACTGTCGGTCCCTTGTTTATGAAAGGTTAGGCAAGAAGAAGATCCCTACTAAGAAGAGAAGAGTTTCGGAAAAATTCCTCGTCTCAATAATAATAATGCTGCTCAATAATACCGATTTCCCAACCTATTAGTTATAATCCGGAGACTTTTCTTTCAGACTTTTGGACATACTTTTAAAATTCATGTCATATAAAATATTCTGCTGAACCTCCTTCCGTAAGGTGCAAAGCGAATCAAGCATTAGTTCATGCCCTATACTAATTTTTCTCCCCTTTTGAAATATAACTTATGATATCTCGAAAACTGTAAGTACTACAACTATTAAGTTTTAGACAGAAATTGAATAATGTATAGCGATTGCCATAGAAATTTATTCATTATCTTAAGCATCGAAATGCTTTTTGTGTTTCTAGAAATGTTTTCTGCGTACCAAAAACAGATAAGTAATGAATATGCCGATTCATGTACACATACAAAACATATACTATGACAAAAACAATAAACACTATTAATATTAGAAAGAACAGATAATTGAGTTTACATATCATCATTAGATAAAATCTCTTCTAAAGATATCAATGTCAAACTGGCAGTTGTTAAAGCTGGAGCACACTTAATAATTGGTGTAAATTTTAAAGAATTAGTTCTACCGTAGCCACATAGAAAGTTTAAATATGTCTAGAATTTACTCGACCATGGAAATATATCACTACAGTTAACATTATCTTCTTTAAAAATTTTACTGCAAAGTTCTTACGTCTCTCGGGCAGGGAAAACATTTCAAGTAGATCGCTTTGTGGAAAACCAATGGTATTTCAAGTATAGAAATTTGTGAAAACGATGTTGTAGATTTCCTAATTTGGAGATATGAACGATATAGAAAGGCTGCCAATTAAGAGATATTCCAGCTTAGATCGCAAGAAATAAAATTATAATAATTTTCGAGAAATTACACCCATCACGTATGGTAAAACCAAGAGTCTTGCTTACGTCACATGTTAGCGAGTCTATATGATTGGCAAAACTAAGTTTGTTATCAAAAGTTACTCCGAGGTCTTTAAACGTGAACGGTCGAGTTAAAGGTTCGTTATCTAACGAGACATTCAATTATTCGGTGTCCTTCGTAGAAAATGTCATTTCATTGCATTTTTTCACGTTTAATGAGAATCTTTTCTTGCCTTACCAAGCGCTAAGTTTAGTTATGTTATTTTGTAATTTGACACAGTCATTTATGTTGCCAATTCTTGCAACAACTTAATATCATCTGCATACATTGGGTTATAAACATTTAGCTCAGATCCTATATCATTGATAAATATATTAAACAAGAGTGACCCAAGAACAAATCCTTAAGGCACACCAGAAGCTGCTGTATATAATCAGTGATCTGAATCCATTGTGCGTAATAAGCTGTTTTCTGTCTTCATTGGTAAAGCCAAAGTAAATTACATCTGATTGAACTTGGATGCCAATGATATTTATTACGTAGAACATACTAAATTGGTTGGTGTGGAGCTACATTTCATAAACCCATGCTGTTGAGAGGAAATACTGTTTCTAATAAGTGGATAGATGCAATATTCAGTACAATTTTAAATGCTTTGCTTAAGTTACAAATAATAGTGATTGATCAGAAATTCGTTATTTAATTTTTGTTCTTCTTGTACACTGGATATTGTTGGTAATACTTCCAAATAACAGGGAAGGTACACCTTTTTATAGTTAAGTTAAATAATATTTTAAGTGGATAGGTAAAAGCACTGGCACAATCTTTCAACTAAAAATTGCTGGAATCTTGCTTTTTTATAATGCCCAAATACATCATATTCAGATAAAGCAACTGTATTAACGCTGGTGTTATTCGAATTATAATCATTCAGAATTCCTATTAATTTACATTATAAGCCAATTTATTTCAATTATATGATGAGTTATTTTTATAAAATATGAATTTCTTCCATTGTTTTATGGAAATTTACAAGAACTAAATTATTGTCTCAATACCAACTATTTTTTTTATAGAAGGGTGGAACCCAACATTAATAAAACTGTAGCGATGTTAGGCTATCAGTTGTAAATAAATTTATGTGTTGTAAACTTGTCTGATTATCACCTTCCGCATTCTTCGAATAGCCGTCTTCACGCATACTTTGGATGGTGTACAATAATCGATAGCATCCTTGGAATAGTATTTTACAGTTTGATTCGACGATTCGGAGTTTACGAATGAAATTTTAAGTATGTTGAAATTTACAGTGGTGAAAGTAATTGAACAAGAGGGAGAGAAAAGATATAAATCTCTTTTGATGATATTTCAAATAGTTATGTAATGAAAAAGAAAATAAATGAAAATTTATTAATTGCCGTGTCGATGTAAATTGAAGCAAACAAAGTGAGAAAGAATACTAAAGAAACAAAATTTCACAGGGAGAATTTCGTGTTTGATATGTTGCCAATTTGAAAAAAGATGCATTATTTTAAAATGAAATAAACATAAATAATGTTCCAACATCAATTCCATCAAATAAATCCTACTCATCGTGGTTCAATTTGACAATTAGCTCATAGTCAATGCTTACGTATTAGGCTTGCAACCATGGAGTCGCGAGTTCGAATTCTAACTAGGGTAGCGTGTTTCATGTGTTATCGAGGTGGTAGCAGTGGACAAGGTGAGGTTGTGTGAGAGACAATACGTCTAGTTGCTGTACCATTGCTGAGTTCGAGTCTCAGCTGCGACAGATGGCAATCTCGTAGGGATGGTCGTTGTATAATAATTGTCTGTATGTATGTGTAATTGAGAACATCGCTCCTTTAGAGTGGTAATAAATAAATAAATAAATAAATAATGATAGGTTTTAGGACGAAAGAAAAATTGAAAATTTGAATCTTTAAGGTCCAGTTGTATAAAAGTGGATCAACCACAATATTCAGTTCAAAATCCGTGGATACTATTGTTGTCGCAATTGTAACCTTTGATTTTAAGCCAAGTTCAACTGAACTTCGGCTGGTCCACTTTTATACAACTTGGCCTACAAGAACCACAAATTGTGCCGCAGTAAAATTTTTAAAAAAACATTGATCCTTCTTAAAGAAATTATCAAAAGGAAATAGACTTTGACTTTAAGTTCAATTTAATTCTAAACGAACGATGACAATCCAAATTATTATTTGTGTATTTATTGTTGCTTTATATCTCATAGGTGATATTATTGAAGTGAAATGTAATCATTTTATTTCAGGTTTATAAATATTCTTATGATTGTACGTGAACCGTTCCATTGAAATTGAATTAATTCATAAGAAGGCTCATGAAAAACTTAGTTCAGCATTTTTATTAATATACTACAAATTCGGCATTTTCTTTTTCATCTCTAAAAGTGAAAATATGTTCATCTCTCGATTGAGGAAACATCACCCTCACGTAGATTAAGCTGTGACAAAAATATCATTTTCACATTAATGAGCTGACTTTTGCGATTTGATAACTAGAATCCAAGATAATAAAAATATTTCAAATGAGGTTACTTAGAACTAGGTCTTATTTCAACCCATGTCAAGAACAAAATGGTTTCTGTTGCGCAGTGAGTATTTTAACACATTTAAGTGAAAGAGTTCCGCAGGGCAGGTCAGCCAGGCGCTGGCTTAGGGCAGCCATGGTTCTCCTCGATATTGAGAAGGCGTTCGACGTCGTCTGGATCCCGGGGTTACTCTACAAACTACACGATTATAACTTCCCGACTTACTTTATTAAACTCATTCACTCGTTCTTGACGGGCACATACCTCTAGGTTCGCGTGAACAAACTTTCAGCGCGGGAGTTCCGCAAGGATCGTGCCTGTCACCAAAGCTTTACTGTCGTGCGCAAAAAAGTCTTATAACGTATATTTGCTAAAATCTAGTTGTGTACACCTAACTTTAATTTTTGTGACATTGACATTGTTATTTTCGGCTACTCATTAGATATTACAATAGTTATCCTAGTTTTTTTTGCTCACGACAGTAAAACTTGTATGTCTCCGATTTCCCAGAGTTCCCGAATACGAAACTAGCCAAGTACGCCGATGATACAGCCATGTATGCGTATTCACATAATTACCAAGCAGCGAACATGCTATTCAAGGCACATGTGACTCGTGAACGGCTTACTACGACCAGTGGAAGATTCGGGTAAACGCTGAGAAGTCATTACGCGTCGTTTCACCGAAAACAGAATCATAACGCCAGTCTAGATCCGGGAAAACATAATTCCAACCTAGAGATGTATGAAGCACTTGGGGGTCAGTCTGGACCAGCAACTGACACACACATTAATGAGACAGTACGGATGGCCTACTTCCTGTTCATGAGTCTCTATCCGCTCATGGTCAGTTTTAGCAGACTTAACAGACAAAATAAAAAATTGTTGTTCACAATGGTTGTCAGGCAGCCCATCACATACGCTGCGCCGGTGTGGTGCAGCACGTCGGCCACGACAATGAGAAAACTAAAAGTTCTTGAACACAAATTTATGCGCCTCTTCTCTAATTCTGGAAGGTATATCTCCCTCAGAGATCTATACACATTTTGCTACGACATAACTGCAATAGCGAACTACGTTCAAGCTGGGCCATCATTGCCCGTTAACAAGAAACATAACACAAATTAGACAGGATAATATCCCATGTCGGATGAAACACGCATTTGTTTGTTGTTTTCTTTTGTACATTTTTCATTTTCAAATAAAAAAAAATTAGAAGCACAGTTTAGGCCAGCCTATGCGCGGCCCGGCGTTTTCACACATCGCGGAAGGCCTCTCGTTTATGTTGAGGTGTCTGCGTCAGTGTCAAAATTTAGAAAAGTATTTAGTGCAAAAGTTTTATAAAAATGTGTAGCTTGAAGTTTAGTTAAGTCTGTTTTAGATATGTACAATTGTATGACCTAATTTTATCTATCTGCGATGGAAGGCGTTTTAGGTTAAGCTGTTTTTAATTTCCTTTAAGCCGAGCCAGTCCCATTCCCCCCAACTCTGTAGTCCACCACCACGAAAAACGCGGTGGTTGCATGCATGGTCAGTCCCCGGATGGGTACTGGGGAGGCAGATGTAAATATCAATTATCGTTAATAAAGTAGTATTGATTGATTGATTGGCTAAGGGCACCAAAAATAAAAAAATAAGTAGGTTGAACCGTCGTTGTCGTAAACTATGAATTTTTATTCGAAAAGTTAAAAACATTGTTAAATTATTAAAACCAATTATTACAGAAAAATACACAAAATAATAAATATAACATGACACACATCAAAAATATTAATAGATAGCAGAACATTTAAAATTGGAATTACCAAAATTTAGAATGCCTTTTTTGGTTGTTTTATATGATATATCATTTTCCAATAATTATTCAATTTATTGATAAAGGGGAATTATTAATTTGGGTACTTGTTATTCTTCTAATTCTATAAGTTGCCATGTACTTCATTGTGTGTAATTAACGCTCGAAGAGGAATTGGATAGGTTGTCTTGAGCTGTGAAAATTGTGCTTACTGCATACTATCGTTGGAAATCCCCAAAAATTTATTTTATATTGAATATTGTGTGGGTACAACTAATTAAATGTTCTTCAGAAGGAGTTATTTATTAAACAAAACTTTATCAAAAAGTGGTTACGAACCTTAAGTTTAAATATACGAAGTGAATTGTTTGACTGACTGAAATATGACTGACCTCTTTTGCCTGCATTTCGGCGGTCTCTCGTATACCTCTCGAGTTATGGGTAAATGAGCGTAATTTCCAAATTACGGTTGGCTATTGTAGTTGGCCATTACTGCCTCCAGCTTGTCGGCATTTTGTCTTAAACGTATAACTTTTGTTAGTTTTTCGATTATGGTATTTCCGTGCTTAATTTTGGGAAAGTACGTTACGTTGAAAATCTTTAGTAAAGAAATTATATAGCGAATTAACCCGTACAAGATATGTTTTTCATTTTCTCATTTTTGTTCGATTTTTTAAAAGCTTAGATAATGGAGAGGGTATAGTACGTAAGTCAAATCATAACTTATATTAAATTAATTGAACTGAAGTGCTTTAGAACCTTTGGACACTAAAGCATTCGAATGTTATATTCAGATTTCGCTAACCATATTAATATCATCTGGAGATGATTAGAACTAATTAATAATTTTTAGATGCTACCAACATGGTTAGTGAAACTCGAGTCGAAGTTAATATTCAAGTGTAACATTTAAGTTCGTTAGTGTTTTTGGAAACTGCTTTATCGTAAACGGTCTAGCTAAAACTGAAACCGAACGCATAGTAAACAAGTCAATAGTTAATTATGGTAAATGGCTTAATAATAAGTGCAATGACTGATCTAAATAATTTACATTTCCAGTCGATTAACCTCTATAGTAGAATAATTATACGTGTGGATTAGTAATACTATAATTATTGTTTCAGGTGAGCTTAACATAAAAACAGTTCTAGCAATAGTCTGTAGGTGAGTATATTTTTAACCATTACAACGCTACTAAATATCGTGAAATACTGATTTCTTTTATTGCGAATGCCGAATTTTAAAATTTTGCTCTAAAGAGGTCGAGATTTGAAATATTGCTTTCAAAACAAATATATCGCCTTAGTAAAGGCATCAAATGAATATAAATAACATAGCCCTAAAAAATTGCAACAGAGATGATTTTTTAACTAAAATATTAATTTTAATTTGATGAACAGTATACTGAAAATTCACTTCCTTCCACTTTGGATAAATGTCCACTTTCGTGCAAAATGGCGGCAAAAGATAAGTTTTCCTGATGTTTCTTGGTAACTGTTGTTTCGAAAAGAAAAATACCTCAGTACAAATTCCTTACAAAAAAGCTCTTCCTTCATTTTTTTTTTCACTAAAAGTTTACGGCCAATTTAGGTAACCCAAATTTTTAATTATGCTCGGTATTTCGCTGGTAACTACACATATATAATATCGAAAGAGAATATTGTGGGCCAGGTCAGGATCCGTTGGGAGGGGGTGGTTTTATACATCGGGGGTAGTTGCAGGAGGCTGGGATGAAAATAACAACACCATCGTGATCCCTATCCTCTAAAATCGGTAAAAAATCTTGACGAGCCCGTATTTTTTATTTTTTGAGGATATTGCTATTACGGGCGGTAGGTTCAACCCCCGGGGGCGGCCCGGGGTATTCTAGTATAAACTAACTGAATTTATTATTACTCTAAAAAAAAAAACGTTCCGGCGAGTCCTCGCAAGTCCAAAACCGAGAAGCCGGAAATGATTTTTCCGATAGGAGTATTACGCAAGGGTTTCAGAACTCGAAACCATCACCATAGGTCTTCTCGCTCTCGAAAACGGGGGGGGGGACGTATTGTAAAAGATTCTACACACTTATCAAATTAACAAAAAAAACGACTTTGACTTATCAAGTTTTATCATAATTTCATTGTGAAGAAACCCATATTTTTATTTTCTCGATATGGCAAATACAACCAGAAATATTCAACAAGCAGTGAAAAAAGACGTGGTTAAAAAAATAAAATGTTAAAGAAAAATCGGCAGCTACTGGAAGCGGCTGGAACCTCCCCACCCGGTGGACCTTTGAAGCCTAAAAGAGTTATTAAATTGTGTGCCAAAACGGCACTAAACGTAATCCGATCTCAACCAAAACCTTTTCAGATCTTCTGGAGCACTAAACTCATGCAAATTTTTATCCAAATCTTTTTACTAATGCCTGTCGGCTGCTCAGGTTTATACGGTGTGTGTGAGTAAGTATAGACTTTAAAAGTTAACAAATTAAAACAAATCGGTTTATGACTTACTTACTATTTGCTAACAGGACTCTTTCAGTGAGCAATTTGACAAAAATAATTAAAATCTTTTAATTTGATTGACTCTAGCAGTTAACATAAAAATAACGTTATAAGATAGCGTCGGACGCGACGCAACCAATATAAATATCAGCTGCGAATTTAAACTACTAAATTCAACACGAGATTTAAATAATTTCGATATTTTCAGACTCACAAACAGAGAAATAAAACTAGACTGTCTGAAAACAAACAATATATTGTAAGAATCAAATGTGGAACAGATATCACAGTAGTTTAAAGTATGTATCTACATTAAAAATAAAAGTTTGATAAAAGCACATTTTTTATAAAAAAACAAAATTACTATTATTTTAATTAGTTGAATGAGCTAATGTATCTAACTCTAATGAAAAATTAAGATCAAATGAAATGTAACCTGTTAAGTTCGAAGACAACTTAGAGACAGACAGATGAACATGCTGATAGTTGAGGTGATAGGTATAATCTCCAACGTGATGGTTTTCCGGACAAGATGGTGGCACATTAGCTAATGGCTGTCATGGAATATTTTCCAAATATAGATATTGATGACCTCTGCTCCTCCAAACAAGGTGATTATTGCGGATGGAAGCTGTATTGCTGTCAGATCTTATATAAAAGAAATCTTCGTTTTCCTAAGTTGAACCGTCTTCGTGGTCTTGTGCATAGAAAAATTAATGTTATCAGTCAAATATCCTTTACAACAAAAGAAAAAGAAAATATGTACACTTTGTGTTGCTAACCGAGCAACAAAGCAAATATTCCGTGAAAATATAAAAAAATAACAAAATTACAAGCAGAATGTAACCAAAGCATTTACTTTGATCCAAGAATGATCAAAAGATATCAAGATACTATGTTAAGATACTTTTCTCAATTACTGTAATAAATTCCCACTATTATTCAATGCATGAACTAAATAAACTAAAAATAAGAACAGATCTTATTTGCAAAGTAACGTAAGTAAGTTCCCCAAAATATTCGAGAAAATAATACTTGAAACGTATCATTTTCTGTGTTTGATTTTTTAGTAAAAACCAAAAATGTAAAAAAATAAAATTTGAAATTTTAAGTTATATGTAATTAAATTTCCAACTTTAACACACATCCAGAAGTTAATAACCTATTTATTTTCTAATATGGCTATAATCAATTTATTAATCAACTGCTTTTGAACAAGTAATAGTATTCATAAACAAATAGCGTGGATTATAAGCAGGAGTTGCATAATTCACTAGATGCAGCCAATCACCTTTCCGATGCAGTGAAATGGAATGGTCCATTATTATTATTGAGGAAAGGAAGGTGATTTGACATGTTTGATTAGTTTCACGTTTAACTGTTGACATTATTCTGTAAATAATGTTTCTGTATACTTGCAATTTAATATTAATTGTTATAATCGTAGATAAAATATAGTATTCAGTTTGTTACATTATCGCTCGTTGAATAATATACTATTATCGTATTAATAAGTTTAACATCACTTGAACAACTAGGAAAGTCTAGTTAGGTACCATAAACATTACAGGTTCGTAAAGTAACAAACTGAAAATTGGTAAAGTGATAATCTATAATAAAAGCATATGATATTGCTATTGTTATACCTACCTTTAAAGTTTGTGACAATTCACTTGTACACAGTCACTAAAAGTTGCAAATATGCCGAAATCTTATATGTGACATGACACCAACGTATCGGATGACAAACTACTAAAACATAGCGCGGGGAACAAACAACAATCGACAAAATTCTCTTTGTTAAATAAACATTAGTTAGCATGCATTTCAGTAATTTCACTAGATTTTAGAGGAATATTTGTAGTGTAATTCTTCGATTTGTCTCTGTATATATTTAAAAAAATGGCACTAAACCTAATCCGATCTCAACAAAAACCTTTTCAGATCTTCTAGAACATTGATGAAACCCTCATGCAAACTTTTATCCAAATCCGTTCTGCAACTCAAAATATTTGAAATTAAATGCGACAGTAAAGCTGTGTAGTTGTTGTTGAATAGGGATACACGTGACGTGACCAGTTTCACGACGTAACGGCTACGCGCATTGATCATGTCACGCGAAATGCGATCTGTGCTTCACATTTGCTTTGTTATTAATTTTTTTCACGGAAACCAAATCGAAAATGTGGAAGTGTGATATATCGTTAACATTGGAATTTTATTTGCTTTTCAATGGTTCGATTGAACATTGTAAGTAATTACAAAATAAACAACTTGTTGCGCCAAAATGGCAATAAACGTAATCCGATCTCAACCAAAACCTTTTCAGATCTTCTGGAACACTAAAGAAACGCACATGCAAAGTTTCATTCAAATCCCTTCAATAGCTTCGACGCTATCGTGCTAACACACATACACACACACAGACATTTTTCAAAAACCACTTTTTTGGGTACCTAGGACCTCAAAACGTAAAGATTTGATGTTATCTCAAATTTCGTTTTTGAACCAATTTTAGTAACCTCTCACAATTTTATTGTGGTGAGGTTAAAAAATGTTCCGTGGGGCCAGCATTGGACAAAATATTTTTCCACAACTTCGACTTACCCGAAGTATCCGTTTCATTAATGAAATCCACATTTGTAGAGAATTCCATATACAGTAAAATTTTGGATACACACTACTTTTAAATTCTTAATTATTGTGTGTTAGAATGGAATATGTTCAGTCAGTTCATTGTATTGTATAAAAATTTTGATAACTTCATATCACCAGAAATTCTAATAAGTACGCTAATGACTCACCTCATATGCCCTCAAGTATTAAATGCTATATACCGCTGAACCATCAAAGAAATCTGACACAGTCTCAGTGATTATCTATTACTTCTGCCCAACCCCATTTGGTTTTAACATACTGTGGTAGAAATTGACATGCCACTGTTAAATATTCGCGGGAAGTTTTCCCTTCTAGTAATCATGTATGTGGAAGGGTTGCAAATGAGCAAACGTCGTTAATGCCTTTAAGTTGTTTACTTTCAAAGTAACCGCAGGCATTATCTCGGTATAGCGTTGTAGTGATTTAGTATTTTATAATTCAGTGACTGACATTTATTTGCAAGTTAATTTAATTAATATAGGAATAAACCACGATTAGTATATATAAAATTTTTTTAATTTGAATAGTGTATCAAGTTAATCAATGTAAAATTGTTGCTGCTACTACTATTATTACAACTACAAACTAATTTTTTTAAATTATTGTGTAATATGTTAATATTTTAGAGAATCGATATATCCGGCGCAAGCTGCTTTCGTGCTACCAAAATAAATATAACTATTATTCGATAGGTTCAGTACAAAAAAAACCTAAAAGATATTTACCTCTAATATCATATCAACTGATATATTATTATTACCAGCTGTAATGTTACAGAAATTTATTCTAGTAATAATAAAAGTATATTTACTAAATAAGAGATACATTTGCAGTTACAATCATACATACATACATATAATCAATTGATAAACTAATTTCAAACTAAACTAAACTACTTTTATTTTCAGGCTTATACTAGAATACTCACAGAAATATGTAAGATACTTGTTCGCGAGGACAGTACAGATAGAAAATATGTGGAATAAGATATAATAAAATAAAATATAATAATATAAAATAATAGCAATAATAATATACGTTTATTTACGAAGAAGAAAAATAACAATAATTTACAATGGTAATGTATTCGCACAATGATTATAAATAAACATTGTTTCCCAATAAGTGACTTGCAATGTTATAATAGAAGTAATTAAACTAAGAGCTTTTCTAGTTGAATACATTGACTAAAATAGACAATAAAAATATCTTTATTTACTTAAACATCCACTCGTACTGCACACCTTAGTGAATGAAAATTTAACCTATCCTAACTAAAATAAATTAAGCACTAGTTAAAAAAGAAAAGTTAATAAGGCTATAAATAAAATCTCTTGCTGTTAGAGAAATTACAATAATAAGAGATTTATGAATCCAACAGTCGTATATCCATATCAGGAATATACATGTCAACATGTGTCTGAAGTTTCCAACGTTAAAATTCAGTGGAAAATTTTTCTGTCAATAAAATTATGGGGTGGCAAGAAAACAGCAAGAGTTGGTTACAAAAACCCTAATCTGGTATGTAATGGTGTAATCATACCCTTAAAATAGGTTACTCAATAAAATTCTTAAAATTCAAAAACCAACAATTGCTGCCACCTAATGCTTCTTGCAAGGTGTTTGTCTCAACTGTAATTATTTTTTAAAAATTTTTCTTACTACGAATTTGCAGCCGTTAAACTTATAACGCTACGGGAGCTACCCTTAAAATATTTGAATTTTTTGGGGTGGCATAGGTTGATTGTAGCCGCGTAATTTTTGTAGAATCTTATTAGTCTCGGGTCTGAGTATTTTTCAACATTTTTCGAAACCGCTTTAAAATTAAGGAAATACAAATATTTTAAGGGTGCTGATAAGGGTAGTTTCCGTAGCAATTTCGAAGTTTTAAAAAATGTTGAAAATACTCAGACTCGAGACTAATAAGATTCTATAAAAATTACGCGGCTGCAATCAACCCCAGCTACCACAAAAAATTAAAAAGTTTTAAGGGTGCAGTAAGGGTAGCTCCCGTAGCTATTTTAAAGTTTTAAAAATGTGGAAAATATTCAGACTCCAGACTAATAAGGTCCTACAAAAAAAAAACGCGGCTACAATCAACCCCTGCCACCCCAAAAAATAAAAAAGTTTAAAAGCTGCAAATAAGGGTAGCTTCGGTAGGGATTTCGAAGTAAAAAATCTTAGAAATTAATTACAGTCGAGACAAATATGTTGCATGAAAAATTAGGCAGCTGCAATTTTTCGTTTTTGAATTTTAAGAGTTTCACGTAGTAACCTATTTTAAGGAGATGATTCCATCATTACATACCTGATTAGGGTTTTTTAGAACCAACTCTTGCTGTTTTCTTGTTACCCATCTTCTTTTTATAGAAAAAATTTTCGATGAATTTTAACGTTGGAAATTTCAGGCACATCATTCCAATTACACATAAGGTGTATTTCTGTAATTAAAAAACAAAGAAATAGCTAAATATACAAATAAAATAACCAAGCACTGTATATGTAAACAAAGGACAATTTGTAACAGAAAATTTTAGTACCTAGAAACTTACCTTAAAGAGGAAAGTTATACAGGGTCTTTCAGAAATGCATTAAATTCTATAGTAGATTGAGGAGTCCGAGAGATGAAGATTTTACTAACCAATTTTATAGCTGTAAGTACGGAGTGTGGATTAGAGAGCGCCACTCGGTTACTAATAGGTCACTTCAAAATTTTGCCCAGCCAAGAAGGCAAAATTGTTGTGACCATGTTTACTAGAAATTTGAAAGTTACAGTCAAAAATCAATTATGTTTTTTTGAAAAGACGCAGTAGGTATTTTGAGTACCTGGGACCTCAAAACGTAAAGATTTTATGTTATCTTATTTTTAGATTTTGGACCAATTTTAGTAATCTCTCACAATTTTATTGTGGTGAGGTTAAAAAGCAAAAAAACCAGGAGGCTTCCCTTTGACCAAATCGATAATAAAATTTTCACGTGATAGCTAACCAAGCTTCCATACAAAAGAAATACTAAATTAATCTGAAACAAAAATATATACACTCAATATCAGAATGAAAATCATCTAGTGTTATTATACAATATACATTCTGTTGATCCATATTTGACCATACTGGCATAATTTATTGTCTCAAAACACATTTAATAATAATTTGATACATATTCTTTCTTTTATATTTTTCAAAAAATTTCTAACTTTTAACTTATGTATTTTTAAACAATAAACGCATGCTGGTATGATCAGAAATGGACCAACAGTATGTATAAATAACTGTGGGTGACTTTTCTAGACAAAGCCGCAAAAACTATATTTACTCATTATGGCTTTCGTTAATGGATTATTCTATTGTTACGTGTTTATAATCTCCAGTAAACACCCTATACGTAGGTTCAATAAATTGCAACAAGATTATTCACAAACTACTGATTTATTAATCACTTAATTACAATAACTAGTCCTTACAATTACACATTAGTACACACTAATTACAAGTTTATTCTACTATAGTTTCATTACTATAATTCACAACTAGTTACTGTTCTCCATCTTATCTTATAATATCCATACATAGCCGACTCCAGTGTGCTTGGATCCACCCTATATATACCCGCGTTGAATGTACTCGATTGAATTCTAGAATGTTCCAGTGTATCGTCCGAGATATTTCCAGTCCTTCTAGTATTTTTTATGAGGCAGTGGCGTAGGCGTGCATATAACACTACTATATTCTATTATATTGAAATATATGTTTTTTTAGAGCTAGAGGCTAGCTCTACTAAATGAGTGAGATGTGTTACGTAGGGAGTTATATCATTAGGAAAAAGAAATCATTATTTTTTTGACTCTTAGTAGGGCACATATAAGCCCAAGTAGTCCAAGTAAATTATTTCATTATTATATAATCATAAACAATCAATATTAAAACTAGGTCTGACATTAAATTACGAACCAAATAGTAAACATAAACTTGCTCAATGTGTAATCTACTAAGCATTTTAGTGTGGTAAAATAATCTGAGAAAGAATATAGAATTATTTTATACTGATAAAAAGAGCGACTCCTTGTCCTGACGCATCTCCTCACACCTATTGGTAATAGCCCCCCATTTGTTTTGTTTATCCTGCGACACTGTTTGTTGTTACTTTATTAATAAATTAGATTTATTTTACCCTCACCTTCTACTTTGACTACGCAATCCACCTCTCTCACAAGCCAAGTGGCCGTTAGTTCAGCCTTTCCAGAAGGGTGGTCGTGATAATATTAAATATTAGATATCGAGTGTTTGACAGATTTACTATATATTTTTTTTTAATTACTGTTGACTTCTCGTAAGGGAGAAATAATTACACAATCTTTCCATTGATTTAGTATTATTAATGTACTAGTTGATCAGAATTAGATTAGCAGTATATGTAGAAAGTTTTCATATTAGATTTTGAATGAGTGATAGTTATTTGCTACAAACCCAAATATTTTTCTGTAACAATTGTATTATAAGTTTATAATGTGAATCAATTCTTTGTCATTTTAATCTTGATAGCGCGCAAAGTTGAGTTAAATTTTCATGCATCAAAAAATATTTGATTGGTAATAATAAGGACAATAACTCCATTGTTTAGAATTTTAAAAGCATTTCTTCTGGCTTAAAAGTAAACATTTGTTAAAAATTATATTCCACATAAATATATTATGTTTTCCAAGTGTTGAAAATAGCAAAAAAAGATGAGGGATGTTATAGAACGATGTAACGCTCATGGTAGAAAAGTCATTTGTTTGATTACTAGATACTACGTTACCAACATTCAATGACCTCTCTATGAAAGCTTAAACTTAGGGAAGACCTGTAGGGAATACCTCACTTCACTATTCGACAAACCTTGTAACGTTACAGCATATAAACACTTCATTCTACACTACGGCAATCTGACTATTGGGTTATACACTGCGTATCTGTTTACTCACATTACATGCGTATGTGCCTATAGTATGGATGACCTAGGAATTGACACTTATGGCATCTTGTCACCCTGTTACTATGGGTTAATGTTAATCCTTGTTGATTCTCAGTATTACCAGCTGATGTTATTACCCAGTGTTGATATTCCGTGATTTGCTTGCTGATTGGTATATGCCATATGTCGTTGAGGATTATGTATACCGATTTCTATACAGTGAGTTGCAAAATAATGAAAAAAATACATAGTACTGGGGAAAAATATCAATATAGTTTCTTTACCAATAACCTCGAATGACTTGGAATGCTCTTTCACACTCCTTACATTTTCGAAATTATTTTTAAAAAAAGTTTCTCTAAAAGTCGAAGGTTCCTTGCATGCAAACATGCTGTAATGCTCAAAAGTCGATATGTTTTTAAAACAAAAAAATTGGGAACACTATTCCAGAACTGTTCCTAAGCACTGTGCTTGGTGTTCGTCTAAGCACTTTTGTGCTGAGGATCACTTTTTTTAAAATCGACGTTTAGTGCTTCGAGCACTTCACGAATGAGCAACAAACATTTGTTCAAATAGGCACACAATGAAATAAATAAAATCTGTGACAAATTTAGACATATTAGTCCGGACGGTAAGCTGCACGAATGGATCCCACCTTGCATTTTATGCTCAAGCGTTGAAATTGTACAGTTGTTCGTTATTTACAGCGATTTGCAACGCAGCCCTTTTACGGCTACACTTAACTAAGGCTTCTCACATTTCTGAGGCTACAGGATTTGTGCACCATATGAGTTCCCAAATACTGTCACATTTTTATGTGTGGGGACATATGAAGTCCTTACTGTGTGCAAATTCCATCAATTCAAGGTAAAAATTGTGGGAACTGTGACGCGTTTTTCCCGACCTCGCATGATGACATGGAGAAAAAAAGCTGGCCACTCTTTGACACACGAGCTCCGGAAACAAGTATTCAGTTTGCTCGGGCGCCAGTTCTAGTTTAAGTGATAGGACATACTGCCCTCAAGCCGACTACCCGAGGCTGAGTAGCTGAAGTGGAGAAAGTTTACTCCAGAGGGTTAATGTATGGGAAATTAGACGTTCATACACAAACAATAAAACTCAGAGTTTTCCAATTAAATCAGTATATTCAGATAAACCTAATATTACAGCTCTACTTTTCTAACTACTATATACCGGGAGGAGCAAGTAAAATTCTAGTAGTAACGAAAATACTAGCACCAGATGACTCAGGCGACCGGAATAGCAAGCTGCAACACAGAATATATGGTTAGCAAGAATAAACAGGGTGTAGATTAGATACGGACACCAGACAAGTGAAGCAAGACCACAATTATATCTATAAATATAAAAACTACAGTGCAACAGTTTATCAAGTACTTGGCTAGTGTGCGTTGATTAATTTCCCTGAAAAGCTAAGGTATGATTAATACATGGTGGTACAACTTTTAGTGTTTCTAGAGCCCCTAGGTTACATGCGAAAGACCTACGAGTTGCATAGAGAATTTACAGGAACGGTTACCCTCGAGATGAGATACTGAAAAGGTAAAGTATGGTTAATAAAATACTTCTGTTACTATGCAGTATTCCTAAAGCCCCTAAGGTACATGCGAAACACCTACAAGTAACTGTGAAATTTACAGAAAATGACAATACTGACACCCTTCTCAGATCCTTAGGAACTTTTCTACCAATGGACAACTTACTGTGGGAGTAAGAGTAGGCGCCAGATGGATGCGCTACTGGTCGATGACGTAGAGTGAACTTAACAGAAATTCCACTCCTTGGAATTTAATATATCCCAAGTACGGTACCTTAGGTTTAAATCTCGGAGTGCACACGTCTGTTTGCGACGAGTCGCTCTGTCCGAGTGCCAACACGGTATAAATTTAATTACTTCCTTCAAATATGAAGAAGTGGGAGAAACAGCGGAAAACAGATGCGCAATGGATCAACGTGACGTCAAACGGACTTTACAAAATATTTAAAATACAGATTTGTGGACTTGGGATATTCTTATGATAGCACCACAGCAAGCAGCAGGCACGTGTACCTCGTAGGACAGCAGCTAGAAGGCTGACTGTGGAATATTTCAATTATTTCCGTGTACTAAAAGAATGACTTCTTAATATAGAAACTCTTCTCGTCGCTTCCTCGCACACGAGTTCTTCTGTACTTTACAATCTGGTATACCTACGCGGTGCTTCTAGAAATTAATATTTTTATTAACTTTTAAACTAATTCGCCTACGGCGGTACAGTATATCTACAAAAATAAATATAATAGAACAATTCCTATAAAAGATTTTCAAGAAGATATCTTATGCATATTGCGGTAACGAAAACCACTTCGTTACAGAACAAATACAAAACGCAGCTAATTTTGTTAGAGGGAACAAAATGTATTTTTTAATGTAAGAAGATCTATCATCAAAAAAATTATAAAATGCATAGAAGTAGATGGAGGCCACATCGAAAATTTACTCTACGTTGCTGTAAATTAGTTCATAAGAAAGTCAGTGAGTTTGCGTAGTTGTCACTCTTTAGTTTTTTCTTATGCTCTGTAATTTTTTCAATAAATACAATTTGTTCTTTTCAAATTGAGTTTGTTTTCAAAGAATTATTGAAATCTTTTGTGGCAGTTTTCTCGGAAACGGTTGGAATTATCAAGTTCTGTCAGTTGTACCTTTTTTACGTAGAAATAACTCCCGCATAAGACCTTCAAGTCAAAAGTGCCACAACGTTTCTTAAAAAAAGAAAATGAAAAATATTCATCATCAACTATAGCCCATGAGGCACTCCAAGCGGGCTAAATGATGCGATATATAAGTTATTGTTTTTTTAGATTAAAAAGTGTTTTCATTCCAATTTTGAAGAAGATAGGTCCAGAGGTAGTTGAGATATTGCAAAAAAAAAAATACAATTTTGCCACCCTGTATCTTTTTCCATAGCAACAATTTACTGAAGCATATTTAGTTATATCCTCATATTTTGGTCCAAAGAACCCGTGAACAATGGCTTATTATTAATTGTCCACCCTATATAATTGAATATCGATTTTATATAGAACTAAAATAGCAAATGATCGTCCACGAGAAGTTAGGTAAGATTTTACATTCATTAATTTAATTAATTTTTAATAGACAAAAGCCCAATTAGATTAATTTTGATACTCTACTCCAGTGTAGGGAGGACGTAATATAAATAGCCTCATGATTGGTTGTTTTCGCTCCGTCGTTACGTCCTTTAAATTTGCAGGATATCAAATCATCTGGACCTATTTTATCTTCCTTTACAGCTTTAATAGCGTCGTCATCAATGTATATTCTATATAAGTTAGGGCATTAGTGTTTGTATGATAGTTTTCAAAGGGCTCTATACATATAATTGAACAATTATATAAAAATGCATATAAGCCAGCGGTCAGTAAAATGTATACTTTATCACTAATACATTGGTCACGTCACTATTTTTTTTGTAATTCAGGAATTGGTAATAATATACCGTGATGCAAATTTTCAATAAAAAATTTAGCATTTACTAGCGCTATATTTTGCTTATGTATAAGACATATCTATATTCTCGAGCTTCGTGCACAAAAGCAGTGGTTGCGGGTAAAATTAAATTCTCCAACAACAAACAAAATATACGAAAGTTGATAAACATACGAAGCTGTCGAGGAAGCTAAGAAACTTGTTTGAAAAGGACTTCCGCCTTGAGGAAGCATCTAAACTTTCCAACAGTTTTAACTTGAAAATAAGATGTGTGCGACCAGGGAATTAATGAAATATGTGTAATTTTACGCTGTTGAAAGGGTGGATTATCACGTTTATTCATTGAAATCTGGAGTGCTTAAACTTTTCTGTTGAAAATCATTATCTGCGCTCAATGTTATTTTAGCGTATACCTTTATCATTAAGGGCATACGTCGTATATTTAAAGCTTAAAATTTAGTAAACTTATTTAGTAATAGCGCCGATATTTTTATTATGAATACGAAATTTACATTTTTGTATTTTATTTATTTGGCTTTTATAACAATTGCCGCTTTTGTATAGTGCCTGTGTACCCAACAGATAATAATAATAATATTTATTCGCCAAAACAATGTATATGTACAAAAATACAAGTTTCTTATAATATAAAACAGAACTGTAAATAAACACTCCACAAAGATAAATCCGTGTGTGGAAAATAGATAACAATAATAATTTATGAATACATACATAATAAATATACATAATCCTATTTACATATATACACATAAATATACAGTATCTTTCAAAAAAGGCGATGCCTTGAACAGTAAGTTACAGTTTTCCTCAGCAGTATGTTTTTAGACAGGCACGTGAATTATGTATATTCATTCATTTAAAATTAAAATTAGAATACTATTTATACATTATGTTATTGAGTAAGTAATTAACTTTTGTTTTAATTGTTACTATAATTCCATTTTTTTAATTATTATTATTTATAAGGCATGAATTTCATGTCTATTATATCGTGTTCTACTTTTTGTGTATATCCATTGTTTTATTCTACTTTTATAGAGAGTGAATGAATTTATTTGTTTTATTTCTACAGGTAACAAATTATATAATTTAGGTCCCAAATAAGTGAAACATCTATGAGCGATGGTTTTACTCATTTTAAGTAGATGATCCATATCAAGGCAATATATAATAATGCGTACTAAAAGAATATAAATATTTTACATAGCAAATGAATAAGTGGTAACACTCACCTTGTAACAAAATATATGTTTCCAGTTAATTCTTAATAACAGCAAATAAAATGCAAATATATAGTACCCTGCATAAAAATATTAATGAAACTGTTCATAATATAAAAATTCAATAGAATAATTATAAATATTCAAAAGAATAGTTACAATACGCACTTGGTTTATTGTTTCATTAGTTTTGTTCAGATTTATCTGACATATGTTTCGGCCTTGAGACCATTATCAAAGAGTCTTAAAAACTGACCTGAAAGTGGTGGTTCACAGTACATATCTTACAAATCCTCTACCCACCTAGAGGGGGATAATAACTTGATTTGCTATTTCTTAAAATTTAACAATGCAGGCCGGAAATACGAACTTAATTTTAATTTTATTACTGTGTCTAGTACAGGATTGTTCATAAATTCTGTTTGTGTGTTTGTAACGTTTTTATGGTTTATGGTTAATTTCTAAAATTTCAAGCATGTCTAAGATTTTTCCTTTGCTTGCATTATGCAAAAGTTTAACACTACTACCGTTAAAAACGTGATTTTGCTCAATGCAATGTTCGACGAAACCAGTTGATTTTTTATTATATAAAATAGACTGTTCGTATTCTCTTAACCTCACATCAATACTACGGCAACTCTGACCTATATATACGGCATCACAGTCGTCACACTTTATTTCATATACCTCCGATTTTATTATATCTTCTGTATTTTCTTTATTATTAACCAACAAGCGACCTAAATTATTTCTATTCTTTGATATTGCATTAATACCTAATTTATTTAATCTATTACATACTGAGTTGCTAACTTTATTTATATAATTTATACTGTGCCACTTTTTGTTTTCTAAATTTGGCGCGTTATAAAAATGTTTTTGTAATAATTTTCTCTGTTTATTTTTTATTAATTTGTCAATAAGTAACTCATCATAGCCATTGTTTTTTGCTAGCGTTTTAAGAATTCTAACTTCTTTTTCAAAGTTAACCCTATTTAAATTTAGAGATAATACCTATCAAACGGTGACACTTTTATCGTCCAAGATTGATTACAATTTGCATATGTAAGAGTGTCAGTAAAAGTTGGCTTTCTGTAAATATCAAGTTCTAGCATAGTTCTGGGCTAGCCCTAAGAAACCATAAAAACGTTACAAATACACAAACAGAATTTATGAACAATCCTGTACTAGACACAGTAATAAAATTAAAATTAAGTTCGTAGTTCCGGCCTGTATTGTTAAATTTTAAGAAATAGCAAATCAAGTTATTATCCCCCTCTAGGTGTGTAGAGGATTTGTAAGATACGAACCACCACGTTCAGGTCAGTTTTTAAAACTCTTTGATAATGGTCGCAAGGCCGAAACATATGTCAGAGAAATCTGAACAAAACTAATGAAACAATAAACCAAGTGCGTATTGTAACTATTCTTTCGAATATTTATAATTATTGTATTGAATATGTTTCATCAAGAACCTACCGCAGATTCCATCCAATTAATATAGAAATTCTGTTAAACCAATAATTTCTATCCTCGCGTGTGGAAACAACCAATCAAAGCAGCATTACACTGAAAATTTCCCACCTGTGTTTTTTAACCAATAAAATGTGTTTTCTCTAGTGTCACCATGGCAACATAGGTATTTTTTTTTCAAAATTTATTTGCACGGAGATACCCTGAAGAGTTATAGTGGAAAATTGTTTGATCTATAACGTGATTTAATTAGTAATTACTATTAACCAGTGTTTATTTGCTTTTTAAATTTGACATTTGAAAAGAAGTGAACAAATACTTAATAAAATTATTTATTTCTTTTACGAATTATTGTAATTTTCAGTTAGAAATTTCAAATGTTTGTGATATTCTTTTGCTATCTCATCTCTTCTTAATATTGAGTAGGTTAGACCAGGAGAAATGATATTCATTAAATATCTGTATCTAATAAATTATATACAATAGTTGGACAGTATTTTGTTTAATTTTTTCCCATTTAACAAAAATACAGACTATTTTGTAGACTTTTGGAGTAAATATTGATGGACAATACAAAACAAGTTTTTTCAGATCTAAATCTCTGCGACATTCTTTAGTCAGATTCTCCAAAAAAAACATAATACATTTTAAATGTTTTAAAACAATTACAACGTAAATTATAACAATGTTTGAAAATGAACATGTTCGTTGTTGGCGTTTTGCGCTGCCAATATTTTCATGGACTTACATGTCACAACAATTATTATAACTCTTTGCCTAGTTTCATGACCTCCTCCGTTACTAATGGTATTTGATAATAATCATTATCTAATAAATAATTGAAAAATGTTCATGACCTTGAAAAAATTTTCGGAAATAATTTAACCTCTAGCAGTACACGCAAATTAGATTAAAAACATTTAATAGAAGAAATAATCTATAAAGAAATAATATTTGCGCTGTGTACCCTCGATAGGGTTAGAAATAGATACCCGAAAAGTTCTCACCCCATCCAGGAACGGAAAGTCTCTTTTTTGCAAAAAACTACCCCTAACGGGGACTTAACGCTGCTTTTTCACTTTTATCTTGTAAACCATTCGTTGGAAGAGAACTAAGTATACACAATAAAAAAAGTTTTCATTAATTTCTATATAAAAAGTGTCATATTGCCCTTTTAGCTTATCCCCACCTATTTCGCAGTAGCACCGTCCAAACAGAGTGGTAGTTCCGAGCGCACAGATAAAAATCGGTTATATTTATACTCTAACACTTGGGATCACCCAAGGACTGGTGGATATTCTAGTCTCAGACACACACTGGCTGTACCACGGAAAGGATGGTTAGACACATTTGTAAAAAAACACCTGGATTACTTAGAAACTAGTACAAAGTTATTATTTGTATTATTTGGTAATAAACTTTTAATTTCATATATAATCATACTCAATGAAATCCTCTCATATTTTTTTATCGCATCCAGTGATTCTATCCATTTGCAGGTAAGTTGAGCAAATACATCTAAACTTCCACATGCTTTAATTTCGTTATTGGTCAAAGGGCTCTTTCGAAATGACGAATAATCCATCATCACAGTTTTAGAAATTTTTGGGACATCTAACGATGCAGTATCTCCCACTTTTAAACAATACGGATCAACACCATTGTGCTCTAATTTAGAAATATAATTTGATGACTCCTAAATGTTTAGATCAAATTTTAACACAGTTAACAATTCTTATTGCTAAAATTAACTAATCATTTCGGAAATAGGTCACTTTTAACAGTACTCAAAAACCACGTGGGTTAAGAAACAAATAAAATATTCAATTAAAAAATGAAAATCGCCAAACGTATAGTTCTACTATAATTAATTCTACATAAATAAAGTTTTCAAAAAAAGCTCCAAAACCCTTTAAAACTTAGGATAGCCTCAAGTGCAACAAGAACTTTTGGCGACTACGGATTTGAAGTTGCAGCTTCATGTAACTTCAGCTGCTACTACTACATTGCCTAACATATATGGATCTTATATTGTTTTTAAAATAGGTACAACTTTTTCCAATTTTAAAATTTCCAGGAATATAAAATTTCAACGAGTTTTTTGTCTATATATTATTAGGAAGAGAGTTGTATATTACACTACCTAAGCACCTGTGACTTCTTTGGCCAACTGTTTTGTCAATTTCTGGAATCTTCACTGACTCTATTTTGTACCACGTGTATTTGAGAATGGGCAATTGATTCCAAACTTCTGTTGTTTTTATAAGAACGTAACAGCAAATATTGACAAAACAGTTGCCTTAGATCAAAAACTTTACACTCTCCATACAGAAGAATACATCAAAGGTTTTTGGTAATTAACTTTAAGCAAATTTAAGTAATTTAAATTTTGGGACCAAGCAGCGAATTTTCTTTAATGTTTGTCCCATCTCATATGATAGTCTATTATTATGCCTAGGTATTTAATGGTTTTAGCTATTTTTAATTTCATTTCTGACTTATTCTCCTTCATAACCATGGAATCAAATTATGGGAGTCCTCGACTATTTGGGCATAAATACATCCTACCATCATATAACCTACATTAAAATTTCTAAAAATTCAAAATTGCGTGTTGGTTTCCTGCTTCATATCTACGTCCATGTATTAATAAGTAAGTGGTTTCACCAACGATTAAAAGGCTTTCTTTATTAAAAAACTGAATTATTATTTTACAGGGAAAAAAATAGTTCCTGTAAAGGACGTTAAAAATAATGTATGTTCGATGTAACTTGATTGGTATGGCAAGTTGACACGTATTGTATATTTGATTTATAATATTAATGAGTTTAATAACAGCAAAATTGTTAGGATTCCAATTTGGTAATAGTTTTTTTCGTTTCATTTATTTAATTCTACATTTTCTGTGTCTCATTGTAAACCGAGGTTAGTTCGACTAATCATCTAATTAGCTATTTATTAAGATTGTTAAAACCTGGCGTTTCTAATTATTTTCTAGTCATTTTACCAAGATGCAATTTTATTTACGCAGACACAAATTCAGTAGAGACATCTTCGCTACATCAATCAAGTCAAGCAGTCTAACAACCATTTGCGTTTTATCTTAATATTACAACTTGGTCGGCGCGACTCCCGCAAAGTTACTAATGTTCTCGTACCCTAATTTTCACTCGTGTTCTTTTGATTTAGTTTTCAACGGTTTGAATTGTTTCATAAATTAACGAAGAGCTGGTACATGGCTAGGCGCATTAAGGGTGGACGTTTTTAAAGCTACTTTCTGTTTTATTTACTGGGCTTCCTCACGTCCCTTCCGCTGGGAAACCTTTATGTTATACGAAAATCTTCTTTTTTTAATAAGAGAGTTAGTTGTTAGTTTTCTCTGGGGAAAGGGATCTGGAAAGGTCTAATATCAAATTTTACCTTGCAATATCAATCAAAGTCCTAGTATTCAAAAGGGGATATACGCAGAAAGTGCAAAAATGCTCTTTTAAAAAATAGGAATTATTAACGAAACAATGTAGAGCAAGTGTTTTGAAGGATGTTCTCGAGTCATGTAAAGTGTCCAGATGTCATCCCCGTTACCGTGGCTGTATTTCATTAAATATTTTACTTTTGTTTACATATTTGTATCTAAAATATATAATTGACTACATTTAATAATGAAATTATCAAGGCTTGTTAATTCTTTAAAACTTTTTCGAATTTAAACTATGAAATTACGAACATGGCTAAATTACTTTAAATGTAAATTGTGAAATTATTTGAGAAAATAAACCACTTATTAAGTAAAACGTACATCCATTCATCTTTGACAATCAGTTTTTTTTTTTAAACTCGACAACTCAGTTAAATTTCCTCATGTGCTCAGTTACCATTGGTTTGAAAATATGAATTAGGGGGGCGATAGGATAATAGTTAGCGCGTCTAGCTTTCGCTCTGACCATACCTAGCGAAGTGGGTTTAAGCCCCACCTACTGCAAAGTAATTTTTAATTATAAATTATCCCCGTAAAGTGGTTCGGATAACACTATAAACTGCAGGTCCCCGTCTCTCTTATTCACACAAGTCTAGGCTTAAGGGGGTCATTCAAGTGATCTGGAAGGCGGTTAGAACATTTCTAACATAAATATAAACATAGGTATTAAAAGGGCCTTAACTTAAAACATTATGATAGTTAATAACAAGTAAGAATTATAAACAACTGATGCTAAAAAAGCAAGAACATTATTAGTATTTTTAAATGAATTACTGTAATGTTTTAAGTGACTTCCGATTTAGTACACATGTTTATATTTATGATTTGAGAACTATAGAAAAATCTACAATAACTCTTTTTTACAAGAATTTAGAAGAATACGATATAGAATGTCCAGTCTTCAATTTTCGACAATCGCCAATATTTATGATCATATGTACTGTACATTCAGAAAATGTAATTTCTACATTCTCATATAGTAATAAATTTTATTATAAGCTTCATAATATTGCAAGGGGTCGCCACTCGCATTCCAGTAGGATTCAGAAACATTTTAGTAACTCCACAAATTCAAGTAGTACTAACAATGTATTTTCAAATTAATTCAGGTAACTTCCTAAAATAAGAAGCTGCTCTCAAATAATTCTAGTAATTCCAAATTGATCGTCAGGTAATTTTCAGGTCTTACTCGTTGAAGATTCAAACATACCTGACCAAATTAAACTACATTCATTCAAGATGAATTTTATAATGAATGATTCATACCCTAACAATAATTAATCAAAATAAGAGAAAGGTGTATAATTACTAAATCTGATTACAACTCTATAGTCATAAAAGCATATTAAATAAAGCATACATATAGTAAGTTCGGTTAATACTGAAGATATATTACATTCTCAGGACTTGCTTCAATAAATAATTTAAGTATAATTTAACATTTGAAATATAAACTCATAGTGGAAGGAAGTATGTGAAATGCAGTTACTTTTAACCTCAATTCTTCAAAGTATTAAAGAATTTAAAAAAAATCATAATTAGAATTTCTTAAATTTACCAAGAACAAATAAGTTTGTTCACAACAAAATTATCCTTACTCTTTCTTTTACTCTTACCCCTACCCTTACCCTTACCCTTATCCCTACCCCTACCCTTACCCTTACCCTCACCCTTACTCCTACTCCTATTCCTACTTCTCCTCCTACTCTTACTCTTTTTCTTCCTCTTCCTTCTGCCCTTACGCTTGCGCTTACGTTTGGCCTCGCTCTTACCCTTACCTCTACCTTTGCCCTTACTCTTACCCTTACTCTTTTCCTTACCATTACGTGCTAAAGTTTATAACTAAATGTCAGGCAGTCGGCGCGGCACGTAACTCATGGCTCTTACAACCTGGCCCGTGGTTCATGTTGGCTCTGCTTTAAATAAATCGGCTATGATAAACGGCAAGCTAATTCATAATAAAAACATATAGGCATGTTCATTGCATTATTGACATTCCTTTTCAAAATACAATCTAACATATTTTAATGCTTTATATTAGTTATTTTATGAGATGATTTTTGTTTTATATAATATATAACAACTATAAGCTGTAACAACAAGACCGATATTCCACCTGTATAACAAAACACCTACAAAGAATCGGGATACTCTCGATCCATTAAACTCGGGCTATTTATTACTTTCGTTCTATTCTATTAGTGACAGTGCCATTAATATATCCCTTGTCACAAGACAATATAGACAAGAAGATCTTATTTGTAGGAAATGTGCACGCTGATCGTGTGCCATCAGTACTAGATGGACCTTTCCAATGAATTTGTCACTTCAAGTGCTTAAAAAATTGAGGAAATTTTCACTTCACTGCATTTAATCTACTTTTTATCCTGTGTTACATGTAGTCCCGTTTATTCTAATAACAAGAAAATTAAAAGTAGAATCTTAATATTTAACTAGAGTTAAAAAGGTAGTTTCATATTAGATTTGGTATTTATATGTATTATAGTGAGATATGCAATTATATTCTTAGTCAATTTACTCAAGTTTTTATATAATTATTAAACAGTATCGATTTCTTTGTAAATAGGTCAATTTTTAAGTTGCAATATTTATGATTTCAATCATCACGTGATGATATCAACATGGTTGGTGAAATGCTCGTCAATACAATATTTTCATTTTTGTAGGATCTCATTAAGGGTTGCAACACTTCTCATCTAAAAGTAAAAGTCCGCTCGAGCGGAAGAAAAAGTACCTTTACTTCCGTTACTTCTATTTCATGACATTAAAGATTGACATTTCAGACGGTTGTGCGTTGCCATTAGTAACAGAAGTAAAAATACTTTTTCTTCCGCTCGAGCGGATTTTTACTTCTGTTGCTAATGGTAAGGCAGAGCTAAATTTATTATGTTTATTTTTTTAGAGCTAATCAACATTTGTAGAAAAAATAATATGTTTCAATCGGTGTAAAAGCCACTTTTGTGACTAATAAAAATAGATTGTTTTACGTGGAGTAAAGTGATTTTTTGTGTCTCACCGTTCTTGTCGGAGTTGCTTCGCTCGTCTGTCAAGTATATCCTTGACACAAAATACGTCACCGTTACTCCGTGCAGAATAATGTAGTATTTTGTTCAAACGTCAAAAAAACATGACTTTTATGACAAATCTCGTGAACTTAAACTGTCATTTTCCGGACAATTCATCTGAGCGCCAGTAAAACTATTTTACTGCCGCTCATGAGCGCACTAAAAATATTTGAAAAATAAATGGCATGTTTTATTTGGAGTAAAGTGATTTTTTGCGTTCGCCTGTTCTTATCGGAGTTGTTTCCCTTCTCCGTCAAGTTACATCCTTGACATAAAAAATATCACTTTTACTACATGTAGCACAATATATTTTTTACCAAAGAGTTTTCTTTCATGAAATTGCGATTTACGGAGTTCGTACCTCCTTTCCCTTATTATTTATTTTTGGGAAATAATCGAGGCAACATATGCGGACGACGAGCTGGTTTAAGTCGGAGCAAAGAGCCGTGGATCCGAAGTATTCGCAAGAGTGAAGAAACCTACCCTTTTTGAAATGTACAGCATAAATGACAGAATTCCGTTTATTCCGAGAAAAGGAGACAAAAAAATTGATGTTAAATTGGGCACCATCTATAGTGAAAATAAGTAAAATTGTCTCTTTTTCTCGAATAACCAGTCTACCTACTATAGATCATGCTGAAACTGTTAGTAAGAGAAATAAAAAAATCCTAGATTCCGGGATTCAGCATTGTTGAGGTGAATGGTTCTGGGACAGCAATTCAGGCCCACAATTGTCTCTTGCAAAAATGGAGTCTAAAGATTTTCTTGGCAGTTTAGTTTACGTCTTTCAATTAAGTGAAGTTTAAAAATTGTGGAAAAATTGTCCAACTATATAAATTTATAATTGATATAAATTTGTGAGAAGTTCAAATATTTAATATAAAATATAAAGCTTAAATATTAAGCTTAAGCATAAAATATATAAAACTGAATTTCGAGTTTGAAATATATATAGCTACCTTTTGGGTTTGAAGACTATCAAATTTTCAATATGAAGAAAATATACAGTAGCTTGAATTTTACTTAATAAATTAAAGAAAATTGAATTTGAATTTAAATTTATTTTTAAAAAAATTGAAATTACATCAAAGACAAAAATTAAAGATTACTGAAATTTTAAATTACTAATAAATGAAATTTACCTGGTTGTTAACACTTGTTAACGCGGATATAAAAATGTAATATTAACTACTGATGTCAAACAGTTAAATTTGTCTAGGTCGCAATCAGTATCAGTTTTAATAATAAAAACCGTAAAGTGGTACAGATATCTCCATATGTTAATGGGTGAGTTAAGTGCACAACCTGTAGGTCGCCTTAGGTAGATTTCCTTTACTCATAAGCATATAATCGAAAAAAAGAATCTATATTTCTATATAAGCGTGTATGGACAAATAATGACATTTATTGCAAGTTTTTAACCTACTAATGAACTGTCGCAATAAATAGTTAAACGTATACAAACTTTTTACCTGCCTAGATCTCGGACTAATGTCCTAAAATTTTTACTGATCTGTGATATTTGCTCCTGTTATAATAACAATCTGAATATTGATATTTTTCAATAATGGAGCTCCTTGTCTATGTTCGATTGTCAATTTTTCTCATTTTATTATATATTTTATACATTACCTATGTACAACAATCTTGCTAATTTCCTCATGCACTATGCAATTTTTCTTAGCAGTCTTTTATGTCTTCTTTGCTTCTCTAATAGTACTAGCCAGTTTAGATTTTAGACTCATGTTAATTCTTTCTCTCACACTTTATTACATATATTTAAGCTATCTACTATGTGTACTTTATATTAAGTATGTGTTGTTTCCCATCTCATAAATGGTCTTTATTAAATTTATTTATTCATACACAATACACAATACACAAGTATAGTACAAATAATAACCGTTAATATTTCTAAGCGTTTATTACAGCAAAGAAATGGTTTTTGAAGCAGCTCCCCCCGTCCACACAGGTTAGTGGGAATATCAAAATGTATATCACAAAAAATAAAATAGTTACTTCACAAAAAGGAACTTTAGAAAGCTCAGTGATACAGGAAATGTACATGCCATATTAAATTTTAAAACGTCGGAATGATTTTCGCACCAGTTCTGCCTGAGCTCCGTGACTACGGATTTATGTGTAAATATTTTTTCTGGCGCTAATAAAAATGATTGCTGACGGCTTTCAATTATTTCCAGGAATTATAAATTATTACTTCAGCAACATAAGAGTTTTTCGTACTTCAACATCACAGAGAAACCGTAGTAAGCCACTTTCAGGCGCCTGCTTATAATAGCAGCAAAATAATAGTTTCCATGAAAAGGCGTCCCCGGAACTATAACAATGCAAATTAATGGGAGTACGGGTCTCAAAAGCAAACGTTAACGCTGTTTGGTTGCCTTATTGATATACTTATACAAGTCCCCATTGTTTTACGTATAACAAACTGACAAGTTCAGTGATGTCTTGGAAATCTGATTGAAATTCAGCGAGAGTAAAATAATGTCATGTCTTACATGGCACGGGATTTGGAAGGCGAGCTCCTTCGCGTAGGAGTAGTGGGGAGAGGCGCGCTGTCATGTTCGATAGCTGAAGATTGATGCTCCTTATGGGTAAGTTATGTGGCCCCCTGGCCCCTAGACGGTTGCGCCACCGCACTTCGTTGCATTTATATCGGTGATGATCCGCTTCGGTTCTACTTTTCATGCTTCCCTGCTTAGGTCATATCGACGTATTTTAGTATTTGCATGAACTAATGAGTTTAGTCCACATTTTATTATTTTTGTAATACATATATTACTATATCTCTACTACTAGTTTGTTTTATGGTAATAACATAACGGAGACAGTGCCGTTGAAAATGTGACAAACATCAATTTATTGTATTTGCATATATAAATACTTGGCTTAGTACATTTGTCCAAGATCAGGCTCCAGGAATATTTGGCATGCAAAAATAGTTTTGGACCTAATCAGACCCAAAGACTATTCCTTGTAAATTTCTAATCTTACGGTAATGCATGCTTCCAGAAGCCAGAATATTTACTAAAGGTAATATTTCAGTCACATATAGCATAGATTTGAACTCATGCTAAGTCCATATAAGCTATTTTTTCGATTACAATAGACACTAGATCGCTAGATGGCGCCTATTGACGACGTTACATTTCAAAATTTTAAGGTTTTCGTAATATAGTCAGGGAGGCGGTTCTTGTTGGTCGCTACAGACCTACCTTGCACGAAATTGCAGTCAGCAAGTGATGGAGAACTACTGCCACGAGAATTCTTTGTTAGTCTTTCAATCAAAACTTTAATCGTCCTCTTGCAAATATTATACTTAACGCGCTCGGTGTGTGCACAACCCGCGGAATAGCTGTTGGCGGGGATCTGGTTATAAATAAATATCTATAGAAGAACTATTACATTTAGCCAGTCTGTCGTAGTTTTCCTAACTAATCCGATGCTGCTAAGAAACAGACGAGGATAAAAAAAACATTATGGCTCAGAAACCAATTTTACCTGAATGTTCAAAATTAGTATGCATTTCCTCAATCGACTATTAAAGGGAAGTAAGAATATGTATATGAGTTTTAGATGTCGGTTTACACGGAAATAACGTATTTCTAGAAAATAAAATTATAATTTTGTAAATATATTAGAAACAACATAAAACTCTTCCTAATATTCTGCCCTCTAGAAGCATATAAATATAAATAAGAAAAACTTTTTTCTTCTTATTTATAATTCTGTTCAAATTAATTTTGAATTATGCATGTGTTATTACTTACACGTCCAGTGTAGTTGACCTACATCGTTAACGCGATCCAACGACTACAGCACTGGCCTAATCAGTGGAAGTGCGCTGTGGTCGTGCCTATCCTAAAGAAAAATAAGAACGCGAAGTTCGCCGATAGCTACAGGCCAATCTCGTTGCTGTCGGCGATCTCTAAGTTGGTGGAGAAGCTCGTCGTCACCAGACTAGATGCTGTTCAGGAGGAGCTATAGCTATTTTTGACAGTTTCTATAGTACTTATTGTATTCAAAGGAAATGCTAATAAACTAAAGTAAAGTAAGCTCCAAATTGTCGATTAGTCCCAATTTGGCTTCAGGGCATGGTGCAGCAGATCGTTGGGATAGTTAACGATGTCAAAGTACAATACAACCTCGGGAAGAGTACCACATTGGTGCTCCTCGATATTGAGAAGGCGTTTCACACCGTCTGGATTCCGGGGTTACTCTACAAACTGCACCATTATAACTTCCCTACCTACTTCATCAAACTCATTCACTCGTTCTTGACGGGCAGATCCCTACAGGTCCTGGTGAATAACAAACTCTCAACACGACGGGACATTCGTGCGTGAGCCCCGCAAGGATTGTGCCTGTCGCCAAAGTTGTACAACCTGTACGTCTTCGACTTCCCAGAGTTCCCGAATACGAAGCTGGCCAAGTACGCCGATGACACGGCCATGTATGCGCATTCGCATAATGCACAAGCGGCAAACATGCTGCTGAAGGCGCACATGGCTCATACCATGGCTTATTACGACCAGTGGAAGGTTCGGATGAACGCTGAAAAATCGGCGGCGATAGTCACGCGCCGATTCACAGAAAATAAAATTCTGTCATCAATCTTGATCCGGGGAAATAAAATTCCTATCAAGAAGTGCATGAAATACTTAGGGATGTTTAATACCCATATCTGTGAGACAATACGGACGGTCTACTCCCTGTCCAGAAGTCTGTATCCGCACATGGTCAGGGGTAGCAGACTTAACCGACAGAATAAAAACTGTTGTACACAATGGTGGTCAGGCCATCCATCACATACGCGGCGCCGGCATGGTGCAGCATACCTACCACGACAATGAAAAAACTAGCTTGAGCACAAATTTATGCGCTTCATTTCAAATTCTGGAAGGTACACCTCCCTCAGAGACTTATACGCACTTTGCAACGACATAACCCCGATAGCGGATTATGTCCAGCAGATCTCTCATAACTTCTACTCTGTCAAGCTGAACGATAGCCCGCTAATAAGACACATAACTCAAATTAGACAGCATAATGCCCCATTTCGGATTAAATACCACTTACTATGTCAGACGTTACCGATTTTCCGGCAACCTCTGTAGCCAAGCTTCACCAACTATAACTTCCGCTGACCCTATCCACCTTTACTGATATTTCATGCCTTTCGTATCTTTAAATCTATCCTGTCCCCCTCTTCTTTTTTGCTTGTAACCTTTTTGTTGCGTTTGTTTTTCTTGTTTTCCTTTTGTACATTTTTGTCTCTAAATCCATTTCTCATCGTAAATATTTTTAAAAAATCAAAACCTTGTGGAATCAACATTTTTTAAAGTCAAGCCTTTGCGCAGCCCGGAGTTTATGCACCTCGCGGAAGACTCCTCGCTTGGGTTGAGGTGCCTGCGTAAACTTCGAAATTTAAAAAAAATGAAAAGTGAACAAGTTTTTAAAAAATGTGTAGTGTTAAGTTTTGTTAAGTCTTTTATGTTAGATATAAGCAATTTTAGTACCTTCTTTAATCTGTTTGTCTCAGGGAGAGTTTAGTTTTAAGTTTTAATTGATCTTTAACCGAACCAGATCCGTTCCGCCCAATCTTGCAATCCGCCACCGCGATTAACGCGGTGGTTGCATGGTCGGTCCCGGGATGGGTTCTGGGGAGGTACTTGTTATATTATAGCGTGAATAAAGTTATATTGATTGATAGATTGGCGTCCTGTGGAAGTATAGTAACGCAAAAAAAGTGTGTATATATATATATATATATATATATATATATATTTTAAATAGGCTTAAAATGTCATGAAACGTCGAGATTTTAAATTTGAGCAAAAAAATGTGTCTGTCGATCGGTCTGAAACTTTTTTGTGCGCCCGTTTACTCTGTAACCGTTTATGATATTGGCTCGAAATTTGGTACACTTATGTATTATAACGAGATCTGGAATTAGATTATATGTTGGTCAAATTCTGTTGAAGGGTTCGGGGGTAAATGGGGTAAATAAGTGTAAATAAGCAAAGCAAGCAGATAAGAGTCCATAAAATTGCAATTTAGGGCATGTACGAAAATTCAAGATCTCATTTTTTTTGCCATCAGTCACCCCCCACTATCACCCCCAATACCACCCCCACACTATTATGAAAGGAAGTAAAAAAGATAAATGTGACTTAGTGTGTATACAAGAACAAAACGTCTCAAAAAATTTGTTTGGCGTTAGTTACCCCCTCTACCACCCGCACCCTATTCTTAAGAGGAGTAAAAAATTAAATTGGGGTTTGGTATGTATAAGACAACCAAGGGCCTCTAAAACTTTTTTGGCATTAGCCACCTCCTCTACGACCCCCATTGCCACCCACACCCTATTATTAAAGGGAGTAAAACATTAAATTGAGATTCTTGAGATTTAGAGTACGAGAACCAAGGGCCTTTAAAATTTATTTTGGCATTGGCCACCCCTATTGCCACTCCCACCCTATTATTAAAGGGAGTAAAATATTACATTGGGATTTAGTGTGCATGTATAAGACTTGGATACAAAATCTGGATGTGGAAATAGCGATTCCTTGGGCAGCGGTTATTTTATAGTTTCTTTTAGTTATTACTTACCAATTTTTCAGCGACCGTTATATTTGATATCACCACTGATTACTTACTCATTCCACTAAACGAATGTAAATGAATACAGTAGGCAACGATCAGATGGTGTAGGTACTATCATTTACTATAGCAATAGCTACAGCATTAAAATAAAACATAAATTAGAAGTGATATCTGTTTTATATCGACTACTCATTACATAGTCAAATAGAGACAGAAAAAAAAAGTTGTTCTATTTTTTTCTGCTCACGACGTACCTACTCTAATTCAGTAGGTGCAAAAATTAACAATATCATACGAGTAAGTTATTTTTCTAACATATATGTGTGTGCGAATTTCATAGGTGTGAATTTCTTTTCTAACATATACGTGTGCTAGGAAAAAAATCAACAATTGTGATAATAAACGTCATGCTATTTTTTTAAATTACTAAATTATGAAATGAAAAATGATTAAGTCGCGAGGTGGCAATTGCGACTAATCACATGAGTATCGCGTCGCCGGGTTCGAATCTCGTCTCCATCACTGTCGGAGGAAATGGTTGTATGTTAGCATATTTTCAATTTGGAACTCCCTTCTGCACAAGCCTCTGGCTTCTGGAACTGGGGGTTGTTTAATTTCTGTGGTGTTGTGGTGTTAATTCACTGGAAACTGTCTTACACACTCGTGTCATTTCTATAATTCAATAACTTCATTCATGTGGTAAGTTTCACTTTCCATACTCCATACTTCCATATATTATAACTGTCTACTTGAAAATAATTCTAACATAGGTATATACATATCTAGCACAGTAAGCCCAAGAAGCTGAATTATATTAAAAAACATATTCAAAACGCATCTATTGAGTTGAAAATAAGACATCATAAATTACGTACATCACATTTTGTTATTTTTGATATAGTTATTAATATGCTAAATATTCGTAATAGTACCGACCCGACCATACAAAGAAAGGTAACAATGCATGTAGGTGACTCCGATTAATGCATCATAGCTAAATTTCAATTGTTTCAATGGTAAAATATTGTTGGTGTTAGGTGTACTACTCTTATTCAAATATTTATTTAATTATTTGAAAAATAATAATAAAAAGATATTGGCACCACATAAAATAAACTGGAGTATTCGAGTAAAATATTTATAAAACCGTTATTCGCAGTTGGCCTTACCCAGATGTACTTTCAACTCATTTTAATAGATAAACCCAAAGTTAGATGAGATAAATCTCTATCGGCAGAAGTTTTATTGATCTATAAACACCACAGCTTCTGTTCAATAAAACGAAATCTAGAACACTAATTAATATTTTCCACGTGAATTTATAAATTTTCCTATAAATTTTGCAAAGTAATTGCACAATTACTTTTCAGAATATTTTCCTTGTTGATTAATTAGTTAGTTCAAGATACACATTTTAATCTATTTTAGATCTTTGAACTGAAAATATGCATGCATGATTGACCATTTGCTCAATTATTATGAAACCCTGTTAAATTAATGCAATTTTAATTCAGTCTATGAACTAATTGAAACATCTTTAAGTACGTTTGATTTATTTTCATAAATAAAATGAAAATTATAAAACACGCATTATTCAAATATTATTGTGTTTGCAGAAACAAAACAAAAGTAGCTTTTATAAAAGTAAAGTGGAGTAAGTAAAATTTCTTATTCCATCTACCGCAATAATGAATTTCTTCAATGTCAGTTTTCATTATCACTCGAGCTAGTTGTAAATAGTCATCTCAGAGAAAAATAATTCTGTTTTGCAGAGCATCTGCAAGGAGATTTTTGCTGTCATAATAGACTTCCTTTTATTGCCAGTTTCGCGTGATTCTATTCCGGAATGAAGTTATAACTTGCATCGGAAATGGTGTTACATTACAGTATATTTGTTATGACTACGTTTCATTTGTGTCGTGAAATGTGTTTCATTTCCTTGACTTGCTCAAAGTACCGTCAAAGCGTATTATTTTTATTTCGTAGTAGACCCATCTTAGGGAATCTCATAAATGTATGATATAACGTTATATCAAAGTAAATTGCGCAACAGCAGAAAAAACATATGTGTTGCTTAATGATAATGAAGCTTTTTAACACAAACAGAGAAAAAAATATATAAAAATCGTCGAAATAAATTAAACGAATTAATATGGATGGTTAAAGAAAGTTATTTCCGAAAAATTATCAAAAAATAAAAATATATCTTAACTATTGAAATAACGGGCCCCGCAGAATGAAATACACATTTTCAAAGTTACTCCACGTAATAATATAATGAGACATAAATTTAAATCAAGTCGCCATGCTTTCGCGACAAATGGAAATTTAAGACCATTGTCAAAGCGTTTGCGAGAAATGTCAGTTTAGCTGTGAATATGGAACGTTGGTAAAAAAATTCAACGTTCTTTTGCGGTTGAAGCTTATTTAAAAAATAACTATCCTGTTGTAATCACCCAGCGTATATTTCTAGTTTAAAGTGATTGGCCAACGCTAACGAAAAGTCTGTAAGCGGGACTGAGCAGCTCAGTGATGAAACAATCGATTCCTGTGGGTCAATAAGGGAAATTAGACTTTCACAAACGCAGAAGTTCCAAAAATAACAAAGTATATTACCATTACCCTACGATTTACAATTCTAAGTTAAAAATATACTATAAAAAAACTAAGCGCACATTTATACAGGTGATAGAGGGAGGTTAGCAAGCAGTAAAACAATATCACTAGTATAAGCCGAGTATGACGTTATAATGACAAGTAAATTAGTGAGTGAATGATAAAGCGGTTAACAGGCGAACAGTGTACGGATACCAAAAAAAAAATGAGAAGCATCTACAATTATTTACAGTATTATACTATATATATATATGCAAACTTGAAGCTTTGTAAATGCAGTATAAGCCGAGTATGACGTTATGATGAGCGGGAAAATTAGCGAGTGAATGATAAAACGGATGGCAAGCGGACAGTGCGCGGGTACCAGAAAATGAGAAGCAAACAAAATTAATTACGGTGTTATATGACAGGTTTATGATACAACGCAGAAGCTTGGCTAGTGCTTAATGACGTTAAACAGTACCGTGAGCTAAGTATCAGTGAAATGAGTATAAATAATGAGCAACTATCGCGGAGGTCCTAGTCCCGGGTTCAATACAATAAAATATGCAAAAACGGAATAAAATAAAAATAATCAGTACTAGCGTCTAGTGAACGAAAATGTGACAACAGGTAGGTATTGGTGGGGGCGAAGGCTTAATGCAAGGTGGAAAAAAGGAACCTGCCGTACCGCGAAGGCCTAATTTAGGGTGGAAGATAGGAACCTGTTGTGCCGCGAAGGTCTAATACAGGTGACGGTAGAAGGAAATCGCAGAAATAAGCAAAATATCAGAAAATATCAATCACTAAAATACGGATTGAAATTGCACTGGCCAAATATAAGAATATATTTTATCTTACTCTTGCCAATTTGGGCGGTGGACACTGGTAGACTGATCGTTTCAGATTGTGGAACAACAACTGCCTATAGCTCTTGTTACGGTCTATTTTATAGCCGCGCTTCGCTACCATCCCAATCGCGAGAATCTACACTCTTTAGGAACGCGCATCGAACGGTGTACTTGCTACGAGATAGCGATGACGGCTGCATTGAATTATTGAATGTACTGGTAAATTATTATTACGTGCGTCAATTAGTATGAACAAAGTATTCTAAATATTGTAATGCTTACAATCGGTTTGAAATCATTATTCTAATCTACTATGAAAAAGAAACGGATTTAATAGGTCACAGATAACTAATAATTAAATTAATTACTGAAAAGAATAACTTAATAACAGAAATAGTTCAATTTTACAAAATAAATATGCAGATTTCGAGGACATCGAGGTAGATTTCAACGGTACCAGCAACGAGGCGGAAGTCATTTGATTGATGTAATATTTAAAAAATAAAATTTCCTTGTACCCAAGAGACTTGTGTTTAATTTTTGAATAAAAATTTAACCATTAATAAAAACAGGTCAATTTAAAATGGATCTATTATTCTGCCAGACCCATTATCTGAAGGGTCAGTTTTTTAAACATTTTCTGTGTTTGTCATACTTCCAGAAATTGGCAGTGTGTCATTTTACATAATGCTCTTGTTGGTGTTACTTACAGAAATGGAAGCCGCACAGCTTACATTATTTTAGCCTGCAATGTTCATTTTGCAATGTTGTAAGTTGCCCAAGCCGAGGAGCATGGGAACCCGCTGATCAGACAGGCCACTGATTACGACCCCGCCGACGCCCCGAGGCACAAGCGACCGAGAGTTCAGCTACTGGACAACGGGTAAATATAACCTTTATTTCCCGCTAACAGATCTGTTTCAGATACGCCAGGACGGACCACCACTACCAAAGACATGACGTTTTCAACCCTAACCCAACCTCCTTGCGGGCGTCGGACAACATACCGTCCGACGCCCGTTGTCCTACCTGCTCCGTGGAGACCGAAAGTGCTAAAAGAAGCACTTAGGTCTCCACACTCCCGAGCTACACAGCTCATCCTTACCTTTCCGACGATCCGGGGTAGGATATCAATTGATGTCCTACGTACCGGCAGTCAGTCCCAGCCAAAACTTCCTAAACCCAATTCGACCGATGACTACCCCCGGGGGTGACAAGCTGGCGAAGAAGGAAAACATCAAGACAAGAAGAGCGCCAGAAGAGACCTCAGCCAGCGAGGTTCAACAGCCAGGACCAGGGGAGATCCGCAGAAAATACCACGACACATCTCACATTTGTGAGCTAGGTCTGGTAGAAGTACGCGGGCCCACCTATCACGAAGTCCGGTCCAGGTCTACAGAGATAATCTAGGTGCAAAGAGTAATAGTCCTACTCGGCCTTAGTTATCGAGACCGACATCCAGCCAATGGATATTGGCGCGATGTAGTGAGTTAACGTCGGACCAAAGATTTTACTACATATTAATGGATCGGCACGCTTTTTTTCCAACAGCCACCTCCTTGGTTTGTCCCCCACTTGTAAATTGTGAACTTTTTTGGCTTTATAACACCGGTAACCATTTTTCTTTAAAATTTTTCTACTACTTGTGTTATTTATATGACAAGCAATTTGAATTTCTCTTAATGATGTTTCCAAATTTTCTGTATTTTTATTTTTTACATAATTAATAACTCGGTTTACCTTAATTACATTATCAGTAACACTGTTCAACCTTGTCTTCTTTAAAAGTGAACCATTATTTTTCAGTTTCGTAGCTAATTTTCTGAACAGTTTTATTCGGCTGTAGTGCTTGTGGAAATCTGTTTCTATATTCTACTTGATCTAATCCAGAGTTAAAATTGCATTGGCAATATGTAACGAACATATTATAACGATCAATGTGAGTGAAAATCATTTTTGAAAATTCTAAGCTCTTAAACGAGTATGATTGAGTGAGAGTTTAAGTATTAACTGAGATGAGCTGTCAAAAAATTAAATTGTCAAGTTTGTTCATAGCCAACTATTTTAAAATAATTGAAATAATAGTGAAATCGTGAAATACAAACAAATGGATATTATACTTATATTGGTAAAGACATTTTAACTTTCTGAGCAAGGAGTGACGCTTTTATGGAGGACTTCTATACATTCGCATAACAGCGAATACTCTTTCCATAATTGCTCCATATTGCTTTCTTGATTATTATTTTGCTTTTGTTACCTGAATTTACTTTATTCTTCTTAATTGTGTTAATGTTTTATTATAGCAAATATTTGAATAACTTATTAAATTATTTTATCGTTTTATTTAATCATACTTCTCCAGGGCAAATATAATGCTTGTCGAAAAAAATGTATTCGTTTTAAAGAAATGTTTTTATAATTACTAACGTAGTACCAATGAATAAATATGGCATGTGATATATCATTGAAAAGGGAGGAAAATACTCTATTTAATGGCATCATTTCCCGCCCGTTTCAAAATAATTTTTTTAACAGCCTGAAGAGTAAATCTCAAAATACAGCGGTTTTGAAAAAAGTTAGATAAAACCTCGTTTCGCCTTAGAATTTTTCTCGTATCTCTTCAAATAACGGAGATATTTGGCCTAGACGTTTTCCGCATTTTTGATATTTTCCGCCATAACTCTTAAAGTAGGCATGGATTTCAAACTTATTTAAACCATTTTGTAAGTTATATAAATTGGCACAATTTTCGTAAAAATATTTTTTTTTGTACGACCGATATTAAGTGAGATATTCTCGAGTGTCCTGATAAAATGGACAGCCTGTATATGGCATTATATAGCAAAATTGACACATATAAAATATATATTATATATTAGTCGTAGATAAATATTATTATTATTTAATAATGTAATGGGGTAGTGAAGCGCAAGTTATAGCCTCTCCTACTCAATTGTTAACCTCACCTTCGCGATGAGTTCAATTTGAACTTGGTGCACCCTGTTTTCACTAACGAGGCTCTAACGACCGAGTAAGGGCGGAATATCCCTTACCTTTTGCCGTGAGCACATCCACCTTCTCACGAAGAGTGCGGTAAAAATAACCCACCGCACACAAAGGTTGCTTTTGGAATTGTTTGGTTACCCCATCGTCGCAGTCTCCTTCTGTGCCATGGGACCACACCACTCGCCTTCCGCAACCGAGCTGGTCAGTTGCATACCTGCTCCAGCTAAAACTTCAAATGCAGCTTCGTTTTCAGTCGATTAAGGCTTTAAAAAAATGATGGAGCGTTCAAGTGGGACAAAATCATCCGGAGGTAAAATACCCTCCCGATCGGATCTCCGGGGGAGGGTGCCCACAGGGACACCTCATCGAATGTCGAAAAAACACCGACAAGTTAAATCCAAGAAAATTAATTCTTTCATCTAAGGCGCTTGGAATGTTCGTAATTTGAACGACAGCACTCGCACCGATCGGCTTGAAAGAAGAACTGCTCTAATAGATAGAGAACTTCATCGACTCAATGTTGACGTTGCAGCTCTCAGCGAAACTCGATTTTTGGAGGAAGGCTCTCTCACAGAAAAGTACTACACCTTCTATTGGAAAGGTCTTCCCACCAATTCAAGAAGACAACATGGAGTAGGATTTGCCGTTCGGAATCAACTTGTATCCAACTTAACACAAGTACCACAAGGCCTATCCGAGCGTCTAATGCTGCTACGCTATGAGCTATCAGATGGCAATGCGGTAAATCTAATAAGCGCCTACGCTCCCACTTTGGATGCAAGTCACGTAACCAAGGAAAGCTTCTATCAACAGCTGGAAGAAACCCTCTGTAGAATACCTAAAACGGAACGACTCGTTATTCTTGGCGATTTTAACGCTAGAGTAGGGAGAGATGCAGACACCTGGCCAGGCATCATAGGCAAGAACGGTTTGGGCAACATGAACGCTAACGGTCAACTACTCCTAACTAAATGCGCCGAACATGATCTAGTTATAACAAACACCATTTTCCGACAAAAGGATAAATTTAAAGGCACCTGGCGTCACCACAGATCAGGTCACTGGCATCTACTGGACTATGTTATCGTACGTAGGAAGCATCTCAAGGACGTCCAAATTACAAAGGCGCGCATTGATAGCGAATGTTGGACCGATCATCGTCCTGTTGTCTCTAAAATGAAAATTGTTATGAGACCCAAACACCGAAGAACTCAAGTAAAACGTAGACTCCGTCTCTGTATTAGTAAATTGCGTGACCAACAAACCGTCGAACAGCTAAAGCAAAAAGTTCAAGAGAATTTGAGTGCACTAGAAGAAACCAATTCTGTAGATGTCGCTGCTACCTGGACACAAATTAAAGACAGTTTAAAAAGTGCGAGTGAGGAAATTCTTGGCACTGCAGCAAGTAAAAAACAAGAGGACTGGTTCAATGATAATGAAGCTTTTATACAAGAACTTCTTGACCGCAAACATACTGCCTTCCAAAACGCTATCAACTACCCCAACGACTCATCAAAAGCAGAAGCTTTTACCCAATCTAAGTATGAAACGCAACGTGAAATCAGAAGAATAAAGAACGAGTGGTGGGCAAGCAAGGCCAGAGAAATTCAAAGGTACGCCGATTCACACGACTACAGGAATTTCTTTCAAGGAGTAAAAGCAGTGTAAGGCCCCAGTCGGAAAAATATGTGCCCTATTAAAGATTTAAATGGAAATCTCCTCAAAGAAGACCAGGAAATAAGAGCCCGATGGAAAGAACACTACTCTAACATTCTTAACCAGCAAAGTCAAGCCGATCACGATATTATTAATCTTATCCCTCAATATGACACCTTCGAAGACTTAGATAAACCACTAACAACGGAAGAGATCTTAACCGCCATTGGGCAGCTAAAAAATAACAAATCTCTCGGCGCCGACTCACTCCCAGCTGAGATCTTTAAAGCTGTGTCGTCAGAGCTCATACCCTACCTCAAAAAACTGTTTGATGTCGTGTGGGAAAGTGGTCAAGCTCCGCAGGAGTTTCGTGATACACTTTTAATCAACCTCTTCAAAAACAAAGGGAGCGCTGCGGACTGTGGAAACTACAGGGGTATAGCTCTCCTGGCTGTTGGAGGGAAGATACTCACTAAAGCGATGGGAAATAGGCTAACACCTGTTATGGAAAAGTTACTTCCTGAAACACAGAGTGGCTTTAGACCAAACCGAGGCACATCCGATTTAATCTTCACACTTAAACAGCTTCAAGAAAAAGCCCTCGAACATCAAGGAGAAATTCACATGGCCTTCATTGATTTAACCAAGGCGTTTGACTCGGTGGACAGGGAAGTGCTCTGGAAAATTATGTTCCGCTTAGGTATCCCTAGAAAATTTGTGGAAGTATGTCGCAGTCTACATACAAACAACAACGCCCAGGTTATGTATAATAATGAGGCAACCGAACCTTTCCAAACCCTCATTGGAGTTAGGCAGGGATGTGTCCTGGCACCCCTACTCTTTGATTTGTTTACCACTGCTCTAACAATTATTGTTGACAACAAACTGACAGTCAGAGGAATAGGTCTCAGATACCGTTTTGATGGCGGTCTCTTTAACATAGGGCGCTTTAGAGCTTTCACGAAGACATGCACACGATTCATTTGTGATCTCCAGTATGCGGATGACTGTGCACTTTTAGCCTCTACGCCGGAAGAGCTTCAAGAACTTTTAGATGTGTATGCCCAGAGCTATGATTCCTTGGGACTTAAAATCAACATTGGAAAGACTAAGATTATGTCAACTCCTCATCAAGTGAACCAAATAGACATTACACTTAACGGAAATTCTCTTGAAGTGGTGGATCAGTTCAATTACTTAGGCAACGTTGTTAATGACAAAGCAAACATGGACAGTGAGATTCGCAATAGAATTAACGCTGCATCTAGAGCACTCTGGGGACTTAGAGAGAGAGTATTTGACAACCACGACCTTGCTCTGTCAACGAAAATGGCTGTCTACAGAGCAGTTGTCATTCCAACACTGCTATATGGATGTGAAAGCTGGGTCACTTACCATCGTCATGTGAAAGAATTAGAACGTTTTCAGCAAAGACACCTCAGATGTATGATGAAAATCCGTTGGTTCCATCACATATCAAACGTGGAAGTACTCAGGGGAGCAAATAGCTTTCCAATTGAGGTGCTTATTTCAAGAGCACGCCTAAGATGGGCAGGTCACGTTCATCGTATGCATGATAACCGCCTTCCTAAATGTACACTTTATGGTGAATTACTAAGCGGTAGAAGAAGGCGTGGCGGTCAACGAAAGAGGTTCAAAGACGCTCTCCATGAAAATCTAAAATCCTGCGGTATTGCAGACGAGCAATGGGAACAACTTGCAGCGGACAGAACCGAATGGCGAGGGGTTGTGGCTAGCTATCAAGGAAATGTTGCTGAAAGAAGGCCGAATCCAAGACCTAACCAGGTCTATGTTTGTCCTGACTGCGGTCGACATGTGCTCTCCCGAATTGGCCTCTATAGCCATAGTCGTGTGCACCGTAGATGAATGGGAATTACAATAGACTACACCTTTTACTTGTTTTTTATTGTACACAATTTATCGACTGTAACATTTTTATACTCGGACTCGAGTAACGGCTAATAATTATTTAAAAATAAAAGTTTCATACACTGTCCGGTGACAACAGCATCCGCTGCAATAAAAGTCAATTTGAGTTCTTTTTAGTTCGATAACAATTGTAGTTTAAAAGTTATTGATATTAATAAAAAAAACATATTCAGCCCATACCTTTAAGGGCGTAACTCAATCACGGAGGGTCATAGGAAAAAAATCATTCATCTGATGTACTGATACTGTTTTGACCCCATCCACATGCTTCTGAATTATTGATATGCACTTCTGGGATGCCATGTGTAATAAAAACACATGGAGACGTAGCGATACAAATAGTGAAATCAAATTATGTTCAAATTGCATAAGCAAAATGTGCAGTATTCTTGAAGTTTTTGGTTGACGAGCATTAAATTGCCTTGAAAAAGCGATTTATGTTGCAAAATTTAATTTTTTCGTCTATATTTGTTAATGTACTCTCGGATTGTAACTAAAAAATTTGTATAAAATTAATCACAATAAAATTTCATGGAAAAATCTCACAGAGAAAAATACTATCTTTTCTGCAAACGTCAGAAAATCATGACATTTCTTACTCCTTTAATGACATTAAAGTTTGGCATTACAGACGACTGTGCATTGCCATTAGCAATGGATGTAAAAGTACTTTTTCCTACGCTCGAGTGGACTTCTACTTCCGTTGCTAATGGCAACGCACAGTTATAATATATTGTTTTATTAGGAGTAAAAGTTACTTTTTCTTCAAACGTCGATTTAGCTACAAAAAAATAAAGATAAAAATTTAGCTGTGCGTTGCCATTAGCAACAGAAGTAAAAGTCTGCTCGAGCGGAAGAAAAAGTACTTTTACTGCTGTTGGTAATGGCAACGCACAGCCGACTGAAATGTCAAACTTTAATGTCATGAAATGAGTAAGAAATGTCATGATTTTCTGACATTTAAATTGAAAATTTTTTTATCTTCATTTTTTTTATAGTTAACCAAATAACATTGTTTGAAGTAAAAGCCACTTTTACTTCTAATAAAACAATATACTATTATTATTATTCTTTATTTACAAAAATAAAAACACACCAGAACCGATTTTGATGTTGGAAAATGTGTAAATTCGTCAAGAACATAATACTTTCCTACATACTGCGTATATGGAAAAATAAAAATTCTTTTATATTGACAAATTTCTTTGCTGTCTATAGAGTACAGGATTTCTTATATTTCTGTAGCAATTACATTATGAATAATAATTCTAAATGCAATTTTTCGCATTAGCGATCGGTTTAATTTTAATGGCATCAAAACAAGTGTATTTGAAGAGACTATTTTATAGAGTTTAATCGTTAAAGCAGTCGACTATTGAATATTTAAACAATACTTCTAGAAAAACCTTTGCACATAACGGCTTCTCGCAAAATTCCATATGTAGTTTTAGAGAAAATCTCATACTCACAATCGAATGTTTACTATCTTTTTCAAGGCAAATCCAATATTGTCCCTACTGAGCCCGAGGCTTCAGGATATCATCTTTATGGTTTAGAAAAGGCTAAAGCCCATCGCTCACAAGCCAATATTTGAGATTTCAGTCCTAGCTTAGGTGCTGCTTCAATACTTTTAAAATTTTACAAGAAATTGTAGTCAGAAATAGCTGTAAGTGTATTTATTTTCTTACCTTTTCGTTGGTTATCATTCTACAAAGTATTATAAATTTTATGAAACAAAATTCTTCAAAATGCCTATCACCAGGTGTCTTGCACCTAAAAATATACATAACCTAAAACGTTAGTAAATGAAATATTTCAAAGTGAAAAATGTCAGAGTTGGGTTGACTTTGCGAAAAAATTATCTATTTCGTTATCTAAATTTTGAAAACGCTTTAAATATTTTTCATATAAAATATGACAACTTTTCTTTGTAGCACTTGCTTCGAATTAAATCCACAATCAAGATTTTGAGATTAAGACAAATATTAATTTGAAGATTACAGATTCTTTAATGTTATGCGCAGACAATTAATCATTTTTTAAATATATAGTTCTATACACCACCGGGCAAAAAATATACTCAAAAAATGGGCCCGTAATAACTAGGACAAACTTTCCGGTTTAGGAATAAATAGATTTTTGTATTAAATTTTTTATTTCAAATTATTTTAAATCTGCCGAACTAACATGTCCCGTTTCCGCAATAAATTTTATGTCTTAATACAATATGTAAGACTTAATTATATAAAGAAAAAATTAATTGGCAATGAAACAAGAAATTTTCAGAAAAAAAAGAAACGCGGATAGGATTCGAACCTAAATTCTCTGGGTAATAGTCATCTATTCACTAATAGTACAGTAAAAATGTATCAAAAATTCCCATGACCCGGAAAAAAATTGCACACTCGAATTTTTTATGCTCAGTGTTATCAGGACCACTTGAATGTCTAAAGCTAAAAAGGTGACCTCCCCTTTTGTTTCAGCCGCCACCTTGAAAAAATTTTGAATTGTTTTATCTCATGTTCTATTGGTTATTGAACAAAAAAATTTTGTAAATAAAATTATACATATTTTCGGTATTTGCCGTGATGCCGAGAAGTTCATATTTCGAGCGGTAGAGTGCGCAGAAATTAGCAAAAAACAGTTTTTTAAAAGCAGTGTTGTGATATTCAACTTACCAGCTGTTTAGGTAAACATATTAGCCATACACACATATCCAAATAAATTCGATTCCATTGATTTTAGATTTACAATTATTAAATTCTGAAAAAAAGTATTTTTTGGTAATAACCAAATAAATTCTATTCCATTGATTTTAGATGTCCAATTAAATTTTGAAAAAAACTGTTTTTTGATAATAACTTCGGCGCCCTCTACCGCTCCAAATATTCTCTCGGCATCGCGGCAACATTTTTTGTCCAGTAAATTTTTTCGGAGGGACCAATAGAACACGAAATAAAACGATTAAAAAATGTTTCAAGATGGCGGCTAAAGTAAAAGGAGGGAGGTCACCTTTTTGGATTTAGACCTTCTAAGTAGTCCTGGTAACGTTGAGCATGACAAAATCGAGTATGCAATTTTTTCCAGGTCAAGGTACTATTTGATTATACTATAAGGCACTAAGCTCCCTTGATTAAACAAAGTTTTTTATGGTACTGTCGTGAGCAGAAAAAAATAGGACAACTTTTTTTTCTAGTGTAAATCTGTCTCCATTTGCATATGTAATGAGTAGCTGAAATAGAACAGATATCACTTTTAATTTATTTTTTATTTTAATGTTGTAGTTATTGCTATAGTAAATGATGGGTGGTTAATGACACAAATTGCACTGCGTTATAACATTAACAAAAATTTGGTATGTAACATTTTAAGAAAGTGGAGAATAAACGGTACGATAAGTAGAAATCCTGCACCAAAGGACAAAGGATATCCTAGTTAACAAGAAACTAACTATTAATATTTCGTTATTGCACCATTTCTATTTGTAACTTCTATAACCTTATACAATAATCATTAGTAATAATACTTTCCCATGCATTATTTACTATTTCTAGTAATTCTTCGGCATTCCGTGGACTCACATATCGTTTTTGGATACTTCTTACGAGTAGTCCCCATACTTCTTCCACGGGGTTAAGATCTGGACTATGACTGGGCTAGTTAAGAATATTGATGTTGGTATCTTGAAACTAGTTAGTTACGGTATGAGCAGTATGAACGGAACAATTGTCTTGTTGAAATATGAACTCATTATTAGGAAATATTTATGACACAGAAGGGAGCATAATATTGTCTAAAATCCTAATATACGTTCCACTATTAAATCGTTCCTCAATATGCCACAAAACACCAGGACCATGTGCCGATATGCAAGCAAACATATTGACGGAAAATCTGCCACTTTTATCATTATTAGATATATATTTCTCATCGAATCGAGTATTCGGAGGGCGGTAAACACGAATACGACCGTTGTGTGTTAACTGGAAAGTTTTTTCGTCTGTAAAGATTACATTGTTCCAAAAATTTACACCATGCGCTAAAAATTCAAGCGAAAATTCTACTCGAGCTTCTTTATGTTCAGCTTTAAGTAAGTATTTCTCTGCTGCTGCATGACAGCGTACCTCCGATTCTCGTCGCCGGCGACCAGTACTACTCGATCCAGGAAATTCGTTTTTTCAACAGCCTGAATAACTGAGGAAAATGGATTTTCTACTAAAGCATTTACCAATTGCAAATCTTGTTGTTGAGTTGATATCCTTCGTCGCCCTGATTCAGGATTTCCACTAATCGTACTCTATCGTATCGTATCTCCACTATCTTAAAATGTTACACACCGAATTTTTGGCAATATTATAACGCAGTGCAATTTGTCTTATTGACCATCCATCTTCTACTTTAGCAATAACTCCAGATTTAACTAAATCGCTCATATAAATAAATAAATACACCACAGGTAATGACGACCCCCTTTATCCCGGAAGGCTCTAGAAGAGCCTTGTGTGGGAGGGGGCTACACATTTAGAGACAAGGGACACACACCCAATATCCGTGTATAGTGAAAAAATCCCTCTCGCAGTATTATCCACTGCCACGACCGGGGATCGAACTCGGAACTTTTTGGGTGAGAGGCAAGTGCGCTCACCTCTCGACCATCAGTTATACAATATGAGGCATATAATTTTTTGTACACTTGCAATAAATATTGACTAACTGACAATGTCACAAAAATAAAGTTAGATGTACACAACTAGATTTTAGCAAGATACCGTTATAAAACTTGTCCTATTTTCTTTTGCTCACGAGCGTACTTGCCACTACAGTTGGACATATATTTTTAAAATTTACCGAGAAATTTATTAATTCCGAAATAAAGACTAATTTGAAAACACGGAGCAAGACGTATTATTTTTATGTAAGTTCTAGTTCTACCACACATAAATCGATTTTTACACGATCACAATACTTTCCTATGTACTACGTATATGAGAAACTGAAATGAATTTAAAGAAAATTGAATAGCAGTAGGATAGTTTACAGGGACACACACTTCTCGCCTAGTGAGCCGTCAGGGCATTTTATATTTACATACTGAATTATGCTACAGATGGTAAGGAGAACAATAAGTGGTTAGAAAATAGAATCGGATCGTAAACGGTAAAGTCTTCCGCCATCTTGATCTAAATTTTTGACCAAAAATTTATAATCCGCGACCTAGAAAACCCCCAGCTATCGATTTTAAGTTGAATTGGATCTTAAACGGTAAAGTCGTCCACCATTTTGAAGTCGCCATCCTGAACTAAATTTTTGACTAGAAATTCGTAATCAGCGAACCCGAAAACCCCCAGATATCGATTTTGATCGATTTGGAAAATAAATAATAAAAGTCGTCCGCCATATTGGCGCCGCCATTTTGAATTTCAAAATTTTCAGAATTCATAATTGGCGATCTCGAAAACTCCCAGATATCGATTTTGAGTCGAATCGGATCATAAATAGTGCATTCTGTAAGTCTGACAGGAATATGAATTTTTTCTAGCCTAACGAGACTATGTCCCCCCCTTGTTTTCGAGGATGCTGAACACGGTGGCGGTAGTAAAATTTCTCTCCGACGTCACCCCACCCACCAAACGACAAAAACCACCCCCGAAAGGGGTAAACCGCGTATCCGCCGTCTCCTACCAGCCAAACCTGAGTTGCTCCCATTTTCGAGAATCCTGAGCACGATGGTGTTGTCGAGATCACTCCTCGACCCCTACCAATCCTCAAAACGGGCAAAAACCACCCCGAAAGGGCTAAACCGTGGATAGGCATGGTGCATAGTCTCGTTAGGCTACAAAACTTTCATACTTTTCGAGGTTCTATCCGACTCACAGAAATCACTAAAACGCGAATCTTGAAACTGCCATCTTGCTTTTTTCTTATACAAAAATGTTAAAGTGAATTGTCACCTGACTTATATACGTGCAAAATTTCAAAGCTCTAGCTTAATTAAATCGAAATTTTGATTGCAAGATTTGACCTAAACAAACTAACTAACAAACAAAACATTGCAAGTTTAATAAAAGTTTTTAAAAAAATGCTTCCTAAGGAGGTTAGGGCCCTTTAAAATTCAGGCACCCCTAGTGTAGGTTTTTATTTAATATCTATTATTTTAAAATTTGGCACCGGAGCATAATAACTTGATCAGAATGATAGGATCGTAGAACCAACCGTTTATTATCAAAACTATTTGATCCCATCTCAGTTAACAATTTAAGCTCAATATCACAATTTGACAACCAGTTGTCATGACGCGTCAAGATCGCACTTTTGCAGAAATGGTATGCGTTTTATGGTAAAGATAGTTTTGTAGCTGCGAGATCACTTTACTCTGTTTTCAATAATTATAACATTCTGACCAATATAGACAGCAGTACAATTTTTACATTTAATTTCATGAATATCAGATTTATTAAGTTATTCTATCTTTATTATTTACCAACACTCTTTTAAATTTGTTTTATTTACGTTTATTTTTTTGTGATTTTGTCAATATATTTTGGGCTATAATTAATAAAACTATATTTTGTAGGTTTATTACTTGCAATGAGAAATTTGTTCTAAGGAATTTTACTCCGCTTGTTTTTAACCATATTAACAACTCGTTATTTCTTGAAATTTGTTTGAATATATTTTATTCTACATCAAAATCGTTTTCATGAAGGGAAATTCGCAATTCCATGTACTAGACTATGAGAGGATGAATTTTGCCACGATTGTTATGAATTATAATGGATAACTGTGTTTGTGGTTGCAAGTTTGCGGTAAATACTAAATTTTAACTGATTACTTTTGTTTTTTAATAGAATTATCTAAAAAGTTTAGTGGACTATTTTCGTCAAATTCTATTGTGAACTGAATTTTACAATTCAAGAGAGACAAGAATATAAGGTCATTATTGCTTAAGTTTCTTTCTGTATCAGTTCCTATTAAAAAAAATATCGTGTACGTGACGAGTCCAGATTGCTACTAAAAATGTAATTATCTGAATTTAATATAAAAAATGTCACAGCTAACAATGACAAATATGAGAACTCATTAACAAGCCATCTTTTTGTTTATAAGATTTATCATTAAACCAAAAGTAACTGTTCAATACAAAGTTTTTAAATATTTTCTAATTTATGTTATTTTCGTTTGTAATTTATGTATGAAACTAATTAAAATAATCCTATTTCTGTGAGCGGAACTGAGATGAGCAGACCTTTAACATCAAAGGAGACTAATTTTGCGCTATTGGGTTCTTTGCACAACCTATTAAAAGAAGTATTAATATAAGATATTACATGCCGTACATGGTTATTTTCTTTGTGAATTTTCGGAAGACCATAAGTATAGGTATAGGTGCTGAAGGGCTCATAATCTCTACAAATTGTTTTGAATTTTAATGCATTTGTTTACAAAGACAATTTCTGTTGAAAATCGTCGCTGCTTAAAATTGTTTGGAGCTTTTCGTTATAAAGTTAATTTCTCGTTTATTAGCGTTAACATTTTTTAACAATTTTTATCATTTTGGAGGGAAGTTTAATTCACACAATTAGTCAGTTACTAGTTTAATACGTGATAATTACAGTAATCAGGGATGCTCAAAAAACACAACAAATTTCCACGTTTTTTGCTAGAGTAAGAATTTTTATATAGCAATTATTTGAATAGACGGTTTTTGTTTGAATGTTATTAGTTATTATTAATTAACATGTCGGCTCGGTGGTTCAAAGCTTACGTGTTAGGCCTGATATCAAGAGGTTCCGGGTTTAAATCCTGGCTAGAGCATGGATGTTTAGTGGTGTTTTTTATGAGGATCACGTGGGTAGCAGTGCATTAAAAAACGCCGTGTGAGAGTCAACACGGCTAGTCGCTGTACCACTCCAGAGTTCGAGTCTAAATTACGGCAGATAACAGTATCGTAGGAAATGGCAGTTGAGTAATTGTCTGTGTGCGTGAGTTCTCGTTAAGTGGTGGAATAGCTGTAACTAAATTCCACCAGGAGGATAAACTAAATAAAATGATAACAAAAAAATAGCGAACTCCATAAGGAACGTGATAATCTTGCAGTGTTCTATTAGAATGTCTTAAATAATCAATATTTTAAATCATAAAATGGTAAAATTGTCAGGCAACTTATACAGTAGGTACGGAGATCGCTACTAGGCATATAGGGATCATATACACTTATGTACATGTGCAATATGGGTTAGAATTACGAGCTGATATGAAATCATCTATTGTTGGGGGCATAGGCATGACAGCTGGTCGATCCGCTGCGGGCTGCGGTTAATAATGTAAATGAATTTGGAATGGAAGGTGTAGGTGACCGGTCGTCAAATAATTATTTGTACTTTCTCTTCTGTTAATTAAATATGTATTTTAACAGATTAATATTATTTTGAGTGCAATAATGCTTGAATTTCGTAAGGTATCGCACATGTACCTAAGTCTATAGGATTTCCCTATATGCCTAGAAGCTATCCCCGTAATGTATATTATCCTAATTTTTCATTCAACAATCCCTTATATTATTTAATAGAGTGATAAATTTTTCTTTTAATTACAAGGAATTTTCTGAATGGATTTTTGGTATCGGCACTTGTAACTGAGCCTCGGCCTGTATGTTTCTTACCATATAAAACAAGGTTCTTTATTCAAACTGCTATATGTATATACGTATTTAGCCCGCATATAGAAATACATGAATGTGGGGATCTTTAAGATATATAGGAAATTTTGAGAAAACATGTACCTAAGTGAAAGCGCAATTCTCCCTATAAGAGATTTGGTAAGGTTTACCAAAGACAAAATGTGCATTAAAATTTAAATATGTTTGAGAGATTTCATTTCCGTTCCAGTATACGTTATAGTATGTAAATCTCTATTTAAATAAAAAATCAGTTCATTGAAATTGTCTACCAAGCCCGCATATGTTCGTATATATGATACGAATATTTTCTAGAAATGCATCCTAACCTGCTTAAAGTTCAGTTTTATTTAGATGTAAAAAAACCGCAATTCTTGCATTGATGCTATAAAAAACTTGAGAATTTTTTGGGAAAGTGAAGTGAAATACGAACTTGCTCTAGTAGTTCTAGTTTGCTAAAGCAAAAAGTTCAAGAGAATTTGAGTGCAGTAGAAGAAACTAATTCTGTAGATGTCGCTACTACCTGGACACAAATTAAAGACAGTTTAAAAAGTGCGAGTGAGGAAATTCTTGGCACTGCAGCAAGTAAAAAACAGGAGGACTGGTTCAATGATAATGAAGCTTTTATACAAGAACTTCTTGACCGCAAACATATTGCATTTCAAAACACTATCAACCACCCCAACAACTCATCAAAATCAGAAGTTTTTACCCAATCAAAGTATGAAACGCAACGCGAAATCAGAAGAATAAAGAACGAGTGGTGGGCAAGCAATGCCAGAGAAATTCAAAGGTACGCCAATTCACGCGACTACAGGAATTTCATTCAAGGAGTAAAAGCAGTGTACGGCCCCAGTCGGAGAAATATGTGCCCTATTAAAGATTTAAATGGAAATCTCCTCAAAGAAGACCAGGAAATAAGAGCCCGATGGAAAGAACACTACTCTAACATTCTTAACCAGCAAAGTCAAGCCGATCACGATATTATAAATCTTATCCCTTATTATGACACCTTCGAAGACTTAAATAAACCACTAACAACGGAAGAGATCTTAACCACCATTGGGCAGCTAAAAAATAACAAATCTCCCGGCGCCGACTCACTCCCAGCTGAGATCTTTAAAGCTGTGCCGTCAGAGCTCATACCCTACCTCAAAAAACTATTTGATGTCGTGTGGGAAAGTGGTCAAGCTCCGCAGGAGTTTCGTGATACACTTTTAATCAACCTCTTCAAAAACAAAGGGAGCGCTGCGGACTGTGGAAATTACAGGGGTATAGCTCTCCTGGCTGTTGGAGGGAAGATACTCACTAAAGCGTTGGCAAATAGGCTAACACCTGTTACGGAAAAATTACTTCCTGAAACACAGAGTGGCTTTAGATCAAACCGAGGCACATCGGAACTAATCTTCACACTTAAACAGCTTCAAGAAAAAGCACTCGAACATCAAGGAGAAATTCACATGGCCTTCATTGATTTAACCAAGGCGTTTGACTCGGTGGACAGGGAAGTGCTCTGGAAAATTATGCTCCGCTTAGGTATCCCTAGGAAATTTGTGGAAGTATGTCGCAGTCTACATACAAACAACAACGCCCAGGTTATGTATAATAATGAAGCAACCGAATCTTTCCAAACCCACACTGGAGTTAGGCAGGGATGTGTCCTTGCACCCCTACTTTTTAATTTGTTTACCACTGCTCTAACAATTATTGTTGACAACAAACTGACAGTCAGAGGAATAGGTCTCAGATACCGTTCTGATGGCGGTCTCTTTAACATAGGGCGCTTTAGAGCTTTCACGAAGACACGCACACGATTCATTTGTGATCTCCAATATGCGGATGACTGTGCACTTTTAGCCTCTACGCCGGAAGAGCTTCAAGAACTTTTAGATATATATGTCCAGAGCTATGATTCCTTGGGACTTAAAATCAACATTGGAAAGACTAAGATTATGTCAACTCCTCATCAAGTGAACCAAATAGACATTACACTTAACGAAAATTCTCTTGAAGTGCTGGATCAGTTTAATTACTTAGGCAACGTTGTTAATAACAAAGCAAACATGGACAGCGAGATTCGCAATAGAATTAACGCTGCATCTAGAGCACTCTGGGGACTTAGAGAGAGAGAGAGAGTATTTGACAACCACGACCTTGCTTTGTCAATGAAAATGGCTGTCTACAGAGCAGTTGTCATTCCAACACTGTTATATGGATGTGAAAGCTGGGTCACTTACCGTCATCATGTGAAAGAATTAGAACGTTTTCAGCAAAGACACTTCAGAAGTATGATGAAAATCCGTTGGTTCCATCACATATCAAACGTGGAAGTACTCAGGAGAACAAACAGCCTTCCAATTGAGGTGCTTATTTCAAGAGCACGCCTAAGATGGGCAGGTCACGTTCATCGTATGCATGATAACCGCCTTCCTAAATGCACACTTTATGGTGAATTGCTAAGCGGTAGAAGAAGGCGTGGCGGTCAACGAAAGAGGTTCAAAGACGTTCTCCATGAAAATCTAAAATCCTGCGGTATTCCAGACGAGCAATGGGAACAACTTGCAGCGGACAGAACCGAATGGCGAGGGGTTGTGGCCAGCTATCAAGGAAATGTTGCTGCAAGAAGGCCGAATCCAAGACCTAACCAGGTCTATGTTTGTCCTGACTGCGGTCGACATGTGCTCTCCCGAATTGGCCTCTATAGCCATAGTCGTGTGCACCGTAGATGAATGGAAATTACAATAGACTACACCTTTTACTTGTTTTTTATTACACACAATCTATCGACTGTAACATTTTTTTTATACTCGGACTCGAGTAAAAGCTAATAATAATAATAGTTGTTCCTTCAACTAATCATACGTTTTTCACGTACGACATACAAAAATCTTGAATTTTATTAACATGTTAAACAAAGAAGTTAATAATGTTATTAATTAATACCACTGATTTGGTTATAGAGAATTGAAAAAGGAAATGACGTAGTAATACTTTACATATTGATTATAGTTACTGAGATAGACATTTTGAAGGTAAAATGATAACGTACAAAATTAATTTCAGAGACTAAATAAAAATGGATATTACCAACAGTCCCTCACTGAACTATTGGAGGGTGCTCTACTGAAGATACTGAGAGATGTGAAGTTTTCATTGAATAGTGCACCAGCTTAGTATGGAATTTCGTGAATAACAATTATACAAGATGGATGGACATGGTCGTCCCGTTGCGTGGCATATTAATGAATATTTACCTAATCAAATCTGAGACCCTTAAGGAGATATCGGAAGAAATAGCATCGCCCTTGACTCACTTAATCAACATAATTATGAAAAAGCGGAGCTTGCCCTCCTGAACTTAAAAATGCAGTTATAAAACCATTATTTAAAAGCGAAAACTGGTATCAAACTACAGTCCCATATCCCTAATTAAGAATTTAACAAAAATTTTTGAAAAACTTATTAAAATTAGATTAATAAAATACTTAAACAAATATAAATTGATATCAGAAAACCAATCGATTGGTATAAATACAATTGGGGCAGTACCCTATAAAATTGTCAATTTTTTGAAACTCTCCAACCTTAGACATCAGTATACTGGACATTTGTTTCTGACGTTCCTCAATGTCAATACTAGCGAATGCTGAAGCATGCCTTTTAACGATAAAAAGGCATGGCGGATGGAAAAGTAATTCACTGCAGAGGGGTACATTGAAACCTCCGAAGAAAATAAAAAGAAAACTGCAATTAAAATATTAGGTGAGAGTACTTCATCAGCATCACAAAACAAATTGGATGTTTGTACCACTGTTACAAAGGCAACGTCTTCCCAATCTGGAGTTAATCTCACAGATTGTCAAAATTTTGTGATTAATATTTACAATAAGTAGTGCTGATTAGTTACTGTTGATTATTTATTGCAGATATTGTGTATTGACAATAAATAATATTGATTAATTAGTAGTTTTTTGTGTATAAAAAAATTAATAAGTCCAGAATAAACTCTTGTATATTATACGTGGTAGATATTTCATAGAACTCGTCTCTTAAATTGCAGACGCGTGCTATAAAAGACCTCATATAGCACATATAATATATACCTACAGCTAATTTCGTCAGATTTAACCCACTTTTTCCTAAGCATTTTTGTTGTAATTTTTAGAACCGTTTATTTCACGAACCACGACACAAAAAGTTATATGCAATATTCCACATTTTCTACGCTCTGTACATAGATTCACGAAATTTACGGTTACGTACATATTATCCGCTAAATTTACTTTGTTGAAATTCAAGTAGCACATCTCCCAATAACTTTTATTGTTGGTCCGTTTATACCTCTCACAACATCGATCTTTTTATTTCGCGGTTCTTCATTAAATCACCCTTTATCCTCTCGATGTAACATAATTTCTCGCTTGTTCGTATTAGAAGAATTTTCGCAGAGAGCGCCCGATCTAGGGGTCCAGTATTGTGGAACGCCTCGCAGAAGATAAGCCGAGCTCTAATGGACCCGTATTAAATATCTGCTTGCTTTCTTACTATCATTTTTCATCATCTACGTCATGTCATACTGACGAGCCGTCGAAGTGCTTGGCTTTATCGAAAGGATTGGAAGGGGAGGCCCATCTCAACGATCCATATCGTGTGAATCTCTATCCGCACACTTTTCCAAATATTCCTCGGATCAATTTACACCACTCCACATTCACTTATGACCTATCACGTTACAAATATTTGGAGTCCCTGACGAACTGAGAATTACGACCTGACGTGTTTATTTCGCAGCGCCGACTGGGATTTGCTAAAATATGTAGGGGGTGCGTAGGAGATAATGTCTGCTTGCGTGTTATATACGAGTGTAATATTAGTAGACTGTTCGTAGCATTTATACGCCCATTAAAGAGCACTAAGTAAATTATTTTATCAATATTTACTTGCATTAATTAATTTAAAATAAATAAATAGTAATAATAATAAATAAGTTTATTTACCAAAAAATATGGTATTTACAGAAATTGACTGATGGTCGAGAGGTGAGCGCACTTGCCTCTCACCCAAAAGTTCCGGGTTCGATCCCCGGTCGTGGCAGTGGAAAATACTGTGAGAGGGATTTTTCCACTATACATGGATATTGGGTGTGTGTCCCTTGTCTCTAAATGTGTAGCCCCCTCCCACACAAGGCTCTTCTAGAGCCTTCCGGGATAAAGGGGGTCGTCATTACCTGTGGTGTATTTATTTATTATTTATTTATAAATACATATATGTGTAAATAAAGTAATAGTTAAATAAAACAAAATAGAACACCACTATAGGCTAGGTCTGTCCGTGGGTATACTAATAAGTTACACGAAAAGTAGAATTACATATTAATGGTGTACAAAATTTTTAGGATTTTGAATTATATATCTGTACATACATATACATGCTAATATACCATAACTAATATGTGACTCCACTAATGAGTAGTAAATAGTTTTCAAAGAATTTGTATGTAAATGTTTTCAATGTTTTCATTTTATATGTTAGTGATTGTATTTTTTTAAACTATATAATTTATATGTTTTTCCCGTTTTAGGTAGGAGTCTATAATAATATGTAGATAATTCAGTTGTCTGAGCTATTGTGAATTCATTGGAGATATTGAGGTTGTGGAACGGCGGTAAGTGTTTCGCATTTGTGCAAATTGGCAAGAAATATGTTTTATTAAAATTTACCGTGAGTAATTTTTGATTTTCTTTATGTCTTCCTCAACTATTTGTTTTAAAGTCATCCAACTATCACTTCAATAAAATATTGCAGTATCATCTGCGTAAGTTATTATGTTACCTCTGCCTGGGACAGAAAACAAGTAATTTAAATAGATATTGAATATAATGGACCTAACACAGTCCCTTGTGGAACTCCATACTCCACATTTCTGACGCCGTTAACACAGTTATTAATTTTTACATATTGGTGCCTGTCTGATAGGTAGCTTTTGAATAGATTTGGAGGAACTCCTCTAATCCCTATATTATTTAGCAAGTGTATGAGTAGAGTGTGACTCACTATATCAAAGGCTTTGGATAGGTCTATAAATACAAAGAGCGATATTTTATTGCTGTCTAAGGCAGAGTACATTTTCGAGGTTAGTTGGAGAACTGCGCCTTGCGTGGATATGCCTTCTTGAAAGCCATATTGCGATTTAGATGTAATATCATAGTTACTGATGTAGTGGGACAGTCTTTTCTTGAGAATTTTTTCAAATACTTTAGAGTAAGTTGTTATTAAACATATTGGTCTCAAATTAATTATTTTTTGTCGGTCTCCGTTTTTATATATAGGTAAGACAATTGATGTTTTGAAAGCAGAGGGATAGTGGCCTTGCTCGAAACATTTATTTATAATATATGCCAAGGGTTCCGATATTATTGGTGATATAATTTTCAATAACTCTGCTTTTAATTCGTCAATTTCTGCTACTTTTCTATTTTTTAATGATGCAATTACATCTATCTACGGAGCTGGTCGGCGTTATAAACATTGCGTTCGAAATATTTATATTCTTTGTTGCAATATAGTTTAAGTTAGAACTTATCTGATCAGCTAGATTTTTTCCAGCTGCAACATAGTAATTGTTGAACAAATTTGTAATAGATTTAATATCATCTATGACCTATCCATTACTTGTGTGCATATTTCCTTTATAGTATCCCATAAATTTTCCGCGTCTTTTTTGTTAGCATTTTGTTTTTCTAATTAAATCATTTGTCTTATTTCTGTATACTAAATAATTTTCTGTGAGGATATTATTATTCGGTTCTTTTAAGAGTTGAAGATACATCCGATCCCGTTCATTTATTGACGTTATTAAAAGTGGTCCATGTTTTTTTTAAATTTTTGTTGTTTTGGCACATTTCATGATTTCACTATTTACCATATTAATAAATTTGTTTGTTGCAGCTTCATAATCATTGATTTGGTAAATTATGTCCCAGTGAATTTTTTTGAGACATGATATTAATTTATTGTTATCAATTATTTTTATTTTATTGTTATAATATAGGCATTCATTCATTACACTTGTATTTTGTATTATTCTCTGTAAGTATATAAAGTAGTGATCAGTAAGTGTTGTTTTTATTATTATGGTAAGCAGGAGTTCTAGATCTGTTTTTGTTTTTACGAATATGGTCAATACAGGAGTTACTGGTTTCTTTGAACCTAGTATATTCATTCATTTTTTGATCACCTCATATTTTCGCTTCATTTCATGTTCACGTTAATCCCCACCATCTCTCCCAAAAGGTGACTCAATACAATATGCTTTTGTAAGGTCTAAATCATAAGTTTTTGATATGGAGTATGGGAAAAAAGGAGACTAGCGACTGACGATAACATAATCATAAATTATTCAGAAGAAATCTATAGCTCCAAAATAAATGCATAAAGGTGGTCATAATCGGCATATTTAGTCTAATTTCTCTTGGAAACTTGGCATGATACGAAAATTTGAACCACAAATTCAGATATTATTAGAAGAATGTACAGGGAATGTTAATTTATTTTTAATCTTTAAGTATGGGGACGGTAGCCTCGAGACTTAGTGCCATTAGCTTACAAACTGGGGTATCTAACGAATCGAGGTCGAGCCCTGCTTGCGACCGACGCAATGATTTTAATTGTAAAATTATCCAGAAAAAGTTATTTAGACTCCACTCTAAGCTGTAGGACTTCGATTCGCTTTACCTAGCACAAAATCCAAAATTGTGAATATTGAACGATTTGTCTGCCTAGGTGGCTTGAGAGAATCCGTTTCTGTGTTGTACATCAGGTAATAGAATTGTTATCGAAACACTCAATATTTATCTTCTTTGTTTGATTAATGTAAGCTTAAAAAGCTATTTTAAAAATGAACTTATATAAAAAAAATCTTACATACTCTTGGGGGAAGTTAAGATACGCATTTATTTTTGCCTGACGTTTTATTAATAATAATAACAATCTTTTATTTGCCCAACAGGACATATATAAAAAAGTATATAAGCTTATAAATTAATGTTGAATATAAGTAAAAAAATGAATTTATACTACACACAACCTTGGAATAAAAATAAAATGGTGAAACAAGAGACAATGAAGTAAATAAAATATTAATTTGTAACTACAATAAAAAAAAAATAAAAAACTAACTTATAAGTGAGTCACTGCCATTTCTAAAAGTTGTTTTTGGGTCATATATTTAGATTCCAGTAATTACTAATTCTGTTAACATTGTGGCACGTATTCATGATAGGTGACACCAGCTGCATATTAGTTCTTGTACTATTGCAGTAAAAGATGTTTTGTTGTCTAGAATCAATTGTAGGCATCAAAAAATTTGTTTGAGCAAGAATGTCAGAACAGTCAATTTCACCGTGCAATAGAATAAACAACACAGCAGTACAGTTACGAAGCAGTTCCAAACTGTGGAAAATGAGTATATTAAGCAAAAACCTATATTCAACGCATCTCGCAGGGTATGCGCCATTAATTTTAAAAGAAAGAAATTTCATGAATTTTCGCTGAACTATTTCAACAGCACCTTTTTGATAGTTGTAGCAAGGATTCCAAATAATAGAACCATATTCAAGTTTGGACCTCACGAACAAATAATATAACATTTTTAAAAATCCTACAATTCCTCATTATGAAACCTAGAATACTCAGAGCTGGTGACGTTTTTGACCTGATATGTAATTTAAATGAAAGTCGGTGATAGAAAATTATGCCAAAACATTTAGTATCTGTACATCGTGATAGAATAGTACCATCAACACTATAGTTATTAACAATCACCTGTTCATCTTCATATTGAAGTACTTCATGCCATTTTACTGAGTATCCTAGAGTATTTTTTTTTAGAATGAATGAATGATCAAAAGTATTTAGAGTCAGTGTTAATAGGAGATTGAACATTTGTCAACTACATGTCATAAGATGATTTGATCTGTATTTTAATTATTATTGATCGAAGTCGTTTGAATTCGTGTAAGTGATACTCAGTTTTCTTTTTTATATATGTTAAAATATTCATTTTTTGCGAGTATTGCTTGTAATTTCAGGTGTATGCCGCTTAGGATATTTGTGTTTATAAAACTTGTAAACTGGTACATAACTATCAATTTGTTCATAATTTTTTTATAGAATTGATTAGTTGCTACATTTACATCCATACAGAGTTCTAAAAATGTAAAGTCAATTTTCAAGATGGCATAATAAAGTGACATTATTGCAAAATTCTCCTTCTTGTAATGATGCCACTAAACTTAGCTAAATTTACTATTCCATATTATACGTACTTAAAACTAGACACTGGTAAATCATATAGTCCTATATACTCACTAGCAGTGTCCTACAATGTTAAAATAAATTGATATTTCTTACTGTGCTTACTACACTTGACAACTCATGGCATCTAATAGTCTAAAATTAATGGTCCGACAATGTTAGTATCTATATTAAACACTTTATAACACAATTCGGGGAGATACGCCGTAATTTGTTAGTGTAATTTACACCCGGTTGTTTATAGCGTCGGGTTACGCAAATATGCAGGGATATGGGAGTCTCTCAGTCGAAGAAGCTGCCCTATATTCACCTAGTGCTGACTAGGGAGCGTGAACGTGTGTCCCGTGAATGGTGTAATATAGGCCGACACATGGTCTGAAATCACGTGTTTATGAAGTTCAGTGATGTACTCAGAAACATGAAAATAATAAAAACAGCCGACGTAATAAAAGTGTTTTTCTGTATGCAATAATTCTAACAGAATCGACTTGAACGAAGGTGTTGGTTCATAGGACATATCTACCTGGTTCAGAGAAAATTGTGCATTTGCGTTACATAAATCTATTTTATTTAAAATGTTTCTTAATATAAGGGAATTTACAACTTCGTGGAAAACTGCCTTGATAGTACTATATTTACAAGATTTGTTTAACAAACTCTCGTTGTAGCAATAAATTATGTATATTCAGTATATAAACTCTAAAGCCTACTTGTATACAAGTGGAATAGTCAAAGTTCAGTAGAAATTGGTTTTAAATCCAAGTTAACAATTGCTACAATAAGAGTATCCTTGAATTTTGAGTCGAGTTGAACTGAACTTTGGTTGACTTTTAAACAATGGGCTTTAGAATTAGTTATCATATTTGCTTTATTATTCGATAGTGTTGAAAACATAATGGCTCAGTGGTTCAACACTTACGGCAACCAAGGAGTGCCGAGTTCTGAAAGAACTTATATTTTTACTCTAAATTTCATTGAGAACGTTTGAACTTAACCGGCCCTAGATAGCTCAACAGCAGGGGTTAGGGAGAAAACTGGATTAAAGAGAAACAAGCTATGCTAAATTTAATGGAACATAAAAATATATCAATGTCAAAAACAAAAGTTCTTTAAAATAGACGGTATTCGAATACGCAATCAAAGTCATCGAAAAATAACTAAACTTATACATTGAACTTTTATAATAACAAAAGGTAAGTTACAAACATGAACAAAATCCAGAGTATAACTGGAGTCAAAACTCATTTAGATACTCAGACATTAACACACAACTATAATTTTTAAAGTCAAAATCTCGAAAAGAGAGTTGGACGCGACGGATTTTATTTTTTAGTAAAAAACCGAAAACCATTGAGTGAACTTAACAAGAACATATTTACAATTTGTTAAGTAGTTATTAAGTATTTTTATATTCAAATGTTTGCAAACAAGTAATCTAGTAATAGTAATTAATCTAGTAATAGTGGTTGTCTATCCAATTCACTCCTAAACCTATATTTAATTCTTATCAATAAAGTTTTTTTCATAGTTTTTATATTTTTCGCGTTTTTGCTTTGAGTGGTATAAACGAACTTCGAATAATACGTTAAGAAGATTCACTTGATCATCGTAAAAATTTATATTATTCTCGCAATTACTGTTCTAATTTTGTTTTGTTTAAAAATTTGTGTGTGTATAATTTGTGCCTCTACGAAGGAAGAGCCGGCCGGTAGAACAGGGAGCACCCAACAACAGAGGTGAATTTTATGCCACTCGCTTAAAAAATACAGTCCATTATTTATTTTATTGTTCATTTGGGATATTTGTAACCGAAGCAAGGTTAAAACCTATACACAATTTACGATGCACTTTGTCACATGAAGCAATAATGAAGGGTTTCACGTACTAGCCTAGGGTCTAGTACGGTTTAGATCTCCACACATTTTTATTTTAGTTTACAATCTCAGAGAGCTAATTCGTGTTCAGCTGCATCGTGCTTCGACTCCGAAACCTAATTGGCATTCATCCTCGATGTGGAGCTCATCCTGAGCATTGTCAACTCTGATCAGGATGAGCTTCTCCACCAACTTGGAAATCGCCGACAGTAATGAAACTGGACGATAACTGCCGACGAATGTCGCGTTTTTATTTAGTTTCAGAGTGGGTACAACCACGGCACATGATGCAGTATTCTGTGAAATGATCAACCTCGAAAAAGTTCAGGAATCGGATGGGAAGTTGATTCTGACAGGATAGCAAAATTTACCGAGAGCCATTTTGATATATAATGTGTGGGGGCTTCTTTATTTCCGTTGATACGTATAAGGTGACCTCTATGGCATTGTTCAATATTAAAATATTAGCAATCTACAAATTGTTGGATAAATATTAATCCAAATATTGACTTGATTCCGAGCCTAGTGAAAATTCAAAACGTCTGTAGCAGCTGTCAGACAACATTAACATTGATTATCCATTTACGTTTTTCGCTGTGTCTATAGATAATTGACTTGGGGAATTTTCTTGTTTTTCAAACTTGTAAACAAGTTTAATTGGATCATTACATAAATTATAAACAACTCCGTACAATTCTACAATACATATTACTCAATACGTAGCTAGACATATATCTCTAGACATCTGCAAACGCAGTTTAGTTTAAAAATGAAAATTAGTCTGAAGTTTATTGCTTGTTCACATATTTGTTCATATCACAGAACAAACCAGAACAAATAGTGCTTGCCTGTGTTTATCTTAAAATGCAAATGTAAAGAAATCCATACAATAAGCGTTGTTCCCATGCAGCAATTGCCCTTTTTTCATCTTCCGGACAAACGGCTTTAAGCTTTACGCTGAGAAAGATTTACTTTCACTGCACTGATTTTACATTTATGTACTGTTATCAAAAGAAATTAATGCATTGCTTTGACTTTCGTTTTTATACGCACGATGGAAGGAACTGTCATAACTATTTCAACTTTGTACTGTACTAAGCTTTAATTAGTATATTTTCGATAAAACTCTATTTCGTTGTGTTAAATAACATACATCTACCTAGAAAATCATAAAATACAGTGTGAAAATGTAACGAAATAATTATAGATACAAACTGATGAAGTCCGAAGTATTAAGAACTGAAAATGTTTATTTAAACTTGACCTCTAAGGTCATGATTTTACTCAAGTTGAACTTCAATTGCCGAAGGTCATATCCGAATGTATAATTTCCCGCTCGTTTCATTTCCGGGGTTAAAATTAAGGGGCCCCACTTGGAAAACCGACTTGAACTACTTCAAATGACTATGGTCAAGGTCAAATACAAGGTCACCCTCAGATATCCAGGGAAATTTCTTACAGCTTTTGTATTTAAAGCTTTTTTTCTAGGATTCCTATTTTTCAAGTTATCCTGCTGATCCCATATTTGTCTTGTTATTATAGCAGATGTTCAAAATATTTGCCATTGACAGTTTGACAGTGAGCTAGACGGATATAAAAATTATCAATTTTACTTTTTATCATTTCTGGTGTAATCTCAGCGCACACATCTATTATTCGCTGTTGCAGTTCATTTAAATCTTGATGTTTGGTAAAGTAAACTTTTCTTTTTATGTAACCCCAAAGAAAATAATCATTCGGTGCCATGTCTGGTCTAGCTGGTCACTCAATGATTCCTCTTCTTTCAGCCCATCTATTGGGGAAAGCATCTCTTAACTAGTATCTGATAGTTAGTCCATAATGTCGGGGCGCGCCATCTTGCTGAAACCAAACCTCATTAAAATCGTTACCAACAATCTGCTGTATAGCTGGCATAATATTGTCTGTAAGGAGTTCTAAGTATTTCTCAGTATTCAGATTTCCATTAATAAAAAAAGGCCCAACCACTCAATCGCGAAAAAGTCCTGCCCAAACATTCAACTTATGATATATGCGTGTGTGCTTCAAAGAACCAATGAGGATTTTTATTATTCCAATATCTGAAATTATGACGGTTTGCTTTACCACAAATTTCGAAAATGGCTTCGTCTGAGGAAACAATTTGGTATAAAAATTACCGTTGTTATCAATTCTTTGCCTCATAATTTCACAAAACTCCAAGCTGCGATCAGGATCAACTTCATTTAGTTCTTGGTGGAGATGTATTTTGTATGGGTGGAATATTTTTATTTTCAAATTTGTATGTACTCAACTTGTCGCTCTTCTTTCTTTTTATTTCGTCCCAGTTTCTTCAAATCGCCGGATGGTACGAGAGGCAGTTGACTTGGAAATGTCTTCGCGTTCATTATGAAAAACATCATTGAATAGCAATCTTTCTTATTCATATGACCTCTGTCTATCACCCCATCCTCTCATCATCTCTCTTCCTCTATAAGAGTAGCCATTTGAAAAAATCCAGAAAAATTGTTGGAGAAGCACGAATTATTGAAAAAATTGCTGCACCCGATGAAAGACTTCGCCAACTATTCTTAGAAACAATTGAAAAAACCACTAACAACAACGATTCAATTATCTTGAAAAGATTATCGAAGAAACCACTGAACCTAATGGAAAACTTTGCCAAATACACCGAGATGAACTGTTGTAAGAAGCAGCCAAATACAAACGAGATCGATGTTTAATTCACTGGGAACAGCAGAATAACTTGAAACATACGATTCCTAAAAAAAATTTTGAATACAAAAGTTGTATGAAATTTCCCTTGCTATCTGATGGTGATCTTGGATTTGACCTTGGCTATGATTTTCAAGGTCGGTTTTTTCAAATGGGACCCTCCTCTACTTTTAACCCCGGAAATGAGACGAGCATAAAATTTTACGTTCGAATATGACCTTCGGCAATTACAAAATTGAAATTCAACTTGGGTAAAGTAAAGATGACCTTAGAATCAATTTTGTAAGTGCCGAAGGTCATGCCCGAACGTAAAATTTTCCGCTCGTTTCATTTCCAGGGTTAAAAGTAGGGAATTCTATTTGGGAAAAAGGCTTGACCTTCAAATGACCTAGAAAATCATAGCCAAGGTCAAATCCAAGGTCACCGTCAGTTAGCCAGGGAAATTTCCACAACATTTGTATTCAAATTTTTTTGTTCTAGGATTCGTATCTTTCAAGTTATCCCGCTGTTCCCGTACTTTTATGCCACCCTGTATATCGAGGAAATAAAACAAGTGATTTTGGAATGCGACATGAATATTTATCCCGAGGAATTAGCCTAGTATTAATAGAGTTACTGTATGCGTACATTATATTAATTAAAAAGTAAGATAAATAAAAAATTTATATATATTACACGAAAAATGATCATCCACTAAGTTTAACAAGTTACTTCTCGGTAAACCTCGACTGTGGATAAATAATATGAAAGAAATCTGTTTTCCTTGCTGTTTATCCACAACGTCCGTTTCAGGGAAATACAGAGCCAATGACACAAAATAATGAAAGTGTCACTCCGATATTGCTAGCACTTGAAAAAAGAAATATCGCTGTGAGCCATTAATAAAACATAAACTTAAAGAGATAGAGCGATCGGTGGAAATGACATAAAATAAAACATCAATATGATATCGTAAACAAAGGTGGGAATGGTCGGCCCAATAATCGGTTCTATTCGAAAACAAACAAAGCTTTACACATAAAGAACGACGATGTGCAGGCGCTAATACGAGTGCCATCGAGCTTATGAGATTACGTTGCAGGCCGGAGAGTTTTTTGTTTCTTTGTTTCTCTTTCTCTATTGCGGACCGCTAGGATTTGAATACGAAATAAACGGTTTGAATGATTAACTTTTACATATTGTATTCCGACTCATTATACTTATGATTAATTTCGTTATTCGAAAAAATCCCTAAGATCTGAAAGATGTATTTTTCTGAATTTTTTTCGTCGTTATAAAGTCCTAAAAATATTCTACGGGGCTCAATTTGTAGCTGATACATGATGATGAGATAATGTATATAGTTTGGTTCTGGTCAATACGGAAGACTCCTGTCGGTGGCTGAACCTAAAACGATATTGTTGGTTAGTCTAGGTTTTTGTAATGTGTTTGTTGTTCATATACCTTGAAGTTGATGGATTAATTAATAGAGTTTACTTTCTAACAGTCCATATACTACGCAGTTCCTCGATAAATTTGCTTTCCTTAGTTTTGCTTCCTTAAAGAAATACTCGGCGATTAGTTTTGCTCGGGATCGTTCTACTTATTGTCCAGAATGATTTTTAATTACTTACTCGAGGAATAAAATTGTCTGAATGCATAAACTGTACCCTTTTCTTTCAAATTTGATACAAATTTCACATAAATAGAATGTTTATACTGTGCAATATACTTCAAGTAGATATGCTGAGAGTTCTATAGCAATTTGCCATGTATTTTCTTATGGAGATTCATTTTGCAGAATTTTCGTTCGGGACAATGACACCGAGGCGGATTCAGGGCAATGAGAACGTGATTGATTTGGGATTCTGGGAAACTACACAAGTCTCTGAATAACTAGAGGATATATATATTTAATGTGCAATAATTACTTATAATTTGAATCGATGGGATTCGAGAAATTGGGAACGGCCATTTTAGTTTATAATGAATAAAAAAGCCGAGCAGGCGTGCAGAATTGAACACGGGCCCTTTGATTGTAAGACCAATTACCAACTAAAAAGTATTTATTGCCTATTTTCTTTTATAATGCTAACTTAACTAAATATTTCATTTATATTACTTATTTTATTTAACATTTTTATTATTGTACCGCCCTACCGAATACAATGTAAATGTTTACATCCCATGGTACGAAACAACGTCATATCGTTGTGCCATCGTGATACTCCCTCGACACTGTTTTATACGAGCATACTAGACAGGGGTCTCTGAAATGTAGGTTGTGTAGGTATAAGAATACCCTTGCTCATATACACTTTTCGCTGCACATATCGTAAAATGTTGGTAAATCGCGCATTATACAAGATGGGGCAATAGTTCGTCGGACCTCGATATCTCGAGTTCTATGATAGCTAGAAATTTTTTAAAAAATTGCAAGTAAACTAGATAAAAAAGTCAATAACTGGTAATATTTTCGAATATACAGGGCGGGCCAAGACGAAATTACAGGACCAAGTGCCGAACTCTTAGTCATATATTAGCAATAAAAAAGCTTGCTTTAGAACTCCAGGAATTGTGATAAATAACGACAAAACTTAATAACCCTCAATCAATTGTTCAAGTTTTTTGTGAATACTTCCAGTGTGCATCGTGTTTTGGATGCTTCATTCGCTGAAAATTATAGAGACATTTTGCAAAATAACTAATCCCTATATATAAACAACCATACATAGAGATCATATTATTAAAGTACCTAAGAAATTAAAAGACAAATTTACATGAAGCATTGATGGTATTCCCTGCGTTTTTGTTAAATATTGTTGTCGTGTTTTGTTAAATCCCTACTTGTCCTTTATAATTTAGTCTTGTGAACAGCTACATTTTCCGATATGTGGAAAATTGCTCAAATTACTTCCGTGTTAAAAAAAGGTCACTCAGCTGTACTCAAAAATTATCGGCTTACTTTTATTGTGTGTAATTTTGCGAAATTGTTCGAAATAGTGATATATAATTGCGTTTATCCTAATGTTAGACCTTATTTTTTCCTGCAACACGGATTCTTAGATAAAAAAATCTACGATTACCAACTTAACCTGCCTAATTCAGTTTGACTCTGAAATTCTCGATAAACAAGGACAAGTAGACACAGTATACACGAATATTCAGAAAGCCTTTGATCAAATCGACATATATTTATTAATAAAGAAATTATATAACTTTGGATTCTCCGACGGCTTAATTAATTTATGTACGTCATATCTATTTAAACGCAGGCAGTTTGTCGAGTACACGAGTTTTTGTTCGGATTACTACATTAATACGTCCGGAGTACCACAAGACTCTAATTTAGGGCCACTTCTATTTCTCATATACATCAACGATATTAATGATGTTATTAGCTATTCAAAGTTAATGTTTGCGGATGAATTGAAAATCTATAGAGAGGTAAGGACGATAAGTGATTGTAGAATGATTCAGAATGATCTTAAAGCCGTATGTGTCTGGTGTAGTGCGAACCATCTATGAACTAATGTTAAAAAATGTTACGTTATCACTTTTTCTCGGAAAAATAAACCTAAATAATATGATTATAAACTAAATTCAGAGAATGTAACCAGATATACAGAAGTCAAGAATTTGAGTATTATCTTCGATAGCCAGTTAACATTTCCAGCCAATGTTAATAGTGCTGTGTTAAATTCACATAAAATGCTAGGTGTCATATAAAGAAACTGTAAGTGTTTTAGCAAAACCTCTAGCCTAACGTTGTTATATTACGCATATATTCACTCGAGACTAGAATATGGCACTATCTCATGGCATCCGTGGTATATATGTCACGTGAATAATATTGAGCTAGTTCAGAGGAAGGTCCTAAATTATTCGTCTTTAAGGAGGACGGTATTTACCCGTCGAGACGAATTAACACGTCCACTTTAACGAACCGTTTTAAAACGGTTTCAATAGGAATTCGCCGAGAAATTATTGCCTTTACATATTTATTCAATTTAATTTACAATACTATATAATATAGTAATATTAATAAAATCATCTCCCATCTATGTGATATTAATTATGATAGTCTAGGCCGTATATTAAGTCATATATTTAATACCGAATAGTTGGTTTAATTTTGTTAGTAACTTATGCATCGATATTGTTTTTGTTTTTTCTTTTTTATTTACTTTTATAATATGTGTTTTCATGTATTTCCTGTAATTGGGTGTTTACCTATTGGAAACAAAGAGATTATTATTACTATTTTTATTATTATTGCATGGGTAGAAGCAACAGTTTTGTTTAGTTATTTACCACATATGAACTTCCCTCTAGGAAAAATCTATTAGTTTTATTACATTGTTGTTCATTTTTGAACGCGGGCTATTACCTTGAGGTGGTCACAATCTGTCACTTAGTGCACGTCGATAAATAAAATTATTATTAGAATTGAGATTGCGGTCGGTATGTTCCAGACTTGGAATAAAAACGCACGTGTTCCATTTTCCATTCCACACTCAGGTAAATTCCCCACAAATAAAACCCGTGTTTTATTGTAAATAACTACGAGTGTTCTGGTTTTTATTACCGATGAGAAACAGCAGAAAAGCTGAAATTATAAAACATATTTTATTATTCCCCGTGAATATTTGATTTATTGCTGGTACGAAGCTGACTCGTATACAGATGCGCGACAGTTGCCTGAGTTTTGGTTTTTTGTAACTTGAGATCGTAGAGAATCCATTTATGAATACTATATTATTAATCTTATACGTAATATTTGATTAATATATCTTTCAATTCAAGCGCACAAGGTGCCACAAACATTAAAACACTTGAACAAATATTCAAATACATTACTCAACGTGCTTTTCGCTTACCATACTAGCATGTTCGATGTTCGGGAGATGATTAAAACAGTTTTAATCATCGCCCGATGAATATGTTTCGTATCTGAGGTGTGTTTTTCTCAGAGTATAAGTAAACGTACTTATAATAGAGATTAACTATTGAAATATAGTACAAATACAGAGAGCAATTTATTACCTGCACCTGCATTTCTGCAGGGAGTTAAAATGAGTTAAAGACTTTTTATATTTAGGCAAATATTTTCTTTACTGTTCGTAGTGGAGTTGCTAAGCATTCGTTCACTTTGTGATACTAACATGAAACTTGGCACAGAGGTAAAGTTGGACAAATGCGCACTGATCCATCTCAAGAGAGGACGATGCGGTGACTATGGAGAGGACGCGCAGCTCGTGGACGGAAGCATCTTACACCATCTAGATGCCAGAAAGTCGTACACTTACTTGGGTGTCGAGCAACGCTCCACCCAAGAAGTGAGTATAGTGAAAAACGCTCTCCGCGGCAAGTATCAGGACCTACTCCGACAGATCTGGTCTTCAGAACTGTCGGGGAAGAACAAGGTGTCTGCTACAAATATGCTTGCCGTTCCGATCCTTCTCTACTCTGTCGGAGTAGTGAAGTGGAGTAGAGAAGAGCTGCGTCAACTCGATTTAGTAACCCGCAAGAAGATGCATCTCAATAGGAACTTGCATCCTAAATCGTCCGTTCCACGGTTATATCTCCCACGACATCGGGGAGGCCGTGGACTCTTGAGCTTGGAGAGTCTCCATAGCAGGATGGACCTGGATGGAGCATGTAAGGTCATCAGGAGTTCGGATCCCCTCCTCTGCATGGTCCGAGACCATGAAAATGCAGAGGTAGGAGCTTTTCTCTTTAAGGCAGCACGGAGAGCAGCCGATGAACTTGGTCTCATCTTCGACGTCGAGCGGGTAAATCCCGACTCTGTCACCGAGTTGGAACCCGTTCGACTAAAAGCCCACATTAGAGCTGCAGAACAGAACATCTTTCTGCAGCTCCACAAGGATAAGTCATTGCACGGGGTCTTCTATAAAAATATAGAAGACCTCGGCTTATCCGAAAGGCTGACCTTCGCCTTCTTAAGGTCAGTTGGCCTGAAGTCTGAGACCGAGGGATTCTTAATGGCTTGCCAGGATGGTGTATTTAACACCCTCGTCTATCGACGTCGTGTCATGGGTATGGAGGTCCCTGATGTCAGCTGCAGGGCCTGCCGCAGGGCACCGGAGTCTGTAATGCACTTACTGTCGGCTTGCCCGACATACGCAGTCTCGGCCTATATTCACAGACACGACGCAGCATTACGGGTGCTTTACTATCATCTAAGGCACTCGTATGGGATAGATGAAACACCAGTGCTGCCTTATGCTCCGGGGGATGTTGAGTCCGTTGTGGGGAATGAGAAGTGCCTAATTTATTGGAACTACTCGTTTCCCACCGTCAGGCAAATACAAGCCAACAAGCCTAACATAGTACTCCTCGACCACCAACTCAGGACAATGTATGTCGTAGAATTCTCAGCTCCCGCTGAGAGCAACATTGTCTTGAAAGAGGAGGAAAAACGGACAAAATATCGAGATTTGCTCTTCGAACTCCGCAGGCTTTATCCAGGCCATTCTGTTAAAATAGTGGTACTGATTATAGGAGCCCTCGGTGGAGTGAGACAGACGCTGCTTTCAGAACTAAAGATCATACCGGCATGCCGACATTCGGCAGAGATCTTAGCTGGCAGAATGCAGAAAGCTGTCATCCTCGGTTCATTGCGTCTACTCAGGGCACACGATTCGCGGACCCCGTAGTCACTCACCCCACGGGCGTGGGGAGTGGCTATTGGTATTACCAGCTCCCCTCTGTGAGGGTCGGAGCCACAGAGTAGGGTGACTGGCAAAAAGAAAACAAATTAATACAAGCAGAAACAGGCAAAAACTATTCTTATCTACCTGCAGGCTGCACATGAAATTGCTAAGGGAATTGGTTCCAGCAAATCGCTTTCATTGCCACTCTTTTACACAAGATGTGATACTACCTCGTCATTTCTTGGCAAAGACAAACGAACAGCTTGAGGAATTTGGAATAGTTTCAACAACCTAACTGATGTTTCAATTCAAAAACAATTACGAAACTTGAAGTAAAACCGGATGCGTTGCGGATTATTGAACGTTTCGTGACACTATTGTAAGAAAAATCTATCACTACATATGATATAGTTTAAGCAAGGAAACATCTTTTCACTAAGAACAAATACTTCTTCAATCACTACCGCCTACAAAAGAAGCTCTTGTTCAGCACATAATGCGTGCTGTTATCCAGGAAGCTTTTATATGGGGACAATGTTTGATTTCAAACCCAAATCATCTAGATCCTGATTCTTGGGGGTGGCCACTGGAAGACGGAGTTTACCGGATTCTTTAGACCACATCTCCAGAAGCTACTTCAGCGTGTCAGAAGCTGGTTTCTTGTGATTGTCGAGTTATATGTAGTAAAAAATATTCTCGTGCATAGTTAAAATGTACGGTATTATTTGTATGTGATGGAAATTGCTGTTAGAACAACGAAAAGGAGGCGTCTTGACTGAAAATGTCAGATTTATGACGGTGCTAAGAGCTAGAGAAAAAACCTCCTTTTAGGAGAACTAAATTACAGCAACATTGAACCTATTATAAGCAAATGCGCAACTCAACAACGCATACTATTTCCAACGAAAAGAGAGATCACTTTAAATATGTCACTGCTAAGAATTCTAAGCAATTGTGGAGGGAAAACTAAAGCTATTAAATATATCTACAAAAACTAGATGTAATGGAGGATCCTGAGACACCTGAGACGATTCATCATTACTTTATAGAATATTCCAAAAATGTGTTCGGACAAAACGAAAATGATTAATTATTATTCAACGAATCTTATATCCAAATCCAAATTCTCGCTTAAGCTTATTGGTACTGAAAATCTGCGTGAAATTATTTTAAGTTTAAGAATTTGTTCAGCTATCCGTTATCCTACAGGGAAGGTTTTCTGCTGCTTGGAAAAAGCCATTGTAACCCCAGTTCCTAAAGTAGCTTTCTCCAAACACTTTTGCCGAAGTTAGATCAATAAGTATTTATCGGTTCTTTCTAAAGTTATGGTAAAGTAATAAAACACAACTAAGAGAACATCTTGATAACTACGAATTTTGCCGTCCACACGGTCAGGTTACAGGACAGGTTATAAGCTGATCAAGAACCTGATAACTACTACTGATGATATATTTCAGGTAAGTAACCAGACATTTCAACGGCATTGGCACTGCTTGACTTCAGTAAACCCAGGATGCTATATACCACGAAATTATTATTTAAATACTGAAGCCAAATGATACAAATAACCATGCAAGTACAAGTAAAGTGAGTTATTTCCATTAGTAGAATTTACTTTTCATTATCTTACACGTCTCAATTTCAAAAGACACTGAGAAATACGTGTGTACGCTGACGATACACAAATCTATTATTCATTTCCTTTCAAAAATGCACAGGTTCTTAAGCAAATATCTAATAATGATTACAATGCACTTTTATTAAATCCTTCTAAATTTATTCTACTATTACTCGAGGAAAAACACTATAGCTTGTTATTAAGAAATGGGTTTAATATCACAATTAATGATACGCTGTTACAAATTTCGGATAGTGCTAAAAATCTTGACCCCTTATTACGGTTCCGCCAACATACCCAAAAAATGTGCAAAATGCTTATAATGTCCTTAGGCTACTTTTTCCGCATAGACGTCACCTCCATGCAAATGTCAAAAAATCGCTTTGTGGTGTTCTTGTGTTCTCTCAGTTTACTTATTGCTCGCCCATATATTCACCATGTTTCGATCAAGATCATGTGAATCGCATTCGAAGAGTGAAAAATTCTTGCATTCTTTCTATTTAGGGAGTACGAAAATTTCAATACATCTCTAATAAATTCTTTGAGCTTGGATGGCTAAAGATGAATGAAAAATTTAAAGTGTATACGCCTAGCTTGTACCACAAGGTATTAATATTTAAATCGCCTCCATGTCTATACAACAAAATCATATCATCAATATTAGATTCAGAGGTTTACTCTCTCTTTACATAATACCCAACTTTATGAGTGGTGTTTCCGATACAACATTGCGTTTCTCTATAACGGCCTTCTTACTGAAATAAAATCCAAGTTTAAAAAAGAAATGTATTAGTCAAATATAGTAATTAGTGATTATAATCTAATACCGCTTTGTATGACTGATGATCGAGAGGTAAGCGCACTTGCCTCTCACCCAAAAGTCTTGGGTTCGATCCCCGGTTGCGGAAGTGGAAAATATTGTGAGAGGGATTTTTCCATACACGGATATTGGGTGTGTGTCCATTGTCTCTAAATGTGTAGCTCCTTCCCACACAAGGCTCCTCTAGAGTCTTCCGGAATAAAGGGGGTCGTCATTACCTGTGGTGTATTTATTATTATTATTATTGTATGTTTATGTTAATTTTGTATATACAGGGTATTTCATGAGGAACTGTACATATTTCCAGGGGAAGTAGAGGACCACTTGGGTATTCCGGAACGGCTATTGAAATTTTCCTGTTGCTCTTAATTTCTGAGATACAAAACTGATTTTGGTCTAAATTTATTTTGCCCAAAACGTCCTCGCTATTAATCGGATTTTGCTTAAATTTTAGACACTTTATATACTTATCCCAGTTGATAGATTGCTATTATAATTTTTTTTTAATTCCAGTGCCGGACTTTTTAATTTATTTTTTCCGATTCCTGTAAAAACGATCACGATTATATATATATATATATATATATATATATCTTTTTATAATATTCAGTTGCCAATTATAAAAGCCCATACATCACTAAATCAAAATCAATTTTAGAACAATCACTAGATCAAAATCAGTTTTAGAACATCATTTTTCAAGAAATCTTTTACATACGCAACCTGCCACCTTTATAACAAAATACCTGATAATTTTAAGATAATTCCCAGTTTAAAGTTTAAAAATGCAATGCGTTGTCACAAGGTCCCTAAAAAATAAAAATAATAATATAAAAAAAAATAACAAGCATAACAAAATATCAAACAAAAATAACAAATATTTATTCTATTTCTGTTCTTTGGATTTATGTTAATTATTGTCTCATACATGTTCAAATATAGCTAGTAAGTGATTAGTGTAATGCTTATAATTTATTTTAATAGATATTGGTGTTTAGGGTTATGTGTAAGAGAACCATAAGTGTAAGTTAACTTCGCCCTTAATAAAGACATATTATTATTATAAATAAACTGGCGTCGTTTTTAATTTTTTAGAAATAGTGCAATAAAAACGTGCAATAAATTTTTTTATTGCACAGTTCCTTATAATAGGCCACTTTTTACACTGGAAATGATGCAAAAAACTGTTACTTTTTGTACGATCGTAGATAAAATCTTTTTAAGGTTCTTTATCAAAATATGCAATTTGATCAAAGGAGGCAATATTTAATAGAAAATGTATATGTAACCATTGAAATAACATTGGAAAAATAAGGCAAAAAGATGGAGTGTTAATATTGACGTTATCCAACAACCAGCTAACTTTAATCATTTTTATTGAATTTAAAATTTTCCGGGAATTTCTCTGCGTGATTGTGGCTGAATACTAATTTTAAATATAGAAAAAGATAAATACGAAGCTTAAATAACTCGACAATAGAGAGTCCTTTGTGAATATATAGAATTAATTAAGACTTTTCCCAGGACGAATGCTAAGTAATCCTTTAAAATATTGTCCATTAAAATGCTGCAATAGATTTAAGTGCTAATTCCCCAGTCAAGTTTTCAATTATGAGAAACACGGTAAGCGGGGAAAGTTCACCCCCACGACCCTTTACAAGAAAAATGGATGACAGTTCTCGAAACCCACTTCGATATCGGCTTTTAAGTTAGATTTAATTTTTTAGTTTAGTGCAAGAAAACGAGCCGTTTTATAAACTCATTAAAAAACCGACTAAGTTCATATTTTCGTACATTTCTGTTTCAATATTACATTGGAATGGCGTTAACATAGTTTAATTACATTATATTAATTTTTGTGAATAATTATGGTCTATATATCAAATATTAAAAACAATCCTAAAAATATTTCAGCTGTTATAAAAACTACTATAACTGATCACTACTCAGTTAAAACATAATATTTTTAGTCGCAAACTCCTCTATAAAATCCTTATTTTACTATAAGGAACGTAACCAGACTGCAACTAACAGCTACTCTTCGGGTTATATGCCCCGCCGAGCGCTGAATTACAAGTTACAAGCCTGGCGCGTTAAGTGTAAACATTTACTCCAGCATAATGTATATTTGTGTGTATGTGTGTAAATAGGATTATGTGTACATTTATTATGTATGTATGTATGTATTCATAATTATTGTTCTATTCTCCACACACCAATTTATCTTAATGGAGTAATCTCCTGTTTATTTACCATTCTGTTTTATAGTATAAGAAACTTGTATTTTTGTATATATACATTGCTTTGGTGAATAAATATTATTATATGTTACAAACCTCTGCTTTAAATACAAAAATAAAGTTAATTACAGAAAAATAATTTATATAACGTAATTTTTTACTATTCACTTTTCCCGCATGGATTCAAACTTACAAAATAATGTCAAAATTCAAAAAATTATGGAGAAAATTTGTTGTAATATGCTTCAAGTTGTCTAAATTAAGCTCATTAGGTATAATTACGTTAAAAGTTATTTTAAAAAATGTGTATTTAACACAGATGATGAATATGTTCCCATTTTTTACATATTTCATAAAATGGCGAAGTCGCCGATAATAAAAATTAGCGTAACGTCGAAGTTAGCAAACTAATTCAGTTATTAACAAACTTCGTTGATATTAAAAAGGACTATTCTGTAATCCACACACAGAGATAATCCTGTTTCATATATGAAGCGTACAGATAAGCTCCTCTTTGCCACATAAATACTTCCTAGCACAAATAGAGACGAGGTTATAAAAGTTGTAATACTATGAATAAACTTTCCTGTTTCATTATATGAGTTTATTAATTACGTGCATTGCCTATACATAGGGTGGAGCGTGGACACTCAAATTGTTATAGTCAGAAAGATGAAATTTTACACGTATTGTGGTCAATTTTCATTATAAATAAATCCATTCATTCTAGATCCAAATATTTCATAATATATATTATGTATTTTACTGTTAAAAAGAGAAGCTTCTTGGTTTGAGTATGTTTTTAAAATATCTGTAAAGGATCTAAAAATATTATTTAACACAGTTTCCTCAATTATAAATAAAAGCTTACAAAACTTTACACTTCTTACTAAACCAGCTTCCTCAATAACTGAATGCATGGAGTATAAAAAAATAATAACTTCAGTACAAAATTAGGATCGGTAATTTTAAAGTAATCTGCACCAATATTTTAGACCTTACTAATACTTTATTATTAAAACTTATTAACTTTAAAATGAAATGAAAGCTATTTATTTTAAAATAATTCATAATGTCGAAGATTACAAAGTGTTTTCTGCCTTTAAATTTAATTTAAGATTAAGTGTCGGCCATATTTTCTTGAGCGTATTTGACAGGTTCAAGAAGAATATCACAATTTGTTTAGACAAAATGAAAGCAGCTATTTCTGCTTTCGTTTTGTCTATACTCTCAAGATGACGGCGCTATTATAAGTCAACCTTAGTAATTCTAAATACCAGTTGATCATCGTGTATTTCAAGTGCTTGGAGCCATGGATGATTCGAAATTGGTTCATAATTGAAGGTTGCTTTGAATACAATTTATTTTTCGATAGCAGTCAGTTGTTGTATGTTGATAATGTTTAATTACTTTGACTACATTTCCATTTACCTCCACTACTAAAATAAAACTCTAACTGTGTCTTCTAAAAAATTAAAAATACCACCCATATAAAATTCATTTGGTTCAAGAACTTAACGACGATGACCCTGATCATCGATTGGAATTTTGCGAAATCATGACAGATAGATGCCAAGATGATCCGTTATTTATAAAGAAATATTCTTTTTCTGATGAAGCAGCGTTCGACTTTAATGGAACAGCCAACAAACAGAACGGTAGATACTGGATGGTGGAGGCCAATACTCAATATCCTGAGAAGGTTAACGTTTGGGTTGGAATTATAAATTCTTAAATTATCAGACCATATTAACATTAGAAATGTAATAGTTTTCAATAAAAAAAATAAGGAAGTTCAAGATTAAAATCTTATATTGCTGGATAGAGAATTAAATGCCTTTTCAATTAAGCTATCACACGCACCCTCGCACCATTTAAAAATTTTAAAGGGGTAGCTGTTACTACAAGTGGGTTGAAGAGGGAGGAATAAAATTATACTCAAAAAATGGCATTTTAGAATAAAAATTGACGTGTATTAGGATTTTACACATAAATGGTTAATTACGTAGATAATGAATTTATGCTTTACAGCTTTACTTATGGACCTCACTATACCTTTACAGCGCAGATTATTCAACACTACAACCACTTCACTGAGAAGCGGTTGGAGGTGCATGTGCACAGCAGGAAGTAGCATTATTAACACTAAATCAAGTTGAAAACTGATTTTACCAATTGTCTCAAACTATGTTAATTTTGTTTTATTTTATTGTTTGACTTGACAATTTTTTTATTTTGACCATTATTATCCATGATACTAAGAAATAGAGATATGCTCAGTTGGTAGACACAGTTTGGAAACGGCCGCGCATAACGTCACTGCGTGACCCAACGACCGATTTGCGTCCTTATGCAGCCATAGAAATCAAGCTGCTCGACTTTCGTGCAGGTAAATACACCTGTAATATTGTAATATACGAGTATAAGGGACGAATTCAGATTATTCCAACATTGGGAGCCAAGGTTTAACTTTTTATTTAAAAAAAAGTTTAAATAATGATAGTAGCTGAGACTATTTTATAAATAATTGTATCAATTATTTATAACAGATGAGGTAATAGGTCCAGGAGATGCTTTAATTAGTATAGGTAGGAGCAGAACTGAACTAACAAGAAAATAAAGGCAAATAACGTACTTTCTTAATATTTATTAAAAATTGACAATATAAAAAATATATAATAAACACATAAACTTAACGGAAATTAGGTGCTCCTAAAAACGGAGAAAAAATTCTTTAAAATCAACATTTTTATATGAGATCTGAGGGAATAACTTTGATTCAATATAAAAATTTTTACAAATATAAATGTGGAAGAAATATAAAATAAAAAAATTTTTAGGTTGTAATTTTGACGAACTTTCTTTTCCTTATCTTAGAATCTTCTTTTATTTTATTATTTAAAATTCTAATTATAAAATACATTTTACATTTGTAAAATAGAGATTTAGCATCCTGACTTAAACCAACATGTTCTGAACATTTTAAAAGATTTGTTAAATAGTTACTGCAAATTTTCAATGAATCTCCATTCATTTTTTCAAAAATAGAATCCATTATCTTACACGTTATTTATTTATTTTTTTTATTTTATTTTTACATACACTATCCAACAGGTCGAAGGACCCAATTACTGAATAGGGAGCAAAGATTACAACCATAGAAGAATATGAATCTATACATAAACAATAATTGTGCATACACACAGGCAAATTAACACTAGTCTAAGATATAAAGTAAATAAGATAACATAAGACTAAGGTATGATATAATAACTAAGATGTTGAGAAAATCGTCTGTAGGTTTCATTAAGCCACCTTCAGAAAGATGATCTACCCATGAAAATGAAATCTCATTTGTGTTTGGAATGTATCCAAGCTGTTATTTTCTTCGGAATTTAAATGCAATAAATCCGGCTAAATTTTCTAAACCATTGTATTGCAATTCTGACATTTCATCAACAATAATTAAATCATCAGCTTGGTTATTCGCAGGTACTTCTAAAGTACTAAACATATGGCCAGTAACAACAATTTTTGCTAGTTATTTTGTTGTTATTAGAACAACCTACTACAGCACAATATACCATTTTTAAAATGACAATATAAAACACAAAATAACCCGCTCACTAAACAAGAAACATGCGACAGTTCCATAAAACTGACGGCGATCTGCAGTGTTAATCAGCTTCCCAGGTCACTCACTGACGTCACCCGTTAGAGCGAATGGAAATTCAACATGCGCGTGAGCTTATCTTATTTGTCATAGTATCATGATTATTATCATTATTTTTAAATAACTTATAATATAGCCAATTGAGGAAATATGTGCTACAACATTGAATCTTAACCGCCTTGTCCTCCCCCGCTAACCAATCAGAGCTAAACTGATACGGCTTAGTGAAATTGACTAGAAATACAAAGACGACACTACCGTTAGAAGTAATCGACTTCAGAACCTTTTTTGATTTACAGTTACAATCATATAGTGTTTATATAACTTTTTATCTAGCACAATACGTCCCATATTGGATGAAAAATACTATCGTAAATTTGATAAACGATATAGTCGTCTTTAAGCAAAAACAGATGAAGACCGAGTGCTCGGGGTGCATATCTTATTTTCGGAGGAAAAAAACAACGGCCATTACAGCGGACTTTCCTTTCTGATAAATATTAAAGTTTAATTTGGCTTCGGGAAAGTTGAATAAGGGAGGCTTAACGAGGTGATTTTTAATGTTTTATTTCATTTAAATTTTATTTGATTGTAAAAGCAAACGTCAGATTTTAAGCTGTGGCGTCAAACCTAATAATTATTTAAATTTTGATTTTACTGTAACTGTAATTAACATGAATGGATTGTGTTCACAAAATATTTATTATTCTTCTCATAAAAATTATCTTTATTTCTGAAACTATGACCCGATCATGAAAGATACCAGAAATTTTTAAAAATCTACTATTCCAAAGCAGATGGCGGTAAGTATGGTCACTATTGTTTGAGTTGCCATGGAGTAGTACTACTGGAAATTTTTAAAACTATAGAACTGTATGGAAGGACTAATATTTTTTAAACTTGGTTTCAAAGGGAATACGTAAAGCATATTTTGAAATTAATTTGAAAAAACTTGGAAGGTCTTGAAACTTCGACAAGCACTATGCGTTCTGAAACCGATGACAACTACAAGCTTGTTATTAATGGAAACGAAGTAAAATATGATAAAGCAAATAAGGAAATGTCTATTAATATAAATGTTAATATTAATAAAAAATAAATAAAATGTAATTGATTTAAGATTGTATTTTTCATTATTCCACTAGTGGAATGAAGTAATTTCATTATTCCACTAGTGGATAAAGTGGTACTTTATATGCTTCATAAGTGTGGATAAAACTCCAATTATAATGTGATTGTGGAAAAAAATATTTTATTGACAAATTTGTCAATATTTGTTATTTTTTATCGAATATTCTGCCTTATATCAGAAATATGTGTGACAAATTTCAAACCAATACGATTTTTGAAACGTATAAAGCACATTTCAAATTTAAAATTGATTCTTTGATAACATTTCTGTAATGTAATTTAGAGAAAATGTTTTTCTTTCTAAATTTTATATTTTTCATGTATAATTGTTTTATTTTATTTCACAGTTAGCGTTTAATATGTCAGTCTAAGGTACTGTTTATCAATATAGGGTTAACTCGTAACTAGAGGATAAATGTGAAACAAAACAATAGATACCTATTGTTTCATTTGACGTTTACCCTCTAGTTAAAAGTTAACACTGTATTGATAAACCGGATCTAAGTCATACATGCACTAATTACTAGTCATCCTATAAATAACTGTATCCTCCGTATTCCGTGACCTTGCCAACCAGCCAGCTTAACCAACAATCCACAGACCGTGCAACATATGCAAATTCACAATTCCTCCTAGCGAGCATGTCGCATGTGACGAAATACTCGCAACGTTTCTTAAAAACAGCTCCCATATACACACGTCCAGAAGTATTTTCAATACTAGAAGATAACAAAGCAAGTCCGGAAAGAACAGCCGAGACACAAAAAATCACTTTACTTCAGATACAACATGATATTTTTATTCAAACGTCGAATATGAGTTAAATAAATACTGTTATTTTTCTGATGATCAGAACCCGTTATCGGCAATAAGAGACTGAGTAAGTCGGTCAAAGGAAGTGTAAAAAAAATGACAGTTTAAGTTGAAAAAAACTTGTTATATAAGTCATTGTTACCTTCTTTCCGTTGTTATTTATTTTTGAGAAAGAATTGAGGCAACATATGCGGACGACTAGCTGGTTTAAGTCGGAGCAGAGAGCCGTGGGTCCAGAGTATTCGTAAGAGTGAAGAAACTTCCCCTTTCTGATATGTACAGGCATAAGCGACAGATTTCTGTTTAGTTCGAGAAAAGAAGACAAAGAAAAATTGATGTTAAATTGGGCACCATCTATAGTAAAATAAGTAAAATTGTCTCTTTTTCTCGAATAACCAGTCTACTATAGATCAGACTGAAAATGTTGGTAAGAGAAATAAAAAGATAGATTAAAATGAATGTTAAAATATATTACACGAATAATAAACAAATCGGTTGGTAAAGACTAATTGAAATTTAATATATATATATATATATATATATAACAAATTTATACCAGGATCCTAGATTGATTATTGTTGAGGTGACTAGTTCTGGGACGGGAATCCAGGTCCACAATTGTCTCTTGTTGCGAGAATGGATTCTAAAGTTTCCTTGGCAATTTACTTCTCTTAATGAAATGGGGTGAAAGTTGTAGGAAAATTAACCAACTATGTGGTTTATTAAAAGTTAACGAAATTTTATCTTTTTGGAAGATAAGCTGTGCAAAAGCTATGCAGGAATGAAGAAGCTATGCAGAAACGTATATAGAAATGTATAAGTATATATGTGCATAGACATATAAGTACATAAGTACATATACATATTTAAGAATTTAAATATATAAGTATATAAATATCTCAGAATTTAAATATCTTAGAATTTAAGCATATAAGCATGTAAGCATCTAATTATCTAAGCATCTAAGCATGCACAAAAGCTGATTTCTTAAAAACTATAAATTGCCAAACAATGAAAAAGAAAGAAAAAAATATTTTTAAAACCATGTGGTACATATAGTATTTTCACTACTTATTAACTTAGAAAGAATTGACCCTGAATTCAAATTTATTTTAAAAATAATTGAAATTACATCAAGACAAAAATTGAAGATTAATTAAATTATAATGAGTAATAAATGAAATTATCTGAATGTTGTTAACGCGGATTTAAAAAATGCAATATCAATTACTGCAGTCCACAGTTAAAAATTATATACGTTCGAATCAGTACAAAGGCTGCAAGCAAATGATTTTCTGGTGAGTTTTACTGATAAGGTAAACTTTTTTGTCCTACTTACTGGGAAATAATGCTACCAAAAAAATAAACTTGACAAATCTAATTCCCTAATTAAATTGAAAGCTATAAAATATAAAAATAGTACAGGTATGGCCATCTGTCAATGGTTGAGTTAAGTGCAACAATTTGCAGGTCGCAAATTCTACAAGTTCCTTTACTAAAAATAGTGGCATATCTCAAGTTGTAATTTCTATTTTGTACATAACCAACAATATGAACAGCTGTAAATAAATATTAAAACATATTGTAATAACTCAGTAAATATATTACATCTTATAGGATATACTATATATAGTAACGAGAAAAGGTAACGAAAATAACCATATGTACTTACATAGTAAACAAAAATATAAAAATTGAAAAATAGATATCTGATGTAAATAAATGCTTTGTAGACAAATTGTTAATTAATTGTTTCCTGGGATGCTGTCTTACAACGAAACAGAGATACATAATAGTTTAGAAAAACATGACTGAGTACCTAAAATATATAAAATATGTACATAAAACAGTGTGAAATGGTTTAGGAGTTATACAAGTAAAATTCTGTTAGTTGAAAACAGTCTCACTTACAAAAACTGAATAGAAAAATGTTATACAGATCGTGCTAAATATAACTAAAACACTAGTTTTTATATAAAACTGTTAAATGGACATAGGCCATGTAACATCATGTTCTTTTGGCGTTTGAAGAAATACAAAATTACATACTTTAAAATGCCTGCAAAATGGTTAAAAAGTAATAGTAACTATGCACTATTTTCTTTCCTACTAAAGCCACAAAGTACGTTTTTTCTTATTTCATAGCAGTCTAGATACAAATTTATAATTGCTTTAAAAAAACGAGTGGTCAGAAACTAGACTATAGAAGTGTTATTCTGTGAGAATTTAAAAAGTGATAATATTAAACTCAAAACTAATAAAATACCAAGGCACTATTGAATAAAATCAAACTGCTTGCGCTTGTATATATGACCTGGAATTAGCTTCCAGCAATCGTCAATGAAGTTACGGAGATTTGTGTTACGGATGTCACCCCGCCAATCGGCTTAAAATAATCTAGTTGGAGAGTGCACATGCATACATTTTCGCACGTTAAATGACACTTAGACTGCTGTCAGTGTTAGAGTTTTCTGCTTTATCTAGCTTATGTTAAACCTATTACAGAATTTCTTCTATTCCACAGGACAACTGAAAGGGTAATGGATTAAAAACCAAAATATTATTTTATAAAGTATCTATCAAGTCTTGTTTAATTAATTTTAAAACTGTCCACTATCTCAAATGAAAGCTATTAAAGATTATAAATTTCTGTAAAATCATGTTTTCTGGGATGTAGTTAAAAATAAGTATTGATCAATTTACAGAAATATAAATAAAATATGAACTTAAATTTAGCAAAATTAATTGAAACGCAAATCCCACAAGCTAAATTTAGAAAATTTATTAACAGACTGGTGCAACATCAGAAACATTTTTTAATTTGGATATGAATTCTATTAATAAAAAGCATCCATATAAATACCCTTATACAAAAATAATGTTCCCACATAACTACGGTTCTTATATATTGGAAAGCCCTAAGTAAACAAGTAGGAGAAAATAAATATATTTGAGAACAAAAGGACAATAAACTATGAAATTTTTCTACATTAATGTAAGAAGAGGAGTTTTCTTTTATTCATTCATTTGGATTCTTTTATAGAAATTGAATTGTTATATTTGAAATGACTTGATGGTAATTGTTTTCCTTATTTTGTAAATATATTTTATTTGCCAGTTTACCCAGCTTCACTGGTTTAATTATTAAAAAGAAAAAGTAGTATTCTACAATGATTTCTCATAAATTCCATTTATTAAAATTTAGTTAGTTGAAGCAGACACAACTTTTTTGAAATAATTACTTTTGAGGAAGCTATGGGAGAAGCAACTATTTTTTAACATTCTTTTCTTTTATATACAGGGTGTCCTGAAAATGGTGGGAATTCTCTCGGATTTGGGTAGAACTAGTGAAAATAAGGTCACAAGTTCGTATATTTTTCTTTCACCTGAGGTACCCCTACGAAGATATTCGCTCTTGAAGTTGAAGGTTAAAAATCGATTTTTCGCGATAACTTTTTTATTGTTCAATCGATTTTAGTCGTTTTTGGATAAGTATCATATTATTTCAATCAAGTTAGGTCAGTGTATTAGAACCTTAGATAACATTCTTGGGGGCTCGGGGGCAGAGCACCAATTGCCTTAATAAATTGAGAAAAAAAATTCAGCCTATTTTCTTTTATTTTTAAGGTTATTTTCAAATTTTTGAACCATTTTTTACGTGAAAAATGTTTACTTGTTTGATGTCGGTAATATGAACCATTGTCGAGATAAATGCACTTAACGATAAAATTGCGATATTCAATCGCACAAAAAATAGTAATTTTTAAAAATTAAATAAACACGAGGATTATGTACAAAACAACGTTTATCTCTGTATGAAATAGTAAGTACTTAAATAAACAAAAAATCTTGAACACACCAGACGCAAAATTTGAAACTTTACTGTAGAAAACTAATTAGGGACATGGAAAAATGAAGATTTATGAAGTATCATAACAAATGCTCAATATGAGCACTTCTTTCTGTAATGCATGCTTGTCCACGACGAACTGACGATCGCTGGACTCGCCACAACACTCCTTCGTTTTCTCTAATTGCATTTGAATGGTACATAATTCTCTCGTATAATTCTTCTCTTGTCTCTACTTGACTCTTTAAATGCCCCCACAGGAAGAAATCAAGGGAATTTAAATCGAGTGATCGGGGAGGCCAAGGAACAGGCCCACCTCGACCTATCCATCGGTTTGGATATACTCTATTCAAATGACCCCTCACTATAAGACTAAAATGAGGGGGCGCCCCATCATGCATAAACGACACGTTCTCTGAAGATACAATGTCAATGTCTTCTAAAAGTTGTGGTAACTGCTGTTGGAGAAATTCAAGATAAAGTTGCCCATTCAATCGAATTGGTAACACGAATGGGCACAACAAGTACCGGCCAATAATTCCGGCCCAAACATTAATATGAAATTGCCTTTGATGGCGCGTTTGAATTGTGGTATGTGGGTTTTCCTAGCTCCAAACGTGTAAATTGTGGGAGTTAATGACCCCATTTCTTCCAAAGCTCGCTTAATTTGTATACATAACCGATCGAATGAAGGCATGGTTTTGTTCATATTTCTGTATAAATCACTGCGAAAATTGCACCCTAGCAGGAAAGTCATCTGATCTAATGGCATGTACTTTATGTATCTGGTACGGATGAAGCAGCTGCTCTTTCAAAATTCTTCCAACGATCGATTTTGGGACATTCATTTGTAATGATAATGATCTGATACTGACAGTTGAATTCGCAGCGACTGCATCGAATACATTCTCTTCTACTTCAACAGTACGTGTTGTCCGCGGAGCACTCCTGTTTATGTCATTTGGCGCAAATCGACCTAAGTAGAGATATAATTCTTAGATTTTTAGTTTTCAAAAAAATTATATTTTTCACCAGTTTCTCTCAGCCGTTAATCAACACGTTCAAATGTTTTGTGATCAGGAACCCTTCGATGGCGATACCGTCGAGCATATATATTCCATACATTAAATGCATATCTGCATATTCATTGTTAGTGTAAGCCATATTTCAACCAATTAATTACTTAATTAATGTCGGATTAAAATTATGTCACTCCAATTATCTGATATTTTGATCCATGGCAACCATAAGCTGTCATTATTACTCGTTTGATTTTGTACATAAACAGCTACATCGTCTTATCTACATAGATAAGACGATGTAGCTGTTTTTTTTAAATATTTAAAAAAATTAATATTAACACGTTCAATGCTGACCCCAGAACTTGGGCTTCAACATGTGCGGCACCACCATTTTTGTCGTTTTTTTTTTTCAAATAATCGACGGGAAAGTCATACATAATATGACTAGTAAATAGTCTTTGCTTATTTATTTTTAAAAATTACTATTATTTGTGCCATTGAAAATCGCAATTTCATCGTTAGGCGCATTTATCTCGAAAACGGTTCATATTACCGACATTAAACAAGTATACGTTTTTTACGTAAAAATGGCTCAAAAATTCAAAAATAACCTTAGAAATAAAAGAAAATAGGCTGAAATTTTTTTTCAACTTATTAAGGCAATGGGTGCTCTGCCCCTGAGCCCCCAAGAATGTTACCCAAGATTCTAATGCACTGACCTAACTGGATTGAAATAATATGATACTGATCCAAATATGATTAAAATCGATTGAACAGTAAAAGAGTTATCGCGAAAAATCGATTTTTAACCTTCAACTTCAAGAGCGAATAACTTCGTAGGGGTACCTCGGGAGAAAGAAAAATATACGAACTTGTGACCTTATTTTCACTAGTTCTACCCAAAACCGAGATATTGCCCACCATTTTCGGGACACCCTGTATATACCGTACAGAAAGGGTCTACTACTTATTTTCATAGAAAAGCATAACTTGACAATAAAATGAACCGGAAAACTGCTACTTATCAGAGAATTCTTTAAATTAATTATAAACCAAAATATGAAATATGAGGATCATTGAAGGGTACATCATCTTGGGTCATAACACTGAGAGTACTAATAATACCTCTCATATTATTAATGTGTGAACAGAATCTATTTAGGTTCGATGTAATCTGCATTTCAGTATTTTTAAGGTATTCTTTAAGCGTAGCAACATCTATATCCTATTTGATCTTTTTCCTCAGAAATTTAAAATATTTGTAATGGTTTTCGTCTGCGTATGTATTCCAATGACATGATTTTTGTTTAAAATGTTCCCAAAACCACACCCAAGCTACATCCTACCCTTATGGTTTAATCGGAGAATAATTTGAAATACAAAATCAAGTCTTTCATGTATATATAGAGACACCGGAGATAAAAACGCTTACAGAGATGTAATAGTCATCAAAGGCATTTAGTTTACTATGCTTAAATATTAGTCCTTTTATAGATCAGTATATAACTCATGTTATAAATTGTTGCATTGAGGTGAAATATTTTCCATAATTATGGAAAGTTGCAGTAAGCAAGGCATTAAACAAAAATGATACACACTTTATTAACATTACGTATTAATAATTTCTCCTAAACGCTTTTTTACGCCCACCCACGCCCACCGATGTGATTAGCGCGTCAAGCGTGAGCGCTCAAACTCGACGCTCAACAATTCATTTTTTTTTCTATAAAACATTACGGACTGATACTTTTCAAAAAACTTTCTTATTAATTATATTTTATTACTAAACAATTCGTTTCTCAACTCAACTTTTGCGATAGAACGTGAACACTCGTAAAATGCGTCCGTGCAACTTTAAAAATTCGTCATTTGAATATGAAATGCTCTAAAAAGGTCGGATGGGGTCTATTTTTTTGCCCTGCCATCAGGAATATGCAAATAAAATTTCGAAAAGATATCATGAAATCCGCCGGAGATATAGCGAGTTGAAAGTGAAAAATTATGAAAAAATGTTTGTTTCATTTTTCACTAAAAATTTGATTTAAACATAGACGCCCATTTTTTTTTTTTAATAACATCGGATTCATATTCAGCGACCTCGAAAACATAAGAATAAACTGTTTTTAGCAATTAGGATTGTCATGGTCACTCTAGGGTCATTTTAGGGGTTGCTCCTGATTAGTTTTGCATAAGCATCAACTAATATGTATATATATATATATAGCAAAGCAAAGCAAAGCAAAGCAAAAACAACTTTCAGCTTAATAAAGACATTTATGACGTCAACACACGACAGAAAGATTTAATACATATGCCTCTTGCAAAATACAAAATTGCCGTAAATTCTCCATCTCACATGGGTATCCGAATGCAAAGTCTAGTAAAAGTATAAATACATTTAAAAGAAAGTTGGAATCGTTGTTGTTAGAACGATGTGTTTACATCTTAACAGAATTTTATCTGTTCAAAATTAATTCAATTTAATTGGACATTATTATGAGCATTTTTATTTGTATTTTTTTGACTAGGCCTATATAATTGTTTATTGTCTATTAAGGAAAATATACTATTATTTATTATTATTTTTGTTATTAATTATTAGTACTTCCCTGCGTGCATATTTCTGTCCATTTTGAGAAGTTTTGGAGGTTATGGTTTATCCCCCTAGTGACCAGGCTATATTTTGTTTGTTATGTAAGAATTATAAAAATAAAAAACAATTTAGAAATGTCATATGTATTATAATAATGATAAGCATTGGCTGAATCGGAATTGCGTTCTCGTTCATTCCAACCGTATCCGTGGAAAGCAATAAATTATTATTCGTTCGTTCAGACAGAATTTTACATTTTTTGTAAAAAAAAGTATCCATTGGATGTTAGATTACCTAACCTATTTATCTGGAAGTCAAACAGGCATATTATAACGGAGATAAAATCCCCCCACCTAATTCCCGCTGGTAGAACAAAAACTTCGTTCGAATAAATCCTCTTTGAGTTATTGGCTAAGGATGCTCACCATAAATCAAAACATCTTATTCAGAAATCTATTTCATACAGAGTATTTATTCAACGCCACATTTGAATTTTTGCCAAGTAGGTGAATTTTAAAAAGTTGTTGTCTAAAGAACGGCTTAATATTACTAGATGAGACTTGTTATTTCATTACAATCAGTATAGTTCGTAATTAATAATTTTTGAACGATGATGGGTCGGTCACATTTAATTACATGTTTATGTTCCGTATTAAATTCAGTCTCTGATATAGTTTCCATAAACACAAAAACACTCTCTCGCCGTACATTTCGTCAACCATGTTACTATCATCTGGAGATATTATACCTAATCTGACAATAATACCAATCATTCTTTTAATTATAGCCATTATTCTTAATTCAAAAATTCTTTAAAAAGCTGTAATTAGAAATTAATTTATTAACCATTTCTTGATACACGGAGTATATATGGCAAGTCACAAAATACATGTAATGCATGTATAGAGTACAACTCTTCGAAATTATAGAATATAATTTACTAAATATAAAATCACTAAATATTATAGAAAAAAATCGGCAGCTACTGGAAGCGGCTGGAACCTCCCCACTCGGTGGATCTTTGAAGGCGAAAAGAGCATTAAATTGTGTGATAAAACGGTACTAAACGTAATCCGATCTCATCCAAAACCTTTTCAGATCTTGTGGGGCACTAAAAAAACCCTCAACTTAATGAATTTACAATCATCTATGCGAGTTATTACCTACACTATCGCTCGTTGAATAATATACTATTAGGATATTAACAACTTTAGCATCATTTGAACGACTAAGAAAGTCTAGTTATCCTAAATACTACAGATTTATAAAGCAACAAACTGAAAATTGGTAAATTGATAATCTAATAAATTCACCAACGAAGGTACAGAAAGCATATGATATTGATATTGTTACATCTACCTTTAAAGTTTGTGACAATCCACTAAAAGTTACAAATATGCCGAAATTTCATTAACATGACATGACACCAACGTTATCGGATGACAAACGATGACAAAGACAATCGTCAAAATTTGTTCATTGCAATTCGATCGCTCGCGGCTGTCTTTGTTAAATGAAATATTAGCATTTCAGTAATTTTACTAAATTTTAGAGGAATATTTGTAGTTTAATTCTTCGATTTGTCTGTATATATATTTAAAAACGGCACTAAACGTAATCCGCTCTACTTCTAGAGCAGTGAAGAAACCCTCACACGTGAATTGACACGTGGTGTTACGAGTTTCGCGACGTAACGGCTACGCGCATCGATCATGTCATGCGAAATGCGATCTATGCCGTATTTACTTTGTTTTTAATTTTTTTCACGGAAACCAAATCGAAAGGGTGGAAGTGTGATATATCGTTGAAATCAGAATTTTAACTGCTTTTCTATGGTTCCATTGCAAATTGAAAGTAATTATAAAATAAACAACTTGTTGCGTCAAAATGGCACTAAACGTAATCCGATGTTAACCAAAACCTTTTCAGATTTTCTGGAGCACTAAAGAAACGCACACGCAAAGTTTCATTCAAATCCGTTCAGTAGTTTCGGAGCTATCGTGCTAACACACATACACACATACACACACACAGATATTTTTCAAAAACCACTTTTTTGAGTTCCTAGGACCTCAAAACGTAAAGATTTGATGTTATCTCAATTTTCGTTTTTGAACCAATTTTAGTAACCTCTCATAATTTTATTGTGGAGAGGTTAAGATATCAATTAACACATTATACAACATACGACAAACACGAGAAAAGCCAATACAAATACGAATAAAATGTCCAATACAATTACCGATTATATATACAACCTTAAGGTTCTCTATTTAAAAATTCACTTATACTGTAAAAGCCTTCCCTCACAAATAGTTCTTTCACAGCGCGTTTATATTTTATATATAGATGGTAATATTTCTTATATCTGATAGTGAGCTATTATATAAGATAATGCAGTTGCACTTTGGAGAGTGTTTATAATTAGTTGTACGATGTTTTGATACACTTAATAGTTCTGCATTTCTAGTATCATATTTATGATATTGATTTCATTTTATAAACAGATCCGTATATTTCTTTACAAAGGTTAGACATTTAAATATAAATATACAAGGCGTAGTTAAAATACTTTTGTTAATGAAAGTATTTAGACAACTTTCGATAGAATTTAATTTGTATATTAGTCGAATTATTCTTTTCTGGCATACATATACCCTTTCCCTATCTCTGGCACTACACCAACATGTTATATTATATTATATATACGTGTATGCCATTGCATAATAGATATTTAAGAGACTTGTACTGTCTAAGCTGGCTTTTATTTGCAGTATGGCAAAGAATGTTTTGTTTAGTTTTCCACACGCATGTTTTATATGCACATCCCAAAGTAGATGGTAATCGACATAAGTACCTAGCAATTTTGTACTCATTGATAACATAACATTGTCATATATGAACAGATTAACTGGCAGAGGCCTCTGTAACGTAAAGTTCATAAACACAGTTTTACTATCATTTAATATAAGTTCATCTCGTTGGACCCATCTACTAACTTCCTCAATTGTCTTGTTCAACGAAAATACTTGTGTATCCATCTTCCATAAATTATATTTCAGAATATAACCTCTCTCATATATATTGGAAACCCATAGAATGCTGCTAAAAATTTAAAAAACAGAACATCAAATTCACTTGGCAAATTAATAAAGGATTGTAAGGATAAAACCAACAAAGAGAACCAGTCAGGAGACTATTGACTAACATGTGGGCCTTGCTCTAGATTATATACAGGGTGGGCCATTAATAATAGGCCATAGTTCAGGGATAGATTCTTTGGGCCAAATATATAACTAAATATGCTTTAGTAAAATGTTTCTTTGGAAAAAGATACAGGGTGTCAAATGTGTCAGGGGTTCAAATTATTTTTTCGTTTTTTTGCAACAACTCAACAGCCTCTTGACTGATCTTCGCCAAATTTGCTAGAGGAACTTTTTTATCCTAAAAAACAATAATTTATGTATTACGTCACGTTAGTTCATAGAGGACGCCGATGATGAAGAATTTTTTTCATATTTTTTTTGACGAAACGTTGTGGTACACTTGGTAGAACTTGATAACTCCAACCGTTTTCGAGGAAAGTGCCGTTAATATGCATTGATGGTAGAGAATAAAATATAACAAAAATCGCTTTACTTTTACCATAACAAAATACAGATTAGAAATTTATGAAATCGTGTAGAGCTTATTTTAAACCTGATTTATTGTGAAATACATTTTTTAAATACATAATGATAACTAAAAGCTGCTTTTCTTGCATAATTCAATGGGTATCACAGTCAGCGAAAAAGGTACCCCTACTACGGTAGTACTACTAGAAGTAAAGACAAAATAGAAATTGTAGTACAGTAATCAATTATTTACCTACATTTGGAAAATACAGTTTTTCTTCAACAAGTCCCGTGTTAGATTCCAACTGTGAAATCCAGCTTCAGATTTTTGGTTGTTTCTTTTTTTTTATACATTTATTTAACGTCGGCCTATTTCCGCTACTGAGGCCTAACACCGACGCCTGTAGACGAGCTACCCCCAACCAGGAATTTTGCCGAACCTCTTCGCTTAAGAAGAGTAGGGATCTTTTACTTGCCTAACATTTAATAGACAAGGGACCGACGGCATTACATCCCCTCCGAAGGATGGTATATCTCCTATACAACCCTCGCCTAAGGTTGTATAGCTTCCGCGCATACACTGATATACAAGCCGCTGGAAGATGTGTGAGGCGAGAACGCGGTTTCCGTTGGAATGGTCACCCATCCAAGTACTAACTGCGCCTGTCGTTGCTTTACATCGCATATCGAAGTATGTACATAGTAAAGACGCACCTACGCTCGCCCCCGATTTTTGGTTGTATTGTCATGAAAACAATGTTGATACATTAACTGTACATGATTTCAGCAATTTATAACCTGCAATATTTTGCTTTTGGTTATCATTATGTATTTAAAAAAATGTATTTCACAATAAATCAGGTTTAAAATAAGCTCTACACGATTTCATAATTATTTTCTACTTCCTTATGTAAATTTGCTGTTTTTCGTACAGTCTGTAGAATGGATAAGTGGGCCATTCCAATTAACTGAACGGATATATTTCATATACGTTTTAGGATGGATATGAAATCGACCAATCACAGTTCGTGTATTAAGTACATAGGCAACTATTCGTTTTAAAATATTCAAGTTAGTGCGTAAGCTGTCAAAGTAATTGTCAGTGTGTATTCGTGCAGTTTGAGCTAGAAAATAATTTAAAATGAGTGATTCCAGTGAAGAATCGATAAACAGTATACCACCTAAAATTTAATTGAAATTATTATATATAGACAAAATTTTAGAGATATATTATGACAAAAAAAAAGTAGCTATATGTGGGGATTGAACCTATGATCTCTTGCATTTCGAAGCGTGCAAGCAAGCAAACAGACTTTATTAAAATTAAAATACATAATATTGCCTCCCCGGAGACTATCTTGCAACCGACCGTGCAACCACTGCACTGTTCGCGGTGGCGGCTTGCATGGCCGGGCGGGGCAGCTCCAGTTCGACTAAAAGAAAATGGGGAGAGAAGTCCTGACTCCTTTCGGTAAAAACAAATTACAAAGGACCATATAATTAAAAACATTTTAAAAATAAAATTTAACAAAGCTTAAAAATTAAACACAAACTCGAAGCTGTCGCACTGCACTGAACTAATTTTGGAGCTGACACAAGAACCCAAATCTAAAACGGGAAACCTTCATCGAAATGAGGTACTGCAGGTATGCTACCTCTGACCATCAGCGGATACAGACTTCTGGACAGAGAGTAGACTGTCCGTACAGTTTCGTTTATGTGTGTATTGAACGTAAGTCTCTGGTCTAGTCTGACCCCCAGATACTTCACGCACCGTTTTGTTGGAATTTGGTGCCCTCTGACCGAAATAGGTGTCCAAATTCCGACTTCTCGGCGTTTACCCGTATCTTCCACCGGTCGTAATACGCCGCGGTACGGACCATGTGCACCTTCAGCAGCATGTTGGCTGCTTGAGCGTTGTGAGAATGCGCGTACATGGCCGTGTCCTCGGCGTACTTGGCCAGCTTGGTATTCGGGAACTCCGAGAATTCGGAGACATATAAGTTGTACAGTTTTGGTGATAGACACGATCCTTGCGGAACTCCCGTGCGAATATTCCGCTGTGATGACAGTTTATTATTCACTCGAACCTGCAGGGATTTGCCCGTCAAGAACGAGTGAACGAGTTTGATGATGTACGTCGGAAAGTTATAGTCGTGCATCTTGTATAGTAACCCCGGTGTTCAGACGGTGTCAAACGCCTTTTCAATATCAAGAAGCACCATGGTGGTGCCCTTCCCGAGGTTGTATTGTACCTTGACATCGTTGACTATCCTGACAACCTGTTGCACCGTACTCCTGCCCTTTCTGAAACCGAACTGGCACTCATCGTCGATGTACAGCTCCTTCTGGGCAGCGTCTAGCCTGACCAGGATGAGCTTCTCCACCAACTTGGAGATCACCGACATGGAATGGATATGGATATGGAAGCGTGCATATAACCGCTAGGCTACTGAAGCTTTTATAAAATGTTTGCACCTAGAGCATAAGATTTAGCAGAAGCTAAGTTTGTATATTAAAATTTGATTAAAACCATTATTTGTAGTTTTTTCTTAATCCGGTCGTAGAAAAAGTATACTGTACAACTCGAGTGGATTATCCATATCGCACTCGAAAGATCTCAAATTTCTTTCTCGTGCGATATGGCTATCATATCCACTCTTGTTGCACAAACTACTATTCTCTACTATCAATGCACATTAATAGGAGAAATTGTGTGGGGAAGCCACATACAAAATAAGCTTGTAGTATTATACATTGGGAGTGTTGAGAGAGGGGGGGGGGATGGGTGATTGTACTCGATGCCACAAAGTTGAACTAGGTAGGCAGACGTTGAATAAGGTATAACGATTTAAGCAAACGTGCTCGTAAATGATAAAAAGTGTATCAAAAATTTAGCCGATCACATAAGCAATTGAAAATTCACTCACTTTGCGCACTCCAAAAATTGATTCAGCAGAAACTTTTACATAATGTGGCCATACTTTTAAAAATATGTCTATAAGAGATGTTTAACAATAAAATATAGGTGAAATTTAATATCTAACGCACTGTATTGTTCCCGTACATAAAATAATTATTGTTATCTTTTGTTCGAATAATGTGAATAATAATTCATACAATGGAATTTCAAAATTTTCCAAATAAATTTGTAATTGTCAAAATTTTCACAGTATATATCCTAAAATGAATGTCATTATGCAATAACAGTATTGGCGGATCTTTCTTTTCACAATTTTGACAATTATCTACTAATAATAATAATAATAATAATAATAATAACCACCACAGAAATTAGACAACCCCACTATTTGTATTTCAGCTTCAAATAATCAAACTTGCAGACTAAGAGTTATAAAAAGTGTACGATAAATATCCAATGATATAAACAGAAATAATTCAGCTTAATTTTTAAGAGACACTTCTACTATATTTAATTGGATTTTCTCTCTTGTAAGATCACAAATAAATGAACATATTCAATCTAACAAAATCTAATCAAGACGCATTGGGCATGTAATGCTAACAGAACACATTTACTTTATATTACGTAAAAATCCTTGAAAGTTTGCTATGGCGACCAGTCCCAAGACGGATAATAAAAGGATAATGTGTTTGTAATATTAATCAGCTTCCTCAGCAAATTTGATCTTCTGCTGATAAATAAGCAAACATAGAACATCGAATTTCGGAATTAATGAACCGTTCACTTTAATATAAACACCGTTGAGGGGCACATAAAACTTGGAAATTTTATCTCTTCTTGTAGAATAATCGAATAAATTTATAACGACTGTAGTAAACAAACTTTCTCTCGATAGATTTCATAAACGGTATAACATTATTTCCTGCTAAAACAAGGGATAATCGCTAATGGATAATTCAGTGGTAATGAAAGAAAAACAGATTTTTTTCAAACAGTAGATAGACTCCTTTAATTCTTAGATGTGCTTATCGCTTTTCATTTTAAATCTATTCAAAGCATCATGCAAATATTAAGCAGAATTAGAATTTATATTAGAAAATGTTGGAATTTTATTGATATTATACAAAGAGACAATATAATATCCACCTGTTACATTTTTTCGGTAGATAAATCCCATATAGGCGAGTCGTCGGGTAGATTGACATCATTTTAAATCGGACAAAAGATTTTACTAATGAAGCCAGTTCATTATAGGCCTTTTTAGACATACTATTTTTACCCCTCGCCCGCCCCCCGGAACAGCATAAATTTTGGAGCAATGCCTCTTAAAAATAATTTTTTTGCAAATATCTCAATTGTAAATGGTCCTACGAAAAAAATATAGTTATCAATGCTGAAGATAAGTAAATTCTCTATCGAAATGGTTCAGACACATTTTTGCGTAGAATTGATATTCTTGGAGCTATAGACGCGGGAAGTAAAATACATTCACTCTGTATATCGATACTTTCCCATACACTACCACGCTTTGTACTGTCGTGACCAGAAAAAAATAGGACAACTTTTTTTCTAATGTAAATCTGTCTCTATTTGAATATGTAATGAGTAGCCGAAATATAACAGATGTCACTTTTAATTTATTTTTTATTTTAATGCTGTAGTTATTGCTTTAATGAGACAAATTGCACTGCGTTATAACATTAACAAAAATTTGGTGTGTAACAGTTTAAGAAAATAGAGAATAAACTGTACGATTAGTAGAAATCCTGGATCATAGGACAAAGGATATTTACTTAACAAGAAACTAACTATTAATATTTCGTTATTGCACCATTTCTATTTATATCTTCAATAAGTCTGTTTGGCATAACCTTATACAATAATCATTAGTAATAATATTTTCCCATGCATTATTTACTATTTCCAGTAATTCTTCGGCATTCCGTGGTCTCATATTTCGTTTTTGGATACTTCTTACGAGTAGTCCCCATACTTCTTCCGCAGGGTTAAGATCTAGACTATGACTGGGCCAGTTAAGAACATTGATGCTGTTATCTTGAAACCAGAATACGACCGCTGTGTGTTGACTAGAAAGTTTTTTCGTCTGTAAATATTACATTGTTCCAAAAATTTACATCATGCGCTAACAATTCAAGCGCAAATCCTACTAGAGCTTCTTTATGTTCAGCTTTAAGTAAGTATTTCTACGCTGCTGCAGCATGGCAGCGTAGCTCCGATTCTGTTACTCGCCGGCGACCAGTACTACTCGATCCAGGAAAATTCATTTCATCAACAGCCTGAATAACTGAGTAAAATGGATTTTCTACTAAAGCATTTGCCAATTGTAAATCTTATTTTTGAGTTGATATCCTTCATTTCATTGACCATCCCTCCATCCATCTTCTGCTTTAGCAGTAACTCCAGATTTAACTAAATCGCTTATATGAAGCATATTAGTTTTTTTTGCACACTTGCAATAAATTATGACAACTAACTGTCAATGTCACAAAGATTAAAGTTAGATGTACACAACTAGATTTTAGCAAAATGCCGTATAAGACTTTTTCCTCACGACCGTACTACTCGATCCAGGAAAATTCGTTTCTTCAGCAGCCTGAATAACTGAGTAAAATGGATTTTCTACAAAAGCATTTACCAATTGCAAATCTTGTTGTTGAGTTGATATCCTTCGTCACCCTGATCCAGGATTTCTACTAATCGTACCGTTTATTCTCCACTTTCTTAAAATGTTACACACCGAATTTTTGGCAATATTGTTGCCTCATTGGCCATCCATCTTCTGCTTTACCAATAACTCCAGATTTAACTAAATCGCTTATATGAGGCATATTAGTTTCTTGCAAACTTGCAATAAATTATGACAACTAACTGACAATGTCGCAAAAATTAAAGTTAGATGTACACAACTAGATTTTAGAAAAATACCGTTATAAGACTTGTCCTATTTTTTTGCTCACGACCGTACTTGCTATTACGTTTAATTGTCACTTTTGAAGTTTAATTAAATATATTTATTATCAATTTTGAAATTATAAAAAATGTCTTCAACTATCGGTGGTGACTACCACTATGCACTCATTTCCACACCACCTAATCCCAAAGGTTTGGTGGTCCGAACTTTCGAGGAAAAACAAGGTGTCTGTTACTAATATGCTTGCCGTTCCTGTTCTGCTCTACTCGTTTGGAGTAGTGAAATGGACGGTGAATGAGCTGCGTCAATTAGATAGGGGTACCCGCAAGATGATGAATGCTCCTATGGATAATAGGAGTCATCGGGGGGGCGAAGACTCTTGAATTTGGAGTTCATGCATGGCCCAGTAGTATTGAGTATAGCATGTAACGTCCTCAGACCCAATCCTGCATAGTGAGAAATCATGAAAATACAGATGTGGGCGTAGGATTATTCAAGGCAGCAAAGAGAGTCGAAGATGAACTCAGTCTCATACTCGACATCAGACGAGGAGGCCGGCGAGGTGCGGACCCAGACTCGGTCACTGAGCTTCCGCCAAACTTGAGGACTTTTGGTATTGCCGTACCATTGTTGAATTTGATAATATGTTCTAAAAGAGTGTTGGAGTGCAGCAGACTCAGTTGGCGGTAACGATACAAGGTTACATGTACTTTTTGCCACTAACTTAATAAAGCATTTGTACCTGAATTCATTCAAAGAATGCTGTTCGGCTTCTGTTCCGTAAAGGGCTAATATAGCTTTTCGGCCCGCTGTATCTATAAGATTAGAATGAGAATTGGGGTCCTTAAAATATTCCACGCATTTCTGTAATCCTGCAGATTGTTATTATAATTTAACGAATTTTGCTTTGTTTGCCTTGCCTAAAAAATGCAGAAATTGTGTCACATCCACCGAATGCGTGAATAAATATGTTCCGCAACTTCTTTTGGGTATTTAAAAGAGTTCGATGAATAAATTCGTTTATCCGTATTCCCCTTGCTTGGTTTCATAAAATACAAGTTTGAACAGCGTGCGGATAATCCTGTCATAAGGATCAAAAGGTCAACATCTTTACCAACTATAATTACCAAATCGTAATGAGGTGATATATCTATCGCTGAGTTAATGATCAGGACCTTCGGCAGCCTACTCAACAACGAAACCTGCAATGGTAAGCTTTTTAGGTAACAGTGAAATATGCCAATTTTTTACTTTTATCGTTTGATGGAAACTTTTCCTGCTGCATTGTTGCAATCCCTTGGTCTCTCACTTAAGCTCAGTTGACCTTAAGAAGGCGAACGTCACCTTGGTGGATAAACCCAATGTTTTTATTTCTTATAGAATACACCGTACATGAGTTCATCGACGTGCCGATGCCGTCTAAAAAGATTCTGTTCTGCGGCTATAATCTGGACTTTCACACAGTTTGGCGGAAGCTCAGTGACCGACTCTGGGTTCACACCTCGCCGGCCTCCTCGTCTGATGTCGAGTATGAGACAGAATTCATCTGCGACTCTCTTTGCTGCCTTGAATAATCCTACGCCCGCACCTGCATTTTCATGATTTCTCACTATGCAGGACTGGGTCTGAGCTCCCCCGATGACGTGGGAGGTACACACGAGTAACGGACGATCTTGGATGAATGCTCCTGTTATCCATAGGTGCATTCATCATCTTGTGGGTACCCCTATCTAATTGACGCAGCTCATCCACCGTCCATTTCACTATTCCAAAGGGGTAGAGCAGAACAGGAATGACAAGAATCCTAGTAACAGACATCTTGTTTTTCCTCGAAAGTTCGGACCACAAATCTTTGGGATTAGGTGGTGTGGAAAAGACCACATAGTGGTAGGCATCACCGATAGTTGAAGACATTTTTTGTACTTTCAAAATTGATAATAAATATATTTAATTAAACTTCAAAAGTGACAATTAAACGTAATAGCAAGTACAAAGCGTGGTAGTGTATGGGAAATTGTCAATATACAGAGTGAATGCGTTATGGTGCTTTACTTCCCGCGCCGATAACTCCAAGAACATGTGTCTGGATCATTTCGATAGAGAGTTTACTTATTTTCGGCTTTCATAATCATTTTTTGTTCGTAGAATCATTCACAATCAATATTGCCTAAAAATTAGGGGTGGTCCGGGGGGTGGGCGAGGAGGAGGAATTAGTATATTTATGGTGAGTTTATAAAAAAAAGTCCTAGTCCTAACTTATTCCTATCTTAGTCTTAATCTTTTCCCTAAAAATTATCTCAGGCCTTAAATTTGTTATGGGTTTATAAAAGCTTGTCCTAGTCTTAAATTGGTGGTAAAATGGGGTTAACAGACCAATTAGAATCGCCGTCGGTGCACATGCGCAGTAGCGACAAATTGTCAGTTGTCAAAGAATTATTTGATGACAGCATAAAAGATAACCTTTCTAAATTTATAATGTTTCAGTCTGCTTTTCTTAAAAATAAAAAATGAATCGAATTCATAACCTCAACTCAACTGTCGACAGACGAAAAACGTAAACAATTGCGCACGGAACACATGACATTTCCTAATTCGATCGGCAGGCATGGCATTTAGCGCTTGCGTATTTGCTTGGTCTTAGTCCTAAGAGGCGTAAAAGTTAAAAGTTCGGAACTTTCAAGGTCGGTTCTAAGATCTACTTAGGATTAAGACAAGATTACGACTTTTATAAACGGCAAACGTGTAACATGTACATTTAACTTTTTAGGGAAAAATTAAGACTAAGATAGGACTAAGTTTAGGACTAGGACTTTTTTATAAACTCACCATTAAAAGAGGACTATAATGAACTGGTTCCCACAAAATAAATCTCTTGTCCGATTTATTCCAGTTTTTATGCATTCTCCACTCCCTGACGACTGGCGTAATAAGGACGGGTATTAATAAAATGGGGTATTTTCCTGTTTTTAATCATGATTATTATCTTTAATATCTAAGGCTGTTTCTTAATTTTTTCTGCATCTTCCTTAGTTTGCCATTTAATAAGAACACTTCCATCATTAACATTTTTTATTTGAGTCATTCCAATATCCAATTCAACTGGTCTCAAATTTTTCTTGTAGTTCCTTGCGTTATATTACTGTCTTCTTTATTTTTTTAGCTGTTTTGGTTAAGTAGCTTGACTTGGCACTTGGACTGTCCTGATACATTAGCGTAACCAGATTAATTTTTATTTACTTGTATTTGGAGAATACATAACAGCGTCTACTTGGACGTGCCGCATACTATTTGGAAAGACTTGAGGTCTGAAGCCAAAAAAAATTACACACTCATCCTACCATTCGATTGTCCACCACCATGCGCATGGTGGCAAAAGATAGAAAAAAAATTAGTACAAGGAAAGTTGCAGAAATTGCAACTACTTGCCTGCTTAGAGACTACAGGACCAATGTTCTCGTGTCCCACAGCAGCTATGGAGGCAATGCTCGATCTACTTCCTCTGCATTTGCATGTGAGGAGGGAGGCAACACTTATTGCCCTAAAACTGCATCAGATACTTAAATTCAAGTCAAACAAACTGATTGGTCAATTAAGGATTTTTGGAGCTTATCCATTTTGAATCCATGACCAAACCCACTGACTCAATGCCAGTCAAGCAGGATTTTGACTGCACTTTTGTTGTGCTGATTTAAAAGCGTCAAATGAGCAGAATCTAAGCACTGAGTACGCAAATGGAGGCTGAGAGATAGATGTAGGCGTAGCTGGGCAAAAATGTGGGCTATCCAGAGTCCTTGTCAACACCCTAACTATCTTCTACTCAGATATTTACAGTATAGATCTGCGTGTTCATTAATGTCGAAACAAAAGCATTGGAAGGGCAAAGATCTATATACTTTCAGATAGCTAGGCAGCATTAAAGACTTTAAGGGTTGTTCCAGACAGGGCGCGATCCGACCGCTTGCAATCTCTAGATAACAAGCGTTTGGATATCACATTTGTACTCAGTATATTCCCTCCACACAAGGCGCCATCTGCGTTCGCGGTCCACCAAGATCGCCGCGATCAGTTTCGAATCTCTTGTAGGAGATATACTGAGTACAAACGTGATATCTAGATCGCGAGTATTCGGATCGCGCGATCAGATCACGCCCTGTCTGAAAGAGCCCTAAGATCCTATATCTTCGAGTCTACAATTGCCTGGGAATGCAGATAATAACTGAAGCAACTGGCTATTAACAACAAGATATTACCTTAATATGGATGCCAGAGTATAAGTGAATAGAACCAAACGAATTTGCTGACAGCCCTGCAAAAAGGAATTGAAGTGCTATTTTTCGGATGCGAACCGTTTTGCGACTTATCCAAGGGACACGACGGTGGAGATCCAAAATGGGAAAAGCAGCAGAAGAAATTTTACTGGAGGAATACTCCAGAGCAATGACAAGCGGAAAAGCTTATAATATAATGGCACAAGGCTTCTCGAATTCAAAAAGTCCGAATTATGACTGATTACAGGCCTTCTGACAATCCACTATCCCTTAAGATACCATCTCATGAACATGGGCAAAGCAGTAGATGATAAATGTAGATGCTGTAACTGAGTCTGCGAAAGATATACAAGGTATTAAACTTCCTTAGGTGGAATTGACACCTGAAGACATAGGGAAACTAACACCCAAGAAAATCACAAGTTTTGTAAAAAATCTTGGAATCCTGGGGAAAAACTAGTTGCAGGGTAATTCACAAAAGATCTTTTAGGTCGATGTGGAGTAAGATCAACAACTCCTTAAATAATTTACAAACTTCATTTTTGTTTATTTTTATATTTTTCATCTACATTTATTATGATAATCAATTTCTCCCAATATAAATGATATAATATCACTCATTTCTTTTTTGTACCTATAACTACTTTTACGAACTCATTGCAGCGTTGGCACTACCATTTTAATACATGTATATTTTGGATTGTTTGCAAATATTCATACACAATACACATATTAAGAAGAACCGACTCAGTGGCTCAACGCTTACGAGTTAAGCTTGCAATCAAGAGCTCCGGGTTCGAATCCTGGCTAAGGTATGGATGCTTAGTGGTGTGGGAGGTTGTGGGAGAGACAAGGCGGTTATTTGCTCTACCACTCCTGAATTCGAGTCTCAGCTGCAGCAGATGGCAATGTCGTAGGGAATGGTCGTTGTAGAATTGTCTATGTGTATGTGTCCTGGTTGAGTGGTTGAATAGCTAATGCTAAACTTTGCCAGGACGTTAGTCTAAATAAGGCGTTAAAATAAAAATAAATAAAAATAATAGATAAATAATTGCATAAATTTCAATTAGGACTTGCATTCATCACTTTTCACATGTTCGTCGCTCTTAGGTTGATTACGAAATAAAAGTTGATGTTTAGTACTCATACAAAGCTACAGTCTTTGATAATTAATTAGTTTTTTAGTAACTCCAAACACTTTGGCAGTAGCCTACTTCAACTTCGTAAAATTTCTAATATGTTCTACCCGTATTAATAGAGTATAAGCCTGAGCTTTTTTCAGTACACGCGAGTTGAAAAAACATCTAATGATTTGCACATTACAAACAAATTCCTCAATATCTTCTGACTCCTAAATGGAAATACCATGGAATATATTTTTTGGTGTCGATGACTTTCCATCTCTAGTATTCTACCGCAATCGCTTAACTAATTGTGCATTCAGGAATATCACGTTGCATGCCAATTGCATTCTTAAAAGTCTTTAATGCTGGCGCTTTTAAAAGCACGTTATTAACAGTAGTCCTTATAGCACTTAATTTTATACTGGTACATTTAGAATACAGAGTAGAAAACATTACTGCAATACTTAATGAACAGCTGATATGACAATTTTATGATATTAAAAAACAACAACCCGTTTAGTAAAGTAATTTTTGCATGATAAAGTAATTCAAGTCAAATTTGCAACTTGCTGTTCGGTAAATAAATTACTTGTCGAAGTAAGAAATAGATATACTGATTTATTAGTTTCAAATTGCAATTAAATTTGCAATTAGAACAATTGTTAAATAAGACCTGTGGCGAACTGTATGTCCATTGAAACATAAGTCTGAATTTTCATGCAGAATTATATTTTAGTTTGCAAAGAATTTTCGACAAATTTGGAAGGTGCTAATATGTGCTAAATAATAGTACACAGTTCGAACGTAGCCCCAGTAATTGTAATGCTGATATTAAATTAGCACCAAAAGTTGTTAATAACATTATAAGACCAGTTGGTACCTGTTCTGTATATATATGCTGTGATAGCTCGACCTGATGAAGCTAAAATACCACAATATATTTTGTAAATTTAATTCACAAGGTCGAAAGTTCGGAATCACTGAAGGGAACACATATAAAAACACACAAACAATAAAACAAATTCAAATCAAGTGAATAATTTATTGTGATAACAGATATATCATACAATGAAAGAAATAAAATTTCCCTATTTAACTAAATAAACTCAATGATTCTAAAATTAAAATAATTTGGATATAATAAATTTGAACTAAAATTTGTTTATAAAAGTTAAGTTAATTGTCAAAAATTTTAAAAATTTAAATTTAAAATTTTTTTAGTTATTTCCAAACTATTAATTTATCGATTAAATATATACTAAAATTGTGAACATAAAATTGTATATATAGTTTGTTACAACCTTGTTAGTCCGCGTAGCGAAGTATTAATTCCAGCCGCACAGTGTCACTTATCTGTGACGTCCAGTTACTATCTCCTATGCTTTTTCACCTTCCAAATACGATACAGTTTTCTACTTAGGTTTTCTTGTTCCTAAAATAAATTATTTTTATTATTCTTTCACCCTACTTATCAACTACTACTACTACTTTTCTTTCTTCAATCTACTTTCCTAGAATTCATAAAATACCAGTCTATTTTCTATTTTACTGTAATATCTTTTTCTTTCCCCATAATTTTTTTTATTTTCTTGTTATTTTTTATCCTCTGGCAGACCCCAATTTTCAATTTTTCTCATATGAAATCGCAAATGCCAACTTGAATCTTTCGTGACATAAATTTAACAAAACGAATTGGTTTCTTCTCTTTTCATTCAATCATCACGTGATATTGAGCCTTTTTCCATTTTTATCAATTTCTCGCAAAAATTTATTAAAAATTTTATATCTACTTGACCATATTAAATGCGTAAACAGTTCGATATGTTTTAAACGTTTTAATAATTAGTATAACAATAATTGAGTAACTGATAACTGATTCTATTTATAAAAAAATTATATTATAAATAGTTTTAAATCTATTTAAAGTTATTCTGTATGTTTTAAACATATCTATCTGTCTTTAATGGCTGAAATACAAAAAATTCATGTATTTATGAATATATCTGTTTCCTGTAAGATACTTTGATATTATATCAACCAGAATAAATAAAAGATAACAGAAAACATGCATGCAACCCTCTAATTAGAATAAAATGCATCTTATTCACAATACACAACTCAAATTGACCCGAATGTGTTCTTTACCTTAAGTACAAGTGAATATCACGTCAATATATGTGTATTCTGAGTTTGTTTGTTACATGGCCTGTGTCCATTTAACAACTTTGTAATTTAACCAGCATTTTACACTATTTTATTCCTATTTAGCACGATCTGTAAAACATTTTGATTTAGTTCTTGTAAGTGGTACTATTTCAATCTGACTGAATTTCCATTGCGTTATTGCTATATTTTCCTTCATAGTATTTAGTTATATTTAAAAAATAAAGGAAAGGAGAGACAATTCCACTCTTTATATACTAATATATGCTGCATATGCTGCTTGTGTATTGGGTACGTTTCCTGAGTGGCCAATAAATAGGTAACATCTTCAATAAATGTAAATGATGGCATAGGATTCGTAATTAGCACCAATAAGTTGTATTGCAGGTGTGAATTTGGCATCCAAATATACTACATCTGTTAAATCATTAGCAACTCTGTTTTCTTGCATATTCAGGGGATTCTAAATGGTCTTAATTCATGATCATGATGATCCTAGTTAGTGAACTGTCAAGTTCACAGATCTGACTAATATGAATATTAGACATTAGTATTTTAGTTGACAGATTTAGCTTTTTGACATGATAAAGTTGTCTTTTGTTAAAATATAAAAAAGAAATCCGTCAAACCGGACCTGTACCCCTAACCGTCTTAACATATTTTAAAATTGGGAAGAAGTATTGAATTATGCAGCGAATAGCCCTAAGAACTTGATTGGCACATTTTTGGGTTCTATTCTCTCCTTGGTTGGCGTGTTTTATTTGGGTATCATTTTATTGTGCGCAAGAAAAGTAGTGCAATGACGCTTGTAACCGCTCGGAGGGTGAGAGTATGGGAGGTACACCGAGAAGCATGGGGAGAGACCTATAAGAAATGAGGAGTGTAAGAGAGATATTGCAAGTTGTGCTAAATTCTGTTAGGATATGAGATTGTGACGTAAAGAGTTATAACCCTCCCTGGAGGTAACCAAAATAGGCGACCGGTTTGCTGGGTTTTCGATTGCTTTACATGCTTTACAATAAATTGTTAATCTTAGGAAAAAATAAAAATCATATCATTAGTAATTTCTAATGCTAAAAGTTAAATGTAATGAAAACCGTTTCTCATTCAGACTACAACTGATATTAATTGTAAAAACGAAAAAGGATCGTAATAAAAACGCTCATAAAAACTTGAGCACAGAGGCTGATTATAACCATCCTCCGGCAGTTTCCCTAACATGGCCTGCAGATATTCTTTTTTATATCATCGAATCTAGTGCATTAGCTTGCTAAAATTATTGTAGAATTCTAAGTAATTTTTTTTTCTAAGGCAACCAAAGTATTATCTTTAATTGTCGCCCATTGAGTGACTAAACTGGACTAGGTAAATGCCATGATAAGACGTAGTGTTAAGAAATAGATTATTAAGAGAGTTTCATGTTAGGAAAAGCCTGAGGCAGTGCAATGCTGCTGCAAAATTCAACATTGAGGAGAATCTATTATAAGAAGAAATGGACATAGATTATATGTTCATAATTTTACATGAAGAATATGAAAATTGCCAGTTAACCCGTGAAAAAAAAACCTTATTATAGTCGTAGGAAAGAAGATTATTTACTGGGACGTATAAAGAACACATCGATTTACAAGTATTTTGGGGTGAATATAACAGACAAATTCGAAAGCTATGAAGAAATAATAATAATGAATGTGGAATGAATGTGTCGTAAGCCTAAAATAAAAAAATTTATTATTGCCATATTGCCAAAACGAAAATACAAAATACTATGTTCATTGGCTGCAGTAAATCAGTATGAACGCATAATTCAACATACGTCCCACTACTGTTCTCCTCGGAATTTGATTCCTATGAGAGACAATCCTTTTGAATTGTTGATTCGCACGAGAATTTCAGTGGGAGAAAATTTTCTCAAGAGAGGAAATAATTTCAAAAATTGGTCTGAAGCTAAGCTAAGCTTATGTGATAAATGATAATTCTTTTATGCTAAAAAATGAAACGAAATCAATTATTGAACTTTTTCTATCTTATTTTGTTGTAAAGAATCTAAATAGAAATTGTTAAAACATGAACAATAAGAAAATTGTGATAGGTACAATCATTTCACGAATAATAATTTTTCTTCTTGAACTATGAGATGACATGTAAATACATCAGTTGCATACAGCTGTAATCCTTCTGATGTACACGTTTAGATATAAGTAATTTATAACACCACACCACAGGTAATTACGACCCCCTTTATCCCGGAAGACTCTAGAAGAGCCTTGTGTGGGAGGGGGCTACGCATTTAGAGACAAGGGACACACACCCAATGTATAGTGAAAAAATCCCTCTCACAGTATTTTCCACTGCCATGGCCTGGGATCGAACCCGGAACTTTTAGGTGAGAGGCAAGTGCGCTCACCTCTCGACCAACAGAATGGTAAAGTATATTGTTTGGAAGCTTTTAAGTTTCACATTAAAACAGATTTTAAGTTAATGACACCTACATTTAATTGATCTGATTTAAATAATAAATATACCTGTGTATATCTTACACATGTATTTTACATACATATTTATGAAAATCAGTTGTATGAAGACAAAATGGAAGTGGGCCAAGTTTTGATCCCTGAGGTACATCTAGTGTTAACTGCATAGGTTCGGAAGTTGTGTTACCGATTCTAATAAATGGAATTCTGTTAGAAAGATAGGAACCCAGCAATTGTGTAGAATCTCTATTAAGATTTAAACAGTGGAAAGTAGATGGTATTATAACATGAATAACTGAATAGAAAGTCTTGCTACAGTCTGACAATACTAGCTTTGTCAATTTACTGTCGTCGTTTGTCCTGCAAACAAGGTCAGTAATGTGATGTAGGGCCGTAGAACAGCTATGCTGTGGTCTGAGTCCTTACTGGGGTGCCTCTAATAAATTATTTTTTAGTAAATATAGCCGTGCATTTAAAACTGAATCTAATAGTTTAAAAAACATGCGAATCAACTGGAGAGAGACAGATAAATGGAGGAGCTGGTTATTTGACTTTTACCATCGCGACCTTTTCAGATCTATTCCAGATCTCCTAAATACTTTCCTTCTAGTACATCATCAAGCTTCATTTTTTGTACCAGACCCCGCAGCCTTGATAGAGGCCGCTTGCCCTTGGTTTTTTCTTTTCAAAAAATTGGAATCTCAAACTCGCTAGGCCTTCATAGTGGCATACATAATACGTGATAGAATCTGGATGTTGCATCCTCTGCCAGGCCCATTAGACTCACTATTAAGCCGGCAATGCTCAGTTAGAAGACCTATTATTATTCTGATGGCCTTTCTGTTCTAACTTAACATGTTTTCAAAGAATTTGACTTATCGTTCTTTAATGAACTCTTCGGCCTGTCTCTGTCTAGGGAAGTCTCTCTACTATTCCAGAGATTTATATTGCACCCATTTTTTAATGGCTGTTCGTATGCGTGTCTTCGCCAAACCACAGAAGGGCCTGGGAGCAATGCGCCTTCTTTGGCCAGTTCATCTGCATTTTGATTTCCTCTATGTCTCTTTTGTCCTGATAACATCGCTAACTATACATAGATAATGAGGAATATAGGAACATTGGTTTTATTTCAATTTTAATTATTTAGACCTTTACCTAGGATATTTGGGTTCCGAATTTCAATAAGTCTTAAAATATACTTTCTTCGCAACTCTGTAACACTTACTGTATGTCTAATTTCTAATATGTTTACAAGTTTCTAAATGTTCAGGAGAATGCGATTTTCTGTATGCTTGATTTGTATTATCTCCGTTTGACATAAATTGCCTTACATCATCATTAACCTATGAAGCTGAAGATTTTCTAAGTCTTTAATGAATACGCGCATTGTATTTGAATGTATGTAATGATTCTAATTCTCTGTCGGTATTTATCTAAAGAATAAATTGAATTTTACTGTGCCCTTACAGAAATGTTCGAAATTATTTTTTTAAAACAAAAATAAATATGTAGTAAAATCTATACTACCATAGACCAAAAATTCCACTATTTCCTATAAAAGGAACAAAATTCATTGCCACCCATCATGGTGCACAATGTAAGTTTCCAAAACGATTGAAAACAACAATACCCTAAAACTTGTGACATACTACGTCTTCAATCGGAAATCGCAAACAAAAATCTGATTGCAATAATTCCCCAGCAGAAAGATTAATCCAAAAGAAAGGGCTATAGTGCAGGGCTGTTGTGTGTCACCAGCCGCAGACTAGTTTCGAGCTTGTTAGCTCTCATCAGTACGGCACTGTAGTCCTTTATATAGGATTAATCAGTCTGCTGGTGGCTTATTGTAATCAGATTGTTGTTTACGTTTTCCGATTGGAGACGTATTATGTCCCAAGATTAGAGTATTATTTTCAATCGTTTTAGAAATGCACATTGGCGGGTGGATGGGTGGCAATGAATTTAGTTCCTTTTATAGGAAATAGTGGAATTTTTTATCTGTTGTAGCATTTATTTTACTACATATTTATTTTTCAACAATCCACTTCGCGTTGGGCTTTTTTAAAAGTTTCTATATTGTCTTAGAAGTGGTTCAAACTTACGCATCTTGACCGCAAAGAAAACATCATCGTGATCTGAATAACTATGATTTAGTACGCCAGAACTGAGCACACAATTTTTGTTTTCCGTTGACGTATTTTGAGCAGTTGTAGCCGGATCTAAAATTAATTCCATCAAATCCAATTCATTTATAAAATTATCGTATTGTGTTGATACCAGCGAAATAAAATATATAACCACTGGTATAAAGGAAGGAAGTAACACAAATTTACTGAATATTTAAAAATATGTGATTCATTCTGATATCTGGCTCGAAGCCAGTTAGACATCCACGACTTGAGGCGCTGTGGAAATTGAAGGGCTGAATGGAACATGTTCCGTTCAGCGAAAACAGATAATACGATGAGAATCTAGATCCTTTTGCCGTAGTCGCAAATTAAAACGTTCCAAAAAGGATCAGAACAATTGAAACTTAGTATCTAGAACTTCAAAGTAAAGATCCGTTGGAGACAACAACACCAGCGACAGTATATAAATTGCCAAATACATCAATTTCTAACGCTCTGGTTTGAAATCAGTTTTGAGTGTAACAAAAGATAGAATTTGAAAAAAAATACAATTGAGGATTAAGAGGCTTCATATTTTAAATAATTTGCAACATATAGCCCGACTCCGCCTCCTCTAGATTCTATCGACTTTTGCGTAAGAAATTATAATCAGTTAAGAAACAGTCGGAAGATATATTTCTATTGAGCCAAAACTTAGTAACAGCAGTAATATTACTTTGTGATTCCTATACAAAGTCTTTAAAATGATTGAAATTTATAGTTACTGAATATGCATGAATATTAACTGTTGTTTAGCAGAATGAGGCATTATTTTATTAAAATAGGTGTTGTGATTTTATTATACCAAGATATTTTTACAAAAATAAACCAAAAAACAAGTAACTAATGAAATATAAATTAATAGGTATTAGAAGAAAACAATTTTTACGTACATTTTAGATTATATTGATAGGTATATAAAATAACAATCTGTAAATAACTAAGTTCAGATCATTTAATTCACACTAATCAGAAGTGCTGAAGGTAGCTGATTTAACTATATAATTCTTAGAATTGACCTTGACATTAGCTTAGCCCTCAGTTGTCCAGTATTGCTCTATACATTAGAAGCTCCAAAGGAATTGCCAGCATGTACTAATAATTTATAACGCATCTAAGTCAAGTCTTCTTCTGTACTAATTTTAGTAAATATCTTTCGACTTTGCTTTATTATAAAGAAGGGTGTATGAGATTACTTTGTAATTTTGGTAGGCTAGTACGGGTCGCACCCCCTTTTAGCTAATCTTAACCTATAACAAATTTCGATATTGTCATCCTTGAAATCTGCATTAATATTTTCGATAGCAGTTTTCACGATTAATTTGATACCGTGGTTCTGATCCTTATCTGCAGATTTAAGAACACCATAAATTGTTAAAATATTATTATTACATTGAAACTTCTGTTCAAGTTAAACATAATATTTTTAGTCGCAAACTCCTCTATAAATCCTTATTTTACTATAAGGAAAGTAACCAGACTGCAACCAAAGTTACAAATCTGGCGCGTTAAGTGTAATAATTGCATATTACCATCAAAACGCTAATCCTTCGATTGCGACAAACACCAGCCGAAAGACTGATCCTACTTAAAGGAGCTCCCTTGCCAGTCGTCACACACCACTTGCAGACTGCAGTTTCGAGCTGTTGGCTCTCGTCAGTGCAAGGTAGGTATGCGACGACCGACATGAGAATCCTTTGACTATAGTACATCCCGGTATTTTTACAATAGCGACATGTAAAACAGCCAGCAGGCGCCATCTAGCGGTCCAGTGTCTGTTGCAATCGAAAAATAAATAGCCTGACTTGGCTTAGCATAGTTTAAATGTGCTTTTAGAGGGCGGAATATTAAACATAATATTTTTAGTCGCAAACTCCTCTATAAATCCTTATTTTACTATAAGGAAAGTAACCAGACTGCAACCAAAGTTACAAATCTGGCGCGTTAAGTGTAATAATTGCATATTACCATCAAAATGCTAATGCTTCGATTGCGACAAACACCAGCCGAAAGACTGATCCTACTTAAAGGAGCTCCCTTGCCAGTCGTCACACACCACTTGCAGACTGCAGTTTCGAGCTGTTGGCTCTCGTCAGTACAAGGTAGGTATGCGACGACCGACATGAGAATCCTTTGACTATAGTACATCCCGGTATTTTTACAATAGCGACATGTAAAACAGCCAGCAGGCGCCATCTAGCGGTCCAGTGTCTGTTGCAATCGAAAAATAAATAGCCTGACTTGGCTTAGCATAGTTTAAATGTGCTTTTAGAGGGCGGAATATTAAACATAATATTTTTAGCCGCAAACTCCTCTATAAATCCTTATTTTACTATAAGGAAAGTAACCAGACTGCAACCAAAGTTACAAATCTGGCGCGTTAAGTGTAATAATTGCATATTACCATCAAAATGCTAATGCTTCGATTGCGACAAACACCAGCCGAAAACCTGATCCTACTTAAAGGAGCTCCCTTGTCAGTCGTCACACACCACTTGCAGACTGCAGTTTCGAGCTGTTTATAGTAAAATAAGGATTTATAGAGGAGTTTGCGGCTAAAAATATTATGTTTAATATTCCGCCCTCTAAAAGCACATTTAAACTATGCTAAGCCAAGTCAGGCTATTTATTTTTCGATTGCAACAGACACTGGACCGCTAGATGGCGCCTGCTGGCTGTTTTACATGTCGCTATTGTAAAAATACCGGGATGTACTATAGTCAAAGGATTCTCATGTCGGTCGTCGCATACCTACCTTGCACTGACGAGAGCCAACAGCTCGAAACTGCCGTCTGCAAGTGGTGTGTGACGACTGGCAAGGGAGCTCCTTTAAGTAGGATCAGTCTTTCGGCTGGTGTTTGTCGCAATCGAAGCATTAGCGTTTTGATGGTAATATGCAATTATTACACTTAACGCGCCAGATTTGTAACTTTGGTTGCAGTCTGGTTACTTTCCTTATAGTAAAAAAAAATATTATGTTTAATATTCCGCCCTCTAAAAGCACATTTAAACTTCTGTTCAAGTTGGTCATTCTTGTTTTGATATGATCTCACCTTTTTCTAATATTCCTTAAACTCATTTTGAATAAATTTTATTTATTACCCCATCAAAAGTAAATATTTTTCAGAAAATAATTGACTGAACATCACTCAATTTATCTTATTTCCCTTGTCCATTCCTTTCTTAATGCTCATTTTAATAACTATAAAAAGCTGAAAGTTTGAAGAACTTCCAATAGCAACAGGATGTTTACACGCAATAAATACACATCTAAAAAAACTAGAAAAGTAAAATTACACAGCAACAAAATAATAGCGCATTTCTAATAAAGAATAATAAAACGTAACAAAATTAAAATACATAAAAACAATCATAGAGATATTAGTACTGTTTGTCAGAGAAATGGGAAATTACAAAACACAATTTAAATAAAATTAAGAGCTAAATAAATCAAAATATATATTTTTATTTCATAGTTAGAACTGAGGCAAAAATATATTATTAACCAGTCCAAAATTAATTAAGGTATAAATTTTCCTTGTAGTTCCTTAAACGTGCCTCTTTAAGGACTTCATAATTCGCTTGTGTATTAGAGAGCCATACCGCAACCAATATTTTTCCAATTATTCTTCCGTAGTTCACATTATATTGTATAACATTAGTATATACTTATCACGCCCATTGGTTCTTAAAACTGCGACCTATAAGTGTAAATAAATATTGGCATTAACAACCCCGGCTAAATGTAAGTCGAAGTGGTGTTTCCCCGGCCACTTCAAACGCTTATAATGCGGTTTTTCGTGCTCTAGTTTTCAGGCACTAAAATTCCTTTCTGCTGATGTTTCCAACGCATAAAAAAGAAATTTAAGAGAACGATGATATAGCCGTCGGTGCAATTCGCTTGGGAGTTTTGTTAACATTGTCGAAGGTTATTATGTACCTTTTATATGGCTTGCCCTTTTCACACAGAAAGCCTTACATAAATATCCATTTTATTTTCCTCTCAATCCTTTCATGTAGAAGCTGTACATGATATGCTTAGTTCATTGAATGATAAATATACTGTGCGAGGCGAGCGTAGATGCGTCTTTACTATGTACATACTTCGATATGCGATGTAAAGCAACGTTAGGCGCGGTTAGTACTTGGATGGGCGACCGTTTCAAAGAAGACCGCGTCCTCGCCTCACATATCTTTCAGCGGCTTGTATATCAGTGTATGCGCGGAAGCTATACAACCTTAGGCGAGGGTTTTATAGGAGATATACCATCCTTCGGAGGGGATGTAAAGCCGTCGGTCCCTTGTCTATTAAATGTTAGGCAAGTAAAAGATCCCTACTCTTCTTAAGGGAAGAGGTTCGGTAAAATTCCTGGTTGGGGGTAGCTCGTCTACAGGCGTCGGTGTTAGGCCTCAGTCGCGGAAATAGACCGACGTTAAATAAATGTTAAAAAATATATATATATATATACTGTGCGATAGTGGTCTACATGCATTAAATCGATTTTGAAATATTTAACAAATTCTTTCTATAAAAAAATATTTCCATTCTCCATTTAAATAGGTATTGGCAATTCTAAAGTATTGTAATGTAATTCAGTTAGAAAATAGTAATGATAAAAGGACTTTATTATGAAACAGAGACTATCGATAGATAGATATATTATTATTATAGTGTCTTACTCAGTATTCAGAAGTGATCGGAAGTTTGAAATTACTGGCCATCAACGAGGAGGACGCGCTCTACTTGCAGTTAAAGGCGATTTTAAAGTGGTCAAACTCAATTAAGAACCTGTAAGTGTTGTGCCCAGCATAGATGTGGTTGGATGTAAGTTAACGACTCATAATATTACTCTTCTTGTGTTTGTGATCTATATTACCCCTCAATCTACCATATGGGAATTCGAATCATTTTTTGATACTTTTGAGAGGCTACCGTTTTTCGAAAATAACCATACAATTTTAGTTTGCGGTGACTTCAATATACCTAGTTTCAATTCTCATCCATCATTATCAATTCATTTGAAATTAGAATCTAGATGTAAAAACAACTTCTCGATGCAGCATGATGATCAAATGTATAACTTTTAAAAAATTGATTTCATACTTCTCTACGATAAACTTCTTCGGGTCGATTGGTCATGTTTAGAAGTATTCAGCAACGTCAATGATGCTTGTGACAAATTCTATGCAATTCTATATTCAATTTTTGATGAATGTGTACGAAAATTTAGAAAAACTAACAGAACTTTTCCACCTTGGTTTAACTATGAAATAAGAAACAATATTCACATCAAGGAAGTAGCACTAAAAAATTATAAGAAATACAATAATGATCACTATCTACGCAGGTTTCCAACACTTAGAAGTACAATCAATGTCAAATTGATAGTGCATACAAATAATATGTCTCAAACATTGAAAAGTAAATTTCTGGTGATCCATCTAAATTCTGGTCATTTGTCGAGTGTAAGAGAAACAAATCTCGAATTCCAGGAATATTAAAATATAACGATGCAATTTTTGACACGCCACAAAACATCGTCAATAGTTTCGCGGATTTTTTTTCCACACTCAGTCTAACCATCCTTGGTTAAGCAACCTCTTATCAGATCACGATAATTGTATAAATATTATTCACATCACAGAGGATGACATTATAAAGGCGATAAAGAAACTAAAAAATAAAATGACGTCCGGTATAGATAATGTCCCGAGTTTTCTTGTAAGAGATTGCGCCATTGTATTTGTTAGACCACTTTATATTTTATTCAATCTTGTTCTTGATACATCCAAATTTCCAGACATTTGGAAAGTTACAAAAATCTGCCCAATTTTGAAATCTGGCGATTCCTCTTGTCTTAGTAACTATAGATCCATAGCAATCTTAAGTAATTTTGTGAAAGTCCTCGAAATAATGTTATATGAAAATATCTATAATGAAACTAAAAGTTTAATATCCCCATCACATTAGTGGAGTAGCGTTTATTTTTTTCTAAGATAATTTTTATTATATGCTTTTGCGATATATTTATAGACGCTAAATTTATCGAATATGCACTTCTTCATGTTATTATTCCATATCTAAAAATTATTATTCTACCAATGCATGATGCAATAACTCTAAAGTGTTAAAAGGCAAAATATTTTTCAAGTGGCAGAATTTACAAACCAACTTGCGCATTTTATTGTTTAATTGTTGAATGAGCTCTGTCCATTTTAAATTTTGATCTATAAATAATTCCTAGATATTTAACGTTCTTTGTTTGCTGCAGTTTCATAGCACATATACAGTCTTTCGTTTATTTATAGATGAGTATGTATGTATGTAACTGAAGTATATCTATCTTAGATGCGTTTCTGTCATATATACTAAAGCACATAAATTTAGTCTTACTAGGTAAACTATTAGGTAATTTTCCGGCAGCCACTCTTGTAGTTTTGAAAACTCCACCACCACTTTATGGCCAACATTTTACCAGGAGTCATCCTCAACCAGAAGAACAGTGTCATCTGCATATGCTACTACTTTTCCATTAATTGAAAGTGGATTGGAAGTAATTCATTGATATAAATATTGAAAGAGGTTGGTCCTAGAACCGTTCCTTGAGGAATGCCATATTTTATTATTTTTAAATTATGTCTACTTTCAACAATTTTTACACATTGCTCCCTATTTTGAAGAAAACTTCTCAACAAGTCATTCCTATACCCCTTATACTATATTCGTTGAGTTAGTTAAGTAAGATGTGTTATGCGACACCATGGAAGAATTCTTAGTTTCATAAAATATTTAAAATTCAGGAATATTGAAGTCGCCGACAAGGCAGGCAGAGCATAGTATCCTTTCTTATTAGTATCCTTTGTGAGGAAAATTATTTCCTAAACAACAACATAGCTATAAACCATTATATATCATAGAGTTTTTATATTTTATTTAACAGTATAAGAACTTTGTCCTTAGCTAAGAATGCTTTACGATAGCGTAAAATTTCAAATTTTTTGTTCTCTCAACACTGACGAAGAATCCAACAATCTCACCGTTCTTATTATATTTTTAGCATTAGACTTTCTACTTTCTACCAGTAGCTATCGACATAACAGTTTTTAGCAAAGTCCTCTGCCTTGCCAAATTCCCATTCTTAAACAAAATTTAATTGCAAATGAACAAATAAAGAACGTTTCTCGGAGCTTATTAATTATGCCACGCTTAAGCGATTATATTTGCTCAACAATGTTTTTAAATTATGCATGATGCACTTCGTCAAAAATTGACTTAATTGCCCCTTCCAGATAATAAATGTTTTAAACAGCTTTCATTATAATCAAATAGATATTACGCTAACAGTCAAGCGTTTCACAGCAGAGCATTTCAACTAATATATAATTTAGGAGGTTATAACGTCAAATGTTGATATAATCTAGTGAAAGTAGCTGAGCTTTGATGAGATTTGGAACGTGTAATGTTAAATAAATTATACAGAAGGAGAGTTCGAAGTGAGGAGCAGAGCAACGAGCATTTGAACTTAAACTGTATTTATTTTGTTTACCGAATACCATATCACGTTGAATGAAGTGGACAAGACACTGTCAGCGCTTTAAGTTCAGATACACAATCAATAAAGTAAAGCAATACTTATCGTATTCGGTTCTTGGATGGATCATCAAGTACGGTGTTATAGTATATTCCATAAATAGGAGACAAAAAAAATTTAAAGTCTCAAAAATTTGTAAAAAAATCAACTCTTTCACTTCACATAGTCAAACTATAATAAAAAAGTTCTCAAAACACTTAATTTCATGAAAAACTAGAAATCTTTACGAAGAAAATGTGAAAAAACAATAATTCTCAAACAACCCAAATTCATCAACAGAAACACTCAATCTTTCAAATAAGTCATTTTACAGCTCCACCATTACAAATTAACGACCAAAAAGGTACCGTCCCCATATGAGCTTAAAATACATCAAAACTACTTTCCATACCCGCAGTCAAAATATTTCATTTCAGTCAAACAAACTTTTTATAAATTATTCTTCCTTTCTATTAGACCGTTAATTTGATTTCGCGTCTTAAATATCAACATACAATCAATCTCTATTCAAATGTTTCTATAGAGTGCCGGTACTACAGTCAGCCATCATTATAAAAACTTACTTCCATTCAATCCTCCACAGTTATCAAAACTTACTTCCATTCGTTCACCGCGGACCTAACGGCACAATTTCATATCATTTCAACTCTAAGTGCAGGACCTTCGGGACGTTTCAAATTTAATAAATCTTTTCAACTAATTTTCGTTAATCACTAAATCAGTAAATCAATAAATTTCCCATTTTAATGCCGAGACAGTCATATAATTTTCATGTCCAAATTTTCTATTTTTATATTTTCTGATGCAATATTGCACGATCAAACTCGCACAGATTGGACGGGGACATTTCCAGACCTTCACACGCCAAGTCCAGGACGAACCTTATAAGAAGCCGAGCACGACGAGCTCGAGCAATCCCAGTTCGATACGTGCACCGCTAACGTTAAATCTACAACCGTGCCAGTGCAGTTGCTTCCTTTGCTGTACCAAGTAAAAATGCTGAATTCTATTCTGCCATCTCGTATCTAACAAAAAGTGAACTTTTTCAGGCTCTTAAACCGTGTTAATCAATTTTCACATTTTAGCCTTAATATTCCCAAGTCGGAATTTCAGTGTACGAAAAGTTATCGTTTTACATCTTGTGAAAATTGAATATTTAATTAAGTACTCTTTCACTAACTTTCTTCAGTTATATTAAATGAATTAATCTTGTTCGTCCTAAATCAAAGTGTTTTAATTCAAGAAAAGCATATACAGGGTGAAGTTTTGGACCCCGCCATAGACAATAAATTAAATCCAATTGAATAATAAACTATTTCAACCAATTACAAGTGAACCAACCAACTCCAGGCCTTATAGAGGATGTAGTATTCAGCCCTATCTGACGTTTTACGAGTGACCCCCAAACTTCTCAAAACTCAAAATTAAGTGCACAAAGGGATCACAGAGTCTCTATCAAACTCTAATGGTCAACACTCAATCCTAACTTTATTATTTCTCCAAACTGGGGAGCTTTTTACCTTTTAGATATAGCTGCAAAGTTAAAATAAAAAATAGAGTAATCATAATAAAAATTTCACTTTATCACTTAGCTGGTTCAAAATATAATAAAAAAGCATATTTACAAAATTGCCGAAACTCAATACATAGATAAGTTCGCCTGAATAATTCACAATAGTTCAGAAAAAACAGCCTCTGCTCATTCACATTTAATTCAATTATAAAAGTTAATGTTTAATCATTTTATAGTAAATACATAATCAAAATTTAGTAAAAGTATTAATTTCAAACTATAAACTCTACTCTTTTTCCTGATTTCTCTTTTAATGATTTCTTTAATAGTGGACTGCAGGTTTTTATGGCTGTTGTCTACGAAGGAGTTTCTTCAGGGTTTTGCGTGGCCGATTTGGATATACCTACAGGATATAATAAACAGCTTTGTCACATAATTCAAAAGTGTGTTTATTGAGGATGATTATAGTCGTGATAACACTCTTGGCAATGACTATGCTTTTAGTGGTAATGTAATATTCTTCACGTATTTGATGTTAATTTTGGTGATATAAGGAGAGCTGTTAAAAAAATTAAACCCAATTTCACTATGGAAGTGGATAATATACCAGCGTTTTAGTTAAGGGCTCTATGAGTTGTTTTGAGTTACCGTTATGTTTGTTATTTAAGTTAATTTTAAGGCAGGGGGTTTTTCCAAAACAATGGAAAGTGTCAAAAATATGTCATGTTTTTCAATCAGGTAATATATTTTTTTTATATACATTTATTTAACGTCGGCCTATTTCCGCTACTGAGGCCTAACACCGACGCCTGTAGACGAGCTACCCCCAACCAGGAATTTTGCCGAACCTCTTCCCTTAAGAAGAGTAGGGATCTTTTACTTGCCTAACATTTAATAGACAAGGGACCGACGGCTTTACATCCCCTCCGAAGGATGGTATATCTTCTATACAACCCTCGCCTAAGGTTGTATAGCTTCCGCGCATACACTGATATACAAGCCGCTGGAAGATGTGTGAGGCGAGAACGCGGTTTCCGTTGGAATGGTCACCAATCCAAGTACTAACTGCGCCTGTCGTTGCTTTACATCGCATACCGAAGTATGTACATAGTAAAGACGCACCTAGGCTCGCCCCTAATCAGGTAATATATCTTACTTGTTAAACAATTATCTGACAGTCAGCATGATTTCGTCAGTGGTAGATCGACTGTTACTAATTTCTGCAATTTTGCCCAATTTATCTCAGGTGCACTTGATCAAAGTAAACAAGTTGATGTAATCTATATGGATTTTACGAAAGCCTTTGATCGTGAACACCATAAAACTAAAATTAAAAAGCTTCACTATTTTGAGCTGTGTGATAACCTCATTATATTGTTTATATCCTTGCTAACAGATAAATTTCAATATGTGGAGTACAGAGAGTTTAAGCCATTTTATATAGAGCAAGTAGTGGTATCACGCAAGGCTCAAACCTGGGTCCCTTAATGTTTTTAGTGTTTGTTAACGATATTGTTGAGTCGTTAGATTCTAAAACTTATTTATATGCTGATGATTTGAAAATTATTAGAATTTTTAAAAGCGAACAGGATTTGTCCAACATTACAATCAGTTATTTACGCCTTGGCCAACTGGTGTGTTGCTAACAAACTCAGTCTCAATACTGGTAAATGTAAGATGTTGCCTTTCTTAAGAGAACGTGACTGTATCACATGCGAATATACGATAAGTAATTACTAGATCTTACCAAATAAAAGAACTCGGTGGTCCGGAGTTATTTTTTATTCCACATTATGATTACATTAGTAATCGTAGTCTAAAAATGCTTGGTTTTATTATAAGGAACACAAGAAACTTTTCAAATATTGATTGTCTTAAGACTCTATATATTGAATTTGTGACAAGTTGTCTGGAATATTGCAGATTTGTGTGGCGTCATCTTATAGTGTTCATATTCAGATGACAGAAAATTCAGCGAAAATTCTGTAAATATATGTATTTTATTAAATATAAAAGGTACCCAGAGGTAAACTATTCTGATTTATTGGAGCCCTTGTTCATTAGATGTAAGGTATTATACATTATGAAATTATTAAATTCATAATTCTGAATTTTTAAATGCTACAGTTTTATGTACCTAGAATTGGTTCTAGAAATCTCCCTACCTTTGGGTGTGATAGTCCTTGCACAAACTAACACAAAAATTCCCCATTGTTTAGCATGTGCAGATTGTATAATGAAGTACAATACTCAGCGCATATCTTTTTTATTTAAATTTCATATTGTTCAGTATAATATTATCTATCTTTATGTTGGAACCTAATTTTATGGATACTGTAATTCTATTGGATTTAATAAATATTATCGTTTTCGTTATACTTATCATAATACTCATTAAGTCATCTACGAAAGTATTAATATATTACATAGTAGTATACTGTATTATTCAAGAATTATTAAAGGATCACCAAAAAATTATGACAATGTCAACAGAGAAGATGGGTATTGACTTAGTAACAAATGGAGAATGGCATATCATGACGAACGAACAACAAAGCGACCAAGAGCAGAACACAACTTCAGTTTATTTATAATCCTTCTGAAGAAGCTAACAGCAAGTCCATTCCGACTCCCATGGAGATACCTGGGAGAAACTGCTTCAGTTTAATGATTAATTAAAGAAATTGGTGAAACTCAAAACATTTATTTCTACACTAAAAGTCGACTTATTCTGCTACTTTTACGGGGCTATAACTGGGATAAAAATTGAATCTAAAATTTAGTTGTAAAAAATGTATCCACATGTGATCAAGGATTTGTTGCAAACTATCATTTAAATTTAAATAAACACCACAGAAATTAGACAACCCCCAATTCCAGAAGCCAGAGCTTGTGCGGAAGGGGGTTACACATTGAAAAGACGCGGACATACAATCATTGCCACCGACATTGCCAGTGCCGGAGCCAGGATTCGAACCCGGTGGTACGATGTCCGTATTGTCCGTGTGATTAATCGCGATTGCTACCTCGCGCCTTAACCCACTCGGCTATCGACCAGACATTGGTAGTTTATAATTTTTAAATCAATTTGTCACATGGAATCACACAGATTTGTCTTATAATTCTAAAGTCACGTGAAACTTCTGTACAATGGTATAACAGTATTATGTTAAGTCTTCTAGAATACATACTGATTGTGCTTTAAACTCATGTTAAGAATAATTTTTAAGTCAAGAATGTTTTGTGTTGTTGAAAACAAATTTCATTATATTCGACTATACTTCTTTGTATTTGTCCAATTAGCCACCAGAGAGTCAGAGACTCTTAATTTGGTCAGATGGAGAAGATAAAATTAAAAAGGACAATTACAACGAATCCTCTGGCATAACCCAACCGGCGAACATTCTCAAAAATTAGACGATCCTTCCTTACCAATGAATAACAATTTCGATTTCCTCCAGTTTTCCTACTCTTATTAAAACTGCGCTATCCTCTCCAAGCCTCTTTTCCGCGCCTGAGCGTTGTATCGCTCCGAATTTGGCCCTCAATTATAGAGCCGCAACAAGCCAGTCTTCCTCAGCTACCGGTTAGGGTAAGCTGACGCCCGGCATCGCGGCGCTAACTACGACTGGATGTGTTGAGTTGACACGAGGTGTCACATTACCCGTTACCGTGGTTACTTCAACCGATCTGAGGGTAAACAGTTGCGCTCTGGAGCCCCAGGCTCTTCGTGTTTCGATGTTCCTTTGTGGTCCTTCCGCAGTCCTTACGAGGTCCTTGTTAAAGGTGAATGTTTGCCGGCTTGCGAAGAAGACTACAGACGTCACTTTGTGATTTTTTGGATCTCAGATCCGGTATGTATACTTGTATGGAATTGGGTGGATTTTGCTTTTGTAGTATTCTTCGTAAGAGTAGTGGAACTTTCTACATCTGCATGAGTTCTTGTACTTAATTAACTTTCATAATTATTATTTACCAAAAACAGCACTAACAATGAAGAATCAATGGTTAAATTTTTTAATTTGATCAATGATTATAAAATTGCTTTTAAAAATATATATGAATTAAATAAATGTAAGAAATGTAAAGACTTTAAAGTGACCACATATATTTTTGTATTTAATTTATCCGTAGGTTTTTAATAATAATGGCTGTCCTAATAATAAGCACATTTATTTATACAAGTTTAATGTTATCAATATGTATTATTGTGTTTTTGCTAGGACAGTATTATATATTAATGTATTTTCTTGACGGCCTGAATGTATGAACAGCTGACTCACACCACCGGTAGTTTGAAGGAAAATCGTCGTAGCGAAATTCAGCTTTCTATGAAGATGAATTTACGAGAACAGCATATAAAAATATATTTATCAGCGAAATATTAGGGATATTTAAAAAATATTTTTGTATATTTCAATCGAGTTATCGTATGATATACTTGATGTCGTTGAATCCAGGGGACATATTGAGGATAACAAAGAAAAAACTTCAGTCACGTATCACATGTCACATTAAATGTAAAATCTCATGAAACGCATTAATGTTATTACATAAACTCTACTCGGAGATATAAGTTATATATAAATATGGCTTCAATGTTATACCTATCACACATTCTTGAAATTAATAAAACTAGCTGACAGAAAGATAGCGCTTTGTACCTTTTGTCTATTCATTTTTTTAAAAACTTAGATAATCAATCAGAAATCTTACTACAGGATCAATGCTGATTTCTTTTACAACGGCAAGTTAAAATTTCAAACATGGTACTGCTGGTACTTAATCTAGTTTCTTCGTACTGAACTATTTTAATTAAATCATATTTGACTCATTTTTACAAAAATTAGTACTTGATAATTGACTACATGGATATGGTTAAAGATTTTAAAAATTAGCCATTCTAGTGGAAAAATAGTATACATTTTGTAAATATCCTTTGATACGCAATATGTATTATAGGTGTAAATGACAACTTAATTTTTTTTGGATTACAAACACATTTTTTTGTATTCTGCTCTTGCTTCACTCAAGAACTATTTTTAGTATGTTGGACTCTAAAAAATTTATAGAAGTCGCTGGTAACGGCTAAAAATAAAAATCGCATCGGGTAAAATGCCTTTTTTGTGCGAAATATTGAAACATTTTACCAAATTACAGAACTAAATACGTTTTTTTTATATATAATATTTTAAGAGGAATATGCTATGGAAACAAAAATGATCCGTCTTTGTGTCAGAATAATTTTGTATTAAAAATGTTAGCTTTACAAGAAAAGGTTTATTTAGTACTATGCTATGGCACTGCCGAATTTAGCATGAAAAATGTGATTTCAAAGTTTAATGAAGAGTTTCAGAATATCTCCTTAACGATACAAAAGGCATGGAGAATTGTGAAAAGATTCAAGAAAACCGGAAACGTAAATAAGCAGACTAGACAAAAGAAACAGTACAATGAAGATGATGCGGCAACATTATTAGCGATGGATTATCTCAGAGAGAATCCAAAATTATCTTTAAGAAAGCGCACTAGTGATACAGGGATTTGTAAAATATTCAAAGAAAACAAAAAGTTTTTCCATTCACACCAAGATTTCGACATAATCTTGAGTACGGTGATGAAGATAAGCGCTTATACTTTTGTATATTAATAGGGGAAAAATTTGCAGAAGACCGGTTTATAATAATAATTAATAACACCACAGGTAATTACGACCCTTAGCTGAGTTGATAATCAGTGTAGATTTTTTTAATTTTCAAATCAATGTTAGAGAATGGTAGCTCAGTGTGTTAAAGCAACTAGCTAGCAAACTGAGTTGCCTAGCGAAGTGGGTTCAATTCCCGCAAGGCGAAACAATTTTTCATTAAAAAAATTGCCCCAAGAGTGGTTCCGAGTCCACATTAAACTGTAGGGCCTCGTCTCTCTTTGCCTAGCACAAGATCCTTGAGATCTGGGGTTACCTCGCTAACTTGAGAGGTGGTTAAGAAAACATATTAAGAAAAACATTTAAGATAATGAAGGACTAATACAGATAAGATTTGAAGAATCCATTAGTATTTAAGGGTCAATACCAAACTTTATTGTTTCAGGATTGATATTTAACATTGTATTGTATACTTTTGAACATATTAAATGGATATTTCTGATATACATATCCTCGTAATGAACACTTGTACTACTTAATTCTTAAAGTAATTTTTTATTTACTTCAACGCATGTGACGATCATGTCAAACGACGTCAACGATAAAGTATTTAGCTGTTTTTGTTGTCTATCTCTTTTTATTAAAATCTTTGCCGAGTGCTATTTTATTCTGGGTTCGTTATTCCAAGCGTGTTCGAGAATCTTCAATTTTTGAATTCAATTTTGCCAAAATAGTGGTTTTTTTTTGAAAAACTGTCTTAACATCAAATTTATTACCAATATGGCTCAATTTTTCCGATAATAATTAAGGAATTAATGTAATACACAAACCAATTGTCTCGTTGAGATATATGGACGATTTTCTTACAACTGGCCTCATAGGATTGATTTATTATAGTTTTTTAAAAAATTTAAAGAGTAAAGAGCCTTTTATTAAGTTTACTTTAGAAATAACAAATATGATACAATACGATACAACCTTCGTTATAGAGCGAAAATAATTTCGTCTAATAATGAAATATTAAATAATGAGAAACAATTTGTCAAAGAGGTACTAATAAACGAGCAATATCCTGAAGTATTTGTTGACAGAAATTACGTAAATTTTGAAATTAGAAATAGTCAAGTACGGCAAAGACGTGAACGTCGTTACACAACGTTAATTCCTTATGTATTCGGATTATCGGGAAAGTTACGCCATTTGGGTGATAAATTTGGTGTTAGGGCGTTATTTCATACAAGGAACACTCCAAGATATATTTTGACAAAAACAAAACCATTAAACCACTAGCCACAAAAACCACAAATTCAAAAAACTACATATACAGTATCCCATGTGAAATTACATTTAAAAAAATGAAATTAAAAAGTCAATGATTTGCGAGCACGCTTGAAAAAACGAACACAGGATAAAGTGGGACTCGGAAAATATTTTAATAAAAGAGGCAAATAAAAAATGGAAAATTTAAGAATCCACAATAAGTTTATTATTTAATTTTATCCATTTTATTTATTTATTAATTATGATATCAAATAGGAGCAGTGCTTGATTACAGATAAAGAGAACAAAATTAAAATTACGATTGAATTAAAGTACAAAAAAGAATATTAAATATAAATAAAATTATACATACAGTAGTTATATAAATTTAATCTAAAATAATATACAGTTCGTCCAGCTGGGAGCTTACACGATCCATATCTCGAAAACTACTGACGAATTTTTGTGAAATTACGTATGCGTAGTAAATAGTATATGATCTATTCAACTAAAATATTTTGACAGTTCTTTCCACTTATACCGGAAGTAGATGTCAACTTTAATATTTTAAATAAAACACTCATATTTTTGTTTGCGGAATTTATAGCAAAATTTTACGGCAATTTTGTACAACAAATCCAATACCTAAATTTTATAGTTTTGGAGATATTAACATTTTTAACGAAAAATTAACAACACTTCACTACCGACACGTAACACTAGCGAAATACAGTGTTTCGGTTTTAATATCAACTGTAAGTTACTCTTATTTGGCGGGTTTTTTTTCAGAACTGCAGCACTGTTTTGTCGGCAGTGTTTCGGCTCGACAGTGTTTTAGTTGCAAATACCAACTACATTTATGCCCGCTTCACAGGCATAAAAAGTCGAGTTTTTGTTCCGTTGGAAAAATATGTATCTGTTCGTTGCTAGGAATTTTGAACCTGATCTGAGTCATATCGTCGTCGGCCTGAAATCCGGCACCTCCAGCCCGTGCATCAGGTCTATAATGAACCCTTATCAATACACGTGTTGCAAAAAATATAAATATATCATATGCGTCATAACCCATACTCATAAATGTGGGTTAATTAAAAGTATATAAGTAGAATTTATTACAAATAAAAATAATGCTTTAATCCAGTCAACAAGTACAATGAAAACAATGAGTAGCGCTAATTTTTTCTATTACACATGGAAAGTGTTTTGTGCTGCTGCTTTTCTTGCATAATTCAATGGATATCCCAGCCAGCAAAAAAGGTACCCCTACTACTGTAGTACTACCAGAAGTAAAGACAAAATAGAAGTTCAAGTAAACTAATCAATTATTTACCTCGTTTGGAAAATAAAGTTTTTCTCCAACAAGTCCCGTGTTAGATTCCAACTGTGAAATCCAAGTTCAGATTTTTGGTTGTATTGTTATGAAAACAATGTTGAAACATTAACTGCACATGATTTCAACAATTTATAACCTGCAATATTTTGCTTTTGGCTATCATTATGTATTAATAAAATGTATTTCACAACAAATCAGGTTTAAAATGAGCTCTAAACGAATTTAGAAGTTTCTAATCGGTAATATTTTATTCCTTACCATCTATCAGTGTAATTAATAGAAAAAATAGAAAAAAAATTAGTCCGTTAAAATGAATAAGGGTAAAAATCAACTCTACATGATTTCATAAATTTCTCATCTGTATTTTGTTGTGGTAACAGTAACGCGACTTTTGTTGTATTTTATTCTCTACCATCAATGCACATTAATAGGAGAAATGTTAGTCTGTTAAAACAAAATAAATAAGGATAAAAATGATCTTTACACCATTTCATGAATTCTTAACCAATATCAGAAAGTAAAGGTGGTCAGAAGGTGCAGGGGACTACGATAGCGGTAAAGCGCTTTTTGTTATTGTCTTCCAATTTGGTTTAAGCAAAGGTTATGTTGCTTATCATGAAGTATATAGTCAAAAATATAAATGTGGTCGATGGTCATGGGGTGCGGAGAAGCCACATAGAAAATTAGCTTGTAGTATTATACATTGGAAGTGTTATTTTTACTGTGGAAGTAATCTGCACAGCCGTAAGTTATTTTAAAGTAGTTAAAAGCATTTAAATATTACACAAGGTGAGTACACAAGTGGTCACAAATTTAATTTCAGGAACATCAAATTTAACATCTTCAATGTTGTAAATGGGAACTCTCATTTTTTTTCTTATTAAATTCTACGACAAAAAAATGGACAGGTTACATTGTTACGTTTCTTTCTAACCTCAAGCAACTCAAGAAACCTCAGGTCACTAACCTACCCTGATACCTTCACACACCTCGGCTAGTCTCGTCGTACTCCCAGGTTTTGGGTTCCAGGTTCACACGTGACCTGGCCTATCAGTAGGTGACCTAGGTTAAACAAAATCAAATTAATAAAAAATCAGATTAAGTTTCCTTATCCAGTGGTTTAAATTTTGTTGAAAATAAACAAACTCACTTCGAGTAAATGATTTATTCAGCAGGACGGCATAAATTATTAATTGTAGGAAATAATCAAATGTACCAGACGTGATACAAACATTGACGTATGTACAATAATTAAACCCCAAATTTATTAAACAAACAACAACAAAAAAAATTACCAAATCGGTTACCAAATGCAATTGCACGTAGTTTACATAACCCTTATTTACTATAGATATATTCCCATGAGTTATTTACACTGTAACATACTAACTGTACAATCTGTTACATCAACTTCAAATAATTACTTAGACTGGACTATATCCTTTAACTAAGTATTAATAAAAAAATATAGTTGAAGGTTAAAATTATGATATCACTGTACCATACATAAATATAAAAAAAATTAATTAAATGAATTTTGAAATTTAAATTTTTGACAACAGAAACTTATCTTTACTCCGAGAGTGGCGGTTAAGGTGTAGGTGCTTGTAACCTCACTGTGAACTGTGACTCCATGAATTTTTAGCGTGGTGTGCTCCTTAAAACTTTAGCAATTTTGGCATCCCCTGATCTCCAACAATTATTCCTTAGACCATTATTTACTCGAGAAAAAAAATATGATAACTCCTACTCCACTAACAAATTGACCCAGTCATGAAAACAGCATATCTACGCCAACAAAACCCAACGTAAATCCAAGGTACATCATGACGTACGTCCAACATAAATCTAACATAAATCGCCTAAAAGTTTTAAGAATAATTAATACAAGATGGACGTATGAACACGTTTTTAACTTACCCTCCATGTGTAGGGCATTTTCTCAAAGATGATATTATCCAGCATTAAGCTGTCGATATTCAAAATATCTAATTGAGGCTGAAGAATTTATTCCCGCAACATACCAATTATAAAGTGATGATTCACCTTTAACAAAATTAATTCGGATTTAAATTATTCTTCAGTCCACACATCCAGGAGAAAAAGCAAGGACGTCTAACACGTGAGAGCTATCAACCGAGAAGAAGGAAATTACCACCAAATTACCACAGGTTATTAAACAGCACATGCGCTACGATAGAATACCAACGTTCGACAACCAATACCCAGTTAAGGTGTGTTCCATTAATTTTCTAGCTTCTCACCAATTCACTAAACTCCACTAAATGAAATAAATACAAGAGAACCGATCTATTGTCTCACCTTTATTTGTTAAACTGATATACACTTCCAGTCAAAGTCAAAGAAAAGACTTCAAAACTAAAATAAGTAACATCAAGTTAACAGATCAGAACAGAACTGAACCAACGGTGTTACAACCAATAACTAATTGAATATACTTAGAAAGCAATGACAGCTAGGTTGACAACAGAAACTTAACCTCCACTAGAAATTGAACATTACAAAGAATAAACCATATAATTGTATACTACTGAATTCTACAGTAAGTACTCGAAGTAATACGTTAATTATCCCGACATTTACAGTGCTATGATTGTGGTTATGTTGTAGTTGCTAACATTTTTCAATGTTCCAAGCACTCTAGATAAGACAACGAAACTGCAAGAACTAGATAACATAATACCCCATTATATAACCGACACAAACCTAATTCAGTATTAGGCATGTATAATGTACAGGTAGGATACTCTTTGTTTATGATATACAAAACTAATGTTCGCTTAATCTTTTTAGAGCCAAACATGCCAGTCAAAGCTATACCTTGTATAAACTAGAAGCTATTAGTAAACTAGGGTATGACTTCTCAGTAGTTTAATGTTTAATAGTTAAACTCTGTCAAGACAAATACAGCGTAAAGAAAAATACAGAAGGTTTTCTATTAATAATGGAAAATGGATACGAAATACAAATAATAAAACAAACAGTGCAAGCTACATTTAATGTGTGAATTAAAGTGACAATTATATCCTTTTATTTTTAGTGTTGACTACTGTTGAATATGATTAATAAAATTTAAGAATTACAAGAAGCGTTAAGACCAATTTTACTTGACTAACAAAATATAATTAACAAAAATGATATTGATAAGTGAACTTTATATTAATGTACAAAACAAATGTAGAATTCAGTACTTGTCCCTGCCACGACAAAATCAAACGTAACAACATTTACTTCCTTTTACCTAACTACAATGGCATTGAGATATTTACGAAAGTTTAAAGAATGCTATTATTTTAGTTTGACAAGAAAAGTTATTAATACTTGGTTTGTAACTATAAACTTCAATAAGTAGTGTACTGTAGGACCTTGAGGGGAATAACTTAGGAGATAACTATTGGCAGAGCAATTATTATTGCATTTTTCTAAATCTAAAATTCGATCTAGGCTGTTAGTTGTGTAATTATATTGTTTTATGTCGAGGAATTTGATAAGATTTAACATTGAATTAAAGTTGATTGTGGATGCGTTATTCTGTATGCAATTAATGTATTCCAGTAAATTAGTCGCCTCAAATTAATATATCAGATCCATAAATGCAATGCAAAGAGCCTATCGATTCAAAACTAGTTTGAAACCAGTATCATTACAGGCTGGAGGTAAAATATTACGAATGTGTATAACGTATGAAATTTAATATTTAATTTAACACTTACAATATCACTAAAACCGACGCAGATGGAGAACATATTTATTGGATTACTTAATTAGGACTTATAGTACCCTCACTCTTGTAGTATTTGTAGAGGTAAAGTTGTGGTCGCTTCCGAACACGTTATAATGATTGAGGTTGTACCATTCCCATTCAAAAATTTCTTCGCGAGTTGAAAGAGGTTCTCAGTCGTTTAGTAAAAAACATCAGTAGCTCTTTGTCCATTAGAAGAATATCAACAATTCTGTGAAAGTATTGGGTATCTATGGATATAACGTAAACATAATCTTAGAGAAGATTTTTTTTATAATTCTGAAAAGTGAAACAGATTATATTTCCGAAACGTTAGCGAAATACTTTATCCATGTTTTTGTTATAATTTGCTTTGGTTGACATAAACGCCACAGGCGTAAATGCTGTTTTTCTAATTATTGGTAAATTTGTTATTGTTTGTAGATTTTGTGATATTTTTTTTTCTCAAGTTTATACAAATTTAATTTCAATAGTTAAAAGATGACAGTTTCTCCAAGCTATTCTAAAATGATACTTATAGTCGACTTATAGGCCGACAAGTAGCCAACTTTCAGCCGATAGAGAAATTATGAAGGCCTTTTATAATATGTATATTTTATTTCATTATTTTCATAGGATTTCATGTATGTTTTTAACTTATTGTGTATCTACATTGCAGTTTGTCAGTTGTATAGTTTTTGCAGCTTTTAGGGGCAGCAGGAGCGCCCACTGTGAGTGTACATTCAGTTATCTGCTACCTTTTGTGTCTACAAATGTTACTATCTCGAAAAAATCGTTGTGTTTTTCTAATATCTGGTTTTCAGTGAAAATTGCATAAAATATAATTAATCTCTCTCTCTCATCAAGGGTTAATTTTTTATGTATAGCATGTGAAGCGTAAAACTGAATGTTCCATTTCCATTTTTCTAATTTGTAATAAGTGTTGCAGTATTGTTAATCGTTAGTAATCAAATTTGTAGACCATGAAAAATTACCAATACCATATAAAACTTTTTACTGTCTGATTAATATTTATAGTGGAGTAAAAATAACCCAAAATAAGGCGATAGAGAAAATTTTACACGGAGCAACGCGATATAGAAAAATAAGTTTGTTTTAGTGAAACTAAGCTGAGATTTCTACTTCGAGTAGGTAACAGAAAATGAACTGATGCCGATAAGAACTGATAAAGCTCCTCTTCCTAATAAATTACTCAATATAATTGCTTGTGATTGTAAAATCGTTTGCAAAACTAAACGTTGCTCATGCAAAACCATTGGCGTCACATGCAGCAATTTAAGCCACAATGGAAGGAATACTTTTTGTCAAAATGCAGATAATATTGTTGATGAGCAATTAGACATTAGACCATTAGGACTAAATGAATATCAATTTATGATATTGAAGAATTCGAAGAAGATGATAATTATGAAGATGTTTGTACTTCAGAGAATATCTCAGATGTATACGATTTTAGCGATGACGGGAGTGAAGAAATATTCCAAACTCCAGTTACCGATTCGAAAGTAGACACTTCTTGTAGTAGCACATCTAGTACAACTACTAGAAAAATAAAACATGAATAAAATAAAATAATGATCAATATATGAAAAAAATTTAATAAAAATCAAGTGAATTTTCTAGAAAAAAAATTTTATCTTACCTTCGGGAATTTTTTTATCGAAATATTTTAAACCTGCTCACAAACACTTTTTATTATTGATATTGAAATTTTTATAATGAATAATTACACGTATACTTGTGCGTATAATACCGAAAATGACGGGAAATCGCCGCGCGTATGTATATACCAAAAATGACAAAAAATCGGCTAAATTAAATAAAGGTTATTTTTTCAGTTACATCACGTGAAAGTACATAGAAATACCTTCATTTTGGTAAAATAAAAATTTCGTTCGATCATTTGGGCAAATAGGGAAAAGTTTTGAAAATTTTGTGGAATTTGGAGTAAAAAAGGAATTGCGACCAAACTGTTGGATATTTTTTGCTAAAATTTGGCGGGCTATTTTTACATTACATAGATTACTTTTGTTCTAAATTTCATCAAATTCAGTTTAATTTTGGCCAAGTTAGCAGTAATTAAATTTTTGATGTTTTTTTCAGTATATTTATATACATATCGTGGGAGGCGATGAACGGATTTTCACGACATTTAAACTGAATATTCCTTGACCATCGACAATAAAAGAGCACCATTCTTGTTTCTTAACTAACATTTCAAAGGATCCAAAATAAATTAAAACTAAAAAACCACCCTTAAAAATTTATCTTTTTTCGCGAAAAAAAATGGTTCCCCCACCTATTCGAAGCGGAAACCTTTTAAGTTTCAACAAGTAACTGCCCATGCATCACCGAACATAACTGATATCAAGAAAACCGCGGCTATATTTGTGTGAGTCAGCCATCTTTTTCTCACCACTGTTTCTCATTTCTTAACTATTTTTCGGTATGCCCACTTTCATCCCCTATCTTCCCACAAACTCCTTCACCTTTTCCTATCAACTCCTTCACCTTCCCATCATATATTATTCAACTAAGTTGAATACTACTCTACATGTGTATCAGCGTGTAAAGAATTCAGAGAACGATTAGAAAAATGTGTACTAAGTAGGAGGGCTACATGTAGAATAGATTTTATTCAGCTAAGTTGAAGTTAGTTGAATAATAGAGGTTTTCCTTATTTTGCAACTCAGTATTTAAGCTTTCCTTCGTAATTAAAAAAACTGTGTTAAATAAAATTTTAGAAGGAAAAAAAAATAGTAATAAGAAAGTTTACAAGATTACCGTAATAAGTTTACGTCTATTTCGGAATTAAAATTTTGAAAGATTATATTGTTAGTTGATTACATTGAAATTAAAAGTATTCATAAGTTGATTTTGCGCATAAAAATGTCCATCCTTTTTGTTGTTAGTTGATAACAGACCGGTTTTTTCCAACTGCTTGCATTATTTATGTATTAAAATCATTCCCGGAATGCAAGATTCATTTAGTCAAAGATTCATCAAAATCGCTTCAAAGTCGGTTAATAGTGAATGATAGCCAGTTTATTGCATCGGTTATTCTAATAAATGGCGGAGGGGCCGGTAATTCGTACAAATCCGTTTTTAATTGTTATTCTTTTTTCTTCTGCACTCTTCTTAGTGGAGTGGAGACAAACAAAACATAAGAAACTGTTTCCAGGGTCATTTTTTAATTTTTAAATATGTTAGTTTCATCGAATACTATACGAAATGGATCTTTTCTACCTCTAGCAACCGCCGCTACGCAAGTTACCGGCCATTTTGTGAAAAATCGCCCATTTTGGTCGTTCTTTCTAAATATAAATGAGTATATATCGGTATGTGCAGGTTCAAGAAAATCTAAAAAAATTGAGGCTGTCGGTTATGATACCGGCTATCAGCGGTTACAATATAAAATTTTTATCTGCACATATAACCTCTAAAGAAATTGACAAAACTGCTAAATTTTGGTTTTTTGTTATAACCTCGGTCGTTTTTAGTAAAATTTTCAGAAATTTTCAGAAATTATAGTTTATAATTTGAACAATAAGTGGTTGAAATTTAAAGTCAAAATATCTAATACAAGTCTCAAAAATTGACTTCAAATTTTAAAATTGATTGGCCCATTACTTTTGTGCATCGCATCGTATGAGGTTATTTCTTTTTTTAATGTAGTTTTCTTTGTGCACTTTATGATGGTGAAGAAGAAAAAAAATATAAACTTGGGAAAAGTGAAAAAAATCGATTTTTAATTTTTTATTCATATACAAATTCAATTATCCATTAATAATAATAATAATAAACACCACAGAAATTAGACAACCCCCAATTCCAGAATCCAGAGCTTGTGCGGAAGGGGGTTACATATTGAAAAAACGCGGACATGCAAACATTTCCTCCGACAGTACCAGTGGCGGAGCCAGGATTCGAACCCGGTGGTGCGATGTCCATGTGATTAATCGCGATTGTCACCTCGCGCCTTAACCCACTCGGCTATCGACCAGATAAGATTAGATTAAAACATCACTTATCAGTCGCAAGCTCCTCTATAAAATCCTTATTTTACTATAGGGATAGTAACCAGACTGCAACCAACAGCTACTCTCCAGGCTATGTGCCCCGCCCAGCACTGAATTACAAGCTACAAGCCTGACGCGTTAAGTGTAATAATCGCATATTACCAACAAAACGCTAATTCTTCGATTGCAACAAACACCAACCGAAAGACTGATCCTACTTAAAGAAGCTCTCGTGTCAGTCGTCCCATACCACTCGCAGACTGCAGTTTCGCGCTGTTGGCTCTCGTCAGTGCGAGGTAGGCATGTGACGAACAGCACGAGAATCCCTTGACTATTTAGTACGTCTCGGTATCTTTACGATAGCGACAAGTAAAATAGTAAGCAGGCGCCATCTAGCGGTCCAGTGTCTGTTGCAATCGAAAAATAAATAGCCTGACTGGCCTTAGCGTAGTTCAAGTGTACTTCTAGAGGGCAAATATATTAAAACACAATATTTCAGTCGCAAGCTCCTCTATGCAATCCTTATTTTACTAATAAGCATTTTGTTGGTAATATGCGATTATTACACTTAACGCGCCAGGCTTATAGCCTGTAATTCAGCGCTTGGCGGGGCATATCCGGTGAGTAGCTGTTGGTGCATTCTGGTTACTATCCTTAATATACTATACTTACTATATAAGTTACAAAATGGATACATAACCTAAAAAAGTATAATTCCGAACTAAGAGAATTTCGTATTCCCCTCCAAAAACTAATGAGAATATTTTTCTTTAATATCAGTAGAAATATTTCCTATGAATTTTTTCAACAATGCGATTGTGATATAAAATCTGACGAAATGCGTCAATTTCTCAAGAAAATTAATTCCGGCGATTTCAAGAATTGAATTCCAGGTCGTAATTTTATTGACCAACAATACGAGCTCATGATTGGGAATAGAAATTTTGACATAGAGAATTTATTTTTGTTCCCTGCATAATACAACACAAATTTTAACATTGTATCACAATTTGGCAATAGTTTAATACACATTCTCATTTGCGATAGTTGCATTCAATTGTAAAATGCTATATAATTGTTAAACCTAGTAAATTTTACAGAGTCAAATTGCCCTGCCCATATATTGGTATACATATAGGTCAAAATTCCAGAACACAAAATGTTAAAGTTTACGACCAAATTTTGAAAGTTACATGAGAATAAATTAGAGTTGGAATGTTGATTTTAGTTTATTGTCCTCAAATTCCACCCACATCCGCTCATTTTCAGTGTTTTATTGAACAAATAAATGTAAATTGCAAATTACTGTTTAATTCAAATGTTGCGGTTGTTGTTGGTTAATGTACAATAACGTTTATTTTTGTTTTAGTCGAATGTAAAATGTTATGTCATTTCGACTTGTAATTCATGCTACAAAATTTTACAAAGAGAACACAAAGTTTCCACTTATTACCTATTGTAAGTGTTATCGAGTGCTGCTTTACTAAAATTCAAAATAATAACAATAAGAACATTTATTATCAGAATGTGAGGGGTTTCAACACAAAAACACATGATACTTAAAGGCATCTTCTATTTGAATAGAAGAGAATAGATTTTTATTTAGCATAAGCTATTTACAATACTAACATAATTTCATACATCATCATTATTGTTCTCTAATCTGTATATAGTTTTGAAACATTCTTAATAAATAGTTTTAGTCTACCAGAGGGATTAATTTCAGTGGAGTAAAACATTGTACACGCGTAAACCATCACTAAAAGTTGACTTTTTTAAGAATAATATTTTTGTATGGTCTATGTCGTAGTTTTCAGTAGATCTCACTGGATAATTGTGCAATTTAGCTCTTTTAACTAAGAAAGGTTTAAGATAGGTAGATACTAGATTTTTGTCTATTTTATCAGGGTGGGCCATGATGGGTGGATTATTAAAAGTATATGGAGAACGGACCAATCGATTGCTTTGAAATTTTGGTTACCAAGATAATCGTGTATGATCTCTCCAACTAAAATATTTTCGAAAGTGTTGTGTTGCCAATTATATGTAAAACTGGCAACATCTTCGTTATTTTAATTGGAATGCCCTATATATTTTTGCATTTCTTGGATCGTTGACTCTTTCTGAGTAACTTTTGTTAATATTTCCCTATACCTATCTCAAGATGTTTTCGAGATAATAATTATTTTCTGAATTTATTCCCAAAAATTTGAATCGAAAACGGTACACATTAGGTATAGGGTATGTTACCTTTTTAAATAGGAAAATGTATCACCTTTCCGATGATGTTTTTCAGATACAGAAATGAATATGTCATTCACGAAAAGGTTCTATATATGAATTTTTTGGACACTACTTATATCATTCACATATATAATGAATAGAACGGGCCCCAACACACTACTCTGTGGCACCCCATATGAGCAAGTAGATGTTCTATTGTTCACTTTGGTCTTATGGTACCTATCTTCTAAATAATTTTCAATCCATGTTAAGGCTGTTTCTGTCACACCATACTCACTTAACTTTTTAACTAACTTACATCTACAATAGTTCCAAATGCTCACTTTAGGTCTACAAACACACTCAAAACTACATTTGTCAGTATCAAATTCTTGCTCTTATAGAGACGTGGATTAACCCACATATTACCAACTGAAAAATTGTCTGCGACAGTTACAATACTTTTAGATCAGACCACAAATCTATATAATCTGGACTAAGAGAGATGGTAGCGTTCTGCTGGCTATTAGCAAACAGTATAATGCTGTGTAACTCGACCTCGGTGATATACATTCACTAATTGATCTTGTTAATGTAGAGTTACATTTTCATGAAATATGCATATTTGTGCTATATATACCACTTAAATTAGCTTAAATTAATGTTCGATTTCTATTGGGTTTACCGAAATTTAAAAAATATACTGGCAAATAGTTATGACATTTATGCAGTTTCTGAGACATGGTTGAAAATAAATTTTTCTGTGTCAGGGGTTACTGTCTGGTGTAAGGACAGGAGCAACAGTAGAGGTGGAGTCGATACGCGTTTTAAAAATTCTATAATGTTTGAGTAAGTTATGGATTAAATTCACAGTCAAAAAAGGGAAGTATGCCATTGGTGTTGTTTACCCTCCTCCTAACGGCGATTTTAATGATTTTTTAAAATTATATTGGGGTATGTTCTACTCATCTGTTACGAAATAATGTACACTTAGGTTAACAGGATTTGGACAATATAAACACAGTTACTATCTGTATTAGAAGGGTTTGATCTGAATTAAATAATTAACGAACCCACATGCATAACAGGGAGTTAAATGTCATTTCTCAATATTGTGATATGTACGCATGGACATAGATTACTATAAAAGAATAGATCAAGAGTTAATTTACTGTATGATTTCAATGGTAAAAAATGAGAGGAGAGCAATTTTAAAACTTATAAAAGGTTTCATACACATTTTAACTATATTGCAGCAGTGACACCTTTCTATGAGATTTTTGATATTGAAGATATTAATCAAAAAGTTTTAAATTATCAATAAACTAACCTTAAAATTATTTGACACACATGCATGAATAAAACTAATAATAATGAAACTCAAGGCATTTAGGTTGATGGTTATCATTAGGTTAAATATACGTTTGAGATATGAAGCCCTAACCAGATTTAAAATAGAACTAGAAACCCTGAATATGGCATGTACAATAAATATATAAAAAAATTTACTAAAAATGTCTTTCGCAATGAAAGGGAAACTTATTTCAATCACAAAATTTCAATGGGAATTTTAAAAATTTATAAGAGTAACTAGATAAGTTGAATACCTACTCAAAGAGAAAAAGTGTGATATTTCTTGTGCCATTGGCAACGCGGATGATATCAATAGGTTTTTTATTGCCACTTTAAGAAAAGACCGGTGGATTAGTGCCAGGGAGGTCCTGTTGGTCCTTGGTAGGTCGCTGGTGTAAATTGTGAACAGATGCAGGGAAAGTACGGATCCCTGCGGGATCCCAGCCTCCATGGTCATGTAAGTGGAGAAGTGGTCGGCTACTTTCACTCGGAGTTTCCTCATCAGTTTGACGAGCCCACTGGTTACCCCAGCATCTTCACCATGAGGCCGCCATGCCAGAATCGGTCGAAGGCCTTGGAAACGTCTAGGAACACTACTCCGGTGACTTGTTTTCTGTTGAACCCCTCGGTCACGTGCTTCGTTAGGCGGAGCACCTAAAGTTCGGTGGACGGTCCTGTGCGGTACGCGAATTGTTCATCAGGGATGTTTTCCAGCTCCTCGGTGTGGACGTTGAGTAGCTTCAGAATAATTCTCTTTGCCACCTTGATCATCGCTGGCAGAAGGCTGGCATGCCTGTAACTAGAAGGGAAGTTTACCAGGCTTTGGGATCATGATCGTATCTGCATTTTTCCATTTGGAATATCGGAGTCTTAGGATGGCGTTGATGATGTTCACCAGCAGGCCAGCTTATTCAGGATGATGTTGCCGATGCTGTTGCATCCTGACGCATTGCGGGATTTCAGTCTCCTTGGAATCTTCTTGACTTTTTCTAGAGTGGAAGGAGCGATGACGTCCTCGTCTGGCATGCGGCGCAGCCTGTGGAAACTGCGCTCCACGTCCTCTATCCAGTCCTCGTCGAGACTCTATCAAGTAATTTATATAAAAATTCCCACAAAGTACAACAGTATTACTTTTGTTACGACATACTTTGAACAAAATATAATTTAAAACAGGAAAGAAGTTATTGTTAATTGTGTAATTGTACAAAATCTATGAATGTTTACTCTTTAACAGTTAAATTTCTACTCCACAAATTTCAAAATATTTTTCCAACGAATTTTTTTTTACATATTCTAATTCTTTTGCCTGGCCCTTCCGATAATCCTTTAAAAAATTGTGACTCCTCCTTTTCGGTTTGTGTCTCTACGATTATAGTGACAAGAAAATATCCTTCAATCATACAACGTCTATTTACGTTTTAAAAATATTTCAAGATGTTCAATTTTATTCTTGATACTTTTGATGAAAGATGTTAATATCTAAACTACGTAGTTGCTTTTGATCATACGCAATTTTAATTTTTCTCTTTTCCACATCAATTTTTCTTTTGAATACAGAACTACACATATCAAACATCGAGTGATCGACAGGAAAGTTTGAATTAAGTTTATTGTTTGTTTCAGTATAGTTTTTACACCTTACCTGCTCTCCGTAACAGTCTGCTGTTGAATGGTCACCCTCATTGCACTTTAGACGTCTTTTATGACTGATGGTCGAGTGGTAAACGCACTTACCTCTCACCCAAAAGTTTCGGGTTCGATCCCTGGTCGTGGCAGTGGAAAATACTGTGAGAAAGATTTTTTCACTATACACGGATATTGGGTGTGTGTCCCTTGTCTCTAAATGTGTAGCCCCCTCCCACACAAGGCTCTTCTAGAGCCTTCCGGGATAAAGGGGGTCGTCATTACCTGTGGTGTATTTATTTATTATATCCCATTATTTTTTTAAAAGAACATGGATCACACTCCACTAGAGTATTAAAGGAAGAAGCTATGAATCTTTTGCTTGGGATATTATTTTTGTATACGATTTTGTATAGTTAACTTATAAGTCAACAATATTTAATGAACTCGACAAAACTAATCGTGTCTTCATGACCTAAGGAGACTTTCGGTATACGTACTTTGTTTTACTGATGTGAATATTAAATGAGAAATCATAAAAATTTGCGCAAAGAACAGGAAGTTTCGCAAAATCCAATTGTATTTATGCTTTGGAAATTTTCATTCACCCGATGTACATCGCGTACACTGCACACACAATTAAGTAATTTATGTACAAAGTTGCGATACATAGCTCGACGGTAGTTAAAATATGCAAATAGTTGAGTGTATACTCTCGCGAATAGGGTAATTAATTAGAGCGTGTGCGTGCTTGAATATCCCCGATATTTTCTTCATTACAACATGCGTCTATTTTACATTTCAGTGAATAAAATTTAACAGAGATAAAGGTAACTATGACAAATGCTCTTTCTTACCAACCTAACACTTCTTGGAGTACACTAATGTTACTTATATCATACAATGACAATTGAGTTTTCTTCACAAATGCAGATTTTAGAACAAACCTACAAACAGTCTCTATTCCACTTTTAGTGTTCTTGTGTGCTAGAAACATATTTGCCTTGAATGTTCCGCGAAAAACACAATGCTGTTTTATGAATATGAGTGGATAATTTTAACTATATTATTTAAATAAAAACAGGTAGCAGGAAGTATGTACCAGCGTAAATAGAGTATAAAAATACTACAAGGGCCTTAGCTTTGACTGTCTCAATTGAACTCAACAAAGATAAAAATTCATTAAAAAGTTAATTGAACATAATCACAATTGAGAGTATTATTTTATCCAAAAGATGTATTATTAGTGGATATTTTGCAGTTTTCAATTTCATTTACCTGCATATTTTAATTGAAATAAATATTTTACAAGTACATCATTCTTTATCGATAACCATATGATTATTTTTAGCAGCTACCCAGCCGAGTATAAAAGAAAACCATCAGAAATTTTGGGAAAAATGGACGCGGATAGCTCCTTTCTATGAAAAATTGTTTAAAGTGACTAAGCGCGGACCTCACATACGGGAATTTTGGTATAAATTTGTAATATTACAATTAAAATTACAATCCTTAAAACTGATTTCATAAATCAGGGACCTTTTTTTTAACTTAATTTTTATCCTGTGGGTTGCTCGAGATTTCACTAGAAATCAACCAACTGTATAAAGTCTGCTTTAGTATAATTTGGTGGTATATGCATCATTAAATGCAATAGTAATAAGAAAACTTAAAACAATTTATTTGTTTTCTTTTAATTAACATACCTCCAACAATTCTAATCATTTGAGATTTGATTATACAGTTATTCAATAAAGTAATTAATAAGTGTATAAGCTGAAATTGCTTTCGTAAATGGTCTTCCAAATAAACCCAAATAGTTTGACACACATACTTCCGGGAAAGTTAAAAGATTTTAAAAAACAAACAGCTGCTTGTGTCGGTGCACGGCTTTAAGGATCATGAATAATAGTAAAAATAAAAGGCCTAATTTAATTAAAGCTGATTCAACTCTGCATACGTCTATTTCGTATAATAGAGCTACAGAAGCGCTAGATTCTCAAAAGTCGTAATTCCTTTCGATTTAGCTTGCTTTTGTCTCAAATTTCATTCATGTGCAAGATAGCATTGAGTTATTTGCATAGACAATAAAATTATCATAACTGGAGAGAATACAGCTATGGTTTTTGAGCATCTAACTATTCTGCTGAGACAAATAGATACAGAAATCTCCAGATCATTTTTAACTGAAAACTTACTATAAAATATCTAAGAGGATCAAACCGTATTTTATTATAGTAGAGTGCAATTTAATTCCTAACTTTCAACCGGTGTGCACTTTTATACTAAAATGTATGACGTAGCCAGAGTTGTCACTTGTACTTTATAGATTTTGAGTTCACTTGTCAAAATATAGTCAGGTTCATAAAGGTGCAAATCAAAATTTCCTAAGCGCATTACATGGTGTGAGAAGAGTATTTTGCACAAAATTTTATGTTAATCTGATATTAATGCTTTAGTTAAGATTAATTGTTACTCATGTATTGCTTCAGAGACCAGAAAAATGTATTTTGCAGTCAGATAGCTAATGAAATATTTGTAATTCGCTGTTTCTTCAGATTTTACATACTATACTAATTTCCACAGTTTAATGACTGTTTTATATGTTGATACTCTTCTTAGTATATGTGTCAGTCTCCAGTATTTAACAATTTGTTATAATTTCTGTGGCCAAGATAATATGGGAGATTAGCCATGAGGTATTGGCAGTTATTAAAATGCTGCTTATCTATCTCTAAAATTTAGGTTTTGAAGATTGAAATAAAGGAGTTATATACTGAGCGTCCTCTATTCTTTCAATTTTTTTAAATTTCTGAAATGTTACCTTTAACTTTGTCCGATTTCGACCCAATAGAGATTAAAATTCATTAAAAATCACAAAGGAATATTTTAGACAAGTCAATAAAACATATTTTACCACTTGATGATGCCTAACTATTCGTAAACTACTTCCTTCTAGTTCATAGTATTGGATTTGAATTAAACTTGGTATCTGAATCTTTTATTATTATGGTGGAGGGGAAATCCTGGAACTGCTTTCGCTTTCCATCAGGCCACGGGTCATTCGTCTTTTAGTGGTGTTAGTAAAACTTCCCACGTGTTCCCTTACATCCCCCATCTGTTAAAGCAATTAGGTGTTCGGGGCTAGATTTCTTCTATCCTCTTCCTTTGCCCTCATTATTCGGTTTAGATGCTACATTTTCCCAGTTCTCCTCCGATTCCAGCATATACCTAATTAGGTTATCAGGGTTCCAGTAGTCTCCTGATCTCTCAGTCCTCCACCGGTTGCAGTAGAATAAGGTATGTTCTGCATCGTCGTTCTCCCCACAGTACACACACTCCCGTGTGTCAACATTTCCTATATCAAAGAGATATTCCACAAAGCAACCATGTCCCGTGAGAGCCTGGGTGAGGTGGAAGCTCATCTCTCCATGCCCCCTCTCCATCCACGTTCTTATATTTGGAATAAGTCGTCTTGTCCATCTCCCTTTAGTTGAGTAGTTCCAACTAGTCTGCCATCTCTCGAGGAGTCTTTCCCTTGCCTCTTGCTTCCCCGTCCCTTCATATACTTCTCTTCTCTTCTTGGCCAGTAGATCTATCGGGGGGACCCCCGCTAGCACCAGGACTGCTTCATACGACACAGTTCTGTAAGCACTGCAAGCACTCCGCTGTACTCTCTCAAGCCTCCTTCTGGTGCTCTGTACCGCCATCGAACTCTCCCATACTGGGGCCGCATACAGTAAAATGGAATGCACCACACTGCATAATACCCTTCTTTTGCTAGCCTTGGGCCCACACGTGTTACTTATAAGCCTCCCTAAGGCAGAGGCGGTTTTCCCCGCCTTTTCTGCTGTCTTCAGTGCATGTAACCCATAGGTTAGCCGCGGGTCTAACCATATTCCTAGATATTTTAAGCCCCTGCTAGGTCTAATCTCCACCTGCCCTACTCTTACTGTGAAGGGTGGTAGAATTCTTTTCCTCGTAATGATGATGCACTCTGTTTTCTCTGGGGCTAGTTCTAATTGCACCCCATTTAACCACCGCTCTATTCTTCTAATGGTTTCATTTACCCCTGCCTCTACTCCAGCCACCCAGTTTCCTGTAGCTGTTATGGCCAAGTCGTCGGCGTACCCTGTCACCTTAACACCGCCCGCCAGAGGCAGCTGTAAGACGTCATTGAACATTAAATTCCACAAGGTCGGACCCAGAACCGATCCCTGTGGAACCCCGCAGGTCACCTTCTTCTAGTGTGCTCCGTTTTCTGCCTCCCATCCAATTCTTCTGTTCTCCAGATAGCTCTTAATGATTCTGAGCAAATAAGGAGCTACTCTCACTCTCCTCAGACTACTGGCAATCTCAGCCCATCCCGCCGTGTTAAACGCATTTCTGACATCCAGGGTCATTACTGCACAGATCCCTTTAGAGTTCATGGCCTCCCTCGCAATCTCCGTAATCCTCCTTACAGCATCCACCGTCGATTTGCCTTTCCTAAAACCGAACTGATTATCCTCCAATCCTCCTTTCTGCTCTATTTCAGTCTCTAGTCTTCCCAATACAAGGTATTCTAGCAACTTGCTCCATGCGTCCAACAAACACAGTGGCCTGTAAGAAGACGGTTCCTCTGGCGGTTTATTCCTTTTTGGTATCAATACCAGCCTTGCTTTCCTCCATCTGTCCGGAAAAACCCCACTCTCCAGCGCCTGGTTCATAATTCTCAGGGTAACCACGGGATACTCCTCTGCAACTATCTTCACTATCTCGGGTGGGATATCATCTGGGCCCGGAGCTTTACCACTTTTAAGCCTGCTACAAGCAGCCTTAAGCTCTTGCTCAAAAGATAGCAAGTATTAGTTTCATTTCGGTAATTTATCAGAAACGAGTTGAAATTTTTATCATGAATCAATTTGGTAATGAAGAATATGCTTATATGCATTTGATACATGGAGAAAAGAAGTATAATTCTCGAGCCGCTGAGCGAAGATATAGGCAAAAGTACCAAACCGAAGAACACCATGTCATAAAGCGTTTATTGTTGTCCATCAACGTTTAAGGGACACATGATCGATGTGTCCTTTAAATAATACTAGGGGTAGGATTTTTGCAGTAAATCCCGATTACGAGGAAATGATTTTAAATGCTATTGATGAAAATCCTGAAATAAGCATTAGAAGGTTAGTGGCTAGCTATCTAGGGCATGTAGATCGTAGATTATTTTAAGGAGTCGTTTGGCTTCGAACAGCCTTACTTCACTTCGACCTAAAAGATCTTTTGTGATTTCCCCTACATCTAGCGGTTACCCAGGATTTTCCTGGGGGCTAATTTCCCTATGTCTTGAGGCGTTAATTCCGCCTGTTCTAGGAACTTTAGCCTAGTGCGGACTAACACCTTGCATTCACAAAGTATGTATTCCGCAGCTTCAATTGCAGTATCGCAATATCTCTATTTATTGTCTACCGCCTTGCCCATGTTCTTGAGATGATATCTCAAGGTGCAGTGGCCAGTTAGAAGGCCTGTAATTAGACTTAATTCGGACTTTTCGAGAAGACTTGTGGCATTCTTTGTCGAATATATTATAAACTTTTCGCTTGTCTTTGGCCTGGAGTATTCCTCCAGTAGAATTTTTTCTGGTTCTTTTCCCATTCTTGGATCTCCTCCGCTATATGTCCCTTAAAGCTAGGCCACAAAACGGTTCGGGTCCAATGAACGGTGCTTCAGATCCTTTTTTTGCAAGGCTATCAGCAAGTTCGTTTCCTTGTACTCCCTCATGTCCTGGCATCCACATCAAGGTAACTTTGTTGTTAATAGTCAGTTGCTTCAGGAATTGTCTAAATTTCCAGGCAATTTTAGACTCAAAGATATAAGACCTTAGAGCCTTTAGTACTGCCTGACTATCTGATAATGTATAGATACCACTTCGGATGCCTTTATTTAATCATACCTGGGCACACAGATCTATAGCATAAATTTCTGCCTGAAAGATAGTTGAAATATTACCGAGGGCTTTGGATAGCCCTGTTACTCCCACTCCTACCCCTTCAACTATCTTAGATCCATCTGTATACCAGATGAGTGACCCTTGTTCCAATCGCAGTGCCTCTATCTTGCTCGTCTGACGACTTTCTATTAGCACATAAAACGGGCAGTCAAAGTTTTGTTTGATTGGCATTGAGTCAGATGGACTTCAAATGGATTAACTCCAGAATCCTTAAATGATCAACCAGATCGCCTGGTTTAAATTTATGTGCCTTGTGCAGTCGTAAGGCGCTGAGTGCCGCCTCCTTCCCTACATGCAAGCGCAAGGGAAGTAGCTGCTGTGGGACCCCATCAGGGGTATTTAAAAGGTGCTATTTGTAGAATTATAAATTCATTTTCAAAAAGTACAAGCTTTATTAGAACGAGATTTTCCACATCAATTGGAGTTTTCACAGTGGTTACAAAACAAACAAAGCCGGGAACAAAATGTTTTCCCGAATATTATTCACTCATAAAGCAGCATTCGCGAGGGACGGAATATTTAATCTACATAATGCTCATCATTGGTCTACTGTTGATGAAAATCCTCATGTCATAAATCAAACGAAACAGCAGTAGAAATTATCAATAAATGCGTGGATCAGTATAGTGAACGATCAACTCATATGTCCAGTTAAATTACCAAAGCGTCTTGTCTTGTTTACTACCTCTGCTCGATGATGCACCTTTGGAAGTCCGACGTAATTTATGGTTCATGCACGACGGTTATCCTGCTCATTTTAACATTATTGTGCGACAGTTTCCTGACAAAGTTTATGGATACTAATGGATTGTCAGAGATGGACCCACTGCGTGGCCAGCCAGGTCGTCAGATTTGAACCCTTATTGCATTTGGGGTTATTTAAAAACCACTGTATATTCTGTTCCAATCCACACTAGGGAGTAACTTTGGTAACGTGCACAAACGCATGCGATGGATTTAGAAAAAGACAATTGATTTGTGTACTGAAACAGGTGGACGTCATGTGGAGCATTTGTTATGAATAGACAGAAAATAGAGGAAAAAACGTTAATTTCTTGTATTTTGATTGATATTACAAACATTTTTAAGAGAACTTTTTTGCAGCCCTCTCAATGCTCTATAAAAATGTTAAAGTATTCCGTAATTTTACAGGGTGATCAAAAAATTACACCCAGTCAAATATTAATTAATTTGAAAAAAAATTGAGAAAAATAAGATATTTGGTTATCAAGTTTACATAGAGTACTTATAGAGAGACAGCTGCCATCAAAATTAAAACATTTTATCTCCTATATAACCGAAGTTATTGAACAAAAGAAAATTTTACTGTCTCCCTTTAAGAGGATGTAGTTATATATGAGCTAAGGAATTCTAACTCGCCGTCCGGGAACTAAATTTTAGGACACCCTGTATAGTATACCGACGGGCGTTTCGCCAACCAAACTGGGATCATTAGGAGATGAAAATAATTTTATTATTTTATTCATCTCCTAATGAGATGACTTTAACTAGCAATTAAACCTAAAAAATGTACTGATCTCCAAAAATTAGCGAGGAATAACATACAGAATGTTCAACAAATACATAAAAATTGTATTGGAGAATAATGTTTATACCTGGTTTGTTACGATTTTTGACTATATAGGCGGGCTCTAAATGAAAGCATAAATTTCAGGACACTATGTACTGTCGTGCGCAAAAAAACGGGACAAGTCTTATAACGTATTTTTGCTAAAATCTAGTTATATACATCTAACTTTAATTTTAGTGACATTGTCATTTTCGGCTACTCATTGCATATTTAAATAGAGGCAGATTTACATTAGAATAAATCATTTGTCCAATTTTTTGGCTCACGACAGTACAATAATGAAAATTCTGGCCTCATCAGAATTTGTTCAATAGTAAAATAGTATCTGTCTTATTTTGGCCCAATTTACGACTTCATTAAATAATATTTAAATAAGTTTTAATGAAACTGATCAGAACTCTTCATTTATTGGCTCCAGTCACAGTAGGCTCGTTGAGCTGCCCTGGGCGTAAAAACCAGGACGGCGTCATCTCCGTCAATTAGGCGATGGGTGTCTTGTCGGTTGACGAATTGCAGGATTATGCTTGCGGGATTATGGCCCGGCCATTATAAAAATGTATACACGGTTCGATAGTAATTTATGCGACGAGAATAAATCATCCGGAGTTTGAAGAGAGCTCGAATTGATGATTATTATTTGTAAGCACGGATTTGCGGCTAAAAAGGTTATCAATTATAACAAAGAATATTAAAATATAAAACAGTGAATTTTGAGAAGTAAACCTCTATTTAGCAACTTGGTAATAGCAATACAGTGCCTCGGGTTTAACTTCTACTACTGATCGGATCTTTCTTTTGTTAATATAAATTCTCGATAAATTAAAATCAAAGCATATAATTTTGCGATTGGTGCATTCTGTAGACCTCCAAACACAAATATTAATAATTATATTAATGATTTTGATCAGATTTTCTCTTATTTATGTCCATTATTTGATGAGGTGCTATGCATTGGTGATTTAAATATATATTTTTTTAATTATGAGCTTGACTTGTTAACTTGTGCTTTCAGTCATTCAATTTGACACTAATCTTAAATTAGCATACGATAATTACCAGTTCTACCAGCACGCTTATAGATCTAGTTTTGTCTCCAATACTAATAGTTAAATCAGTTGAGACGTTATCACCAGACAATATCTCTGGCAATATGTTAGTTTTCTGTGAACTAGTAGTTCCAAACTTTAAAATGCAACTTAAACTTATTAAAATTCGTTTCAGAGCTTTAATATGCATTTTTAGAGAATATAAATAATAAGAAGTTAGAGTCACAAAACCTTATGCTCATTGGCTTACTCCTAAT